>JAZGUH010000782.1:0-344510 GCA_037893225.1 Hippasteria phrygiana | reverse complement strand
GGTGTACATACAGCTCAATTACGTGGACCACACGCAGTAGGCGCCCAAAGACAATAATTCATAACTGTTAATGGCCCCGACCCATGTCTTCTGAGCCACAATGTCATGGAATATTCAGTACCGGAGCCAATCGATACCAAATTTGATCAATACCTCAAAGTCTACATTTTTTATCTGCATTTTTGTAGGCCCTATGGGGGAATCATTTCGGGGAAGAAAACTTTAATAGTTCTTATTTTTATAACTGTGGGATTCATTTATAAATGACCGTCTTCTGTCTGTATATTTTCTTGCCAATTACTATGTTCTCCACATACGCCTATAAACATGAATAGAAAGCATTTGCTACAGGTTTCATCTTTGTGAATAATAAGTCTCTGCCGACCATTAACTAAAATACGAAGTACCAAATATCTTGTTAATTTAGCGCTGCAATTTAGCTTGCATTAAATATAAGGAACTAAATGCCTTCACTATTGCAACAGTCCCATGTGCCCTCTTTCTGGCAATATATTGTTATCATATCACACAGTGGCGCGCGTGTTTTCCCCTTACCCGTAGTGTATTGGGTATTAAGGAACGGATACTTGGTGTCCCAAGATGGGGGATGCTTTCAAGTTAGTGATCCGCCCCTCCCCCTCCCTTCTTCCCCTCCTGCGACTCCCCAGACAGCTTTGTTGTTGAGTGTCCCCATCCACTACTCTTGTGATTTCAAGGACTGAAGGTCCTACAGACTGAAGGTCCGTTTATTGGACCACGACGAAAGGGAAACCAATTTCCCTTCCTCCATTGAAAGTTGGCGAGACGAACGGGACCAGACATTGGGATGGGAGTAAAAACCCTCAATAAAAGTCGCGTTACTTTTGCTTCAAATTGGACAAATTTAGTTGAAGTTTTCAGCTTTAGATCTAGAACAAGATTACAACTCTCCCAGGGAGCGACAGAAATTAGTTTATATCCCCCAAAAGTATGGCTTTAATTTGATTCCAGGATGTTTGAAATGTCCCAGTCCCAAAAACTTTCAAATTGTCAACAGCTGATGAGAGCGGTGGGAGACTTTTGAGACGCTGGTGGCAGCAGACGTATGGTCCTTTCTGCTAGTTCTGAGCATGCGCGCCTAGGTCTGAGCATGCGCACGACTGATGAGAATAATGGAGAAGACCGTTTTGTCTGCTGCCACCAGCGTCTCAAAACCTTCCCATTAACTTGAACTCTGCGATTTGAACCGGTCAGGCCTTCTTGGGGAAGTGGGTTTTTGGGCAAACTGCAACTGCTGCAAGCCTGTGTTAATTACTTGAATGAATTGTTATCGTGCTTTATTGAAGAAATTTTCCCTTCGGTTTGAAATAATGACCAAAATCTGACCTGGATTGAAGGTCAGAATTTGTACATTTCAACATCTCTGACTACGTGTTCTGATTCGGCTGGTGATCCGACAGATTTAACCGGGCATTTTAAAACATTTATCGACTCTTCATCTGGGATTAGCCATATTATATTGCAAATCTGCCCTCTTTGGGACAAAATCGCAGGATTAAATTTTCTGACATGATTCTCCCGGCATAAGAAAAAAAATGTAGGAACGCGACCATCGACTCAACTTTAGAGGCAGTGCCAGCTGAAGGTGATGACAAACTTGCCAGCGGTATCACTCAGTAACCCCGAGCCCAGCCAGGAAATCGGGAGAAATTACGGGGGTAAGAAACCCGAGTCCCTGCTGGCCGCTAGGGAGATGAACTCCAGAACGCTTGCGTGTTGCACGGCCTGCCCAGCCCCGCTCGGCCCGTCGGTCAAACACGGCCCACAACCTGCCCCGTCTGTTGACTCAAGTTCAGCGGTGATGAAAGTGGGGCCGTGTCCCCTGGGCCTCGGCGCGGAAAATCCTCCCTTGCGCGCGGAGCTCTGGCTAAACATCTCAGGGAAGATGACATCATTCTTTGCCCCGAGGAGCTTCCCGGTATCCCCCTCTACTTTTCTTTCCTCCGTCTTGAAGCTTGAGGTGGTGGAATTCTCGACACTGTTTCTGAGCCAGACCGTGTCACGATGTTTCCTCTGCGGATGCCATTGGAACTCGAGCAGGAAGTTATTGATTAAGGACTAGATCATTTCGGCTGATACCGTGTCAGAAATATTTTGGACTGATGACAGTGGGATATGGGGAAACCATGTGGATGTGTCACGTCTAAGTTTCCTTGCTCTGGTCTAATAAGTGAATAATCCAATCCTTGCAGATTGCCGTAGCGCACTTGTGGAACTGGCATTTCTATTTTTCAGCGTGCGTTGTGTACGTGTTAACTGCGAGCAAAGGGAACAAAGGAATATGTGACATGAGGACAAAAGGTCCTCGGTTAGAAATCTGTCCTCAGTTGCAAATCGTGCACAAAATCAATGAATGGGGCTGCAAATAAGATAAAGTATAAACAATGGAAGACATGGGGGGCAGTATAAAGGTGCGTGGGTCTGTGGACTAGGGGGCATTGAGGGAAGGGGTACAAAATGGGGCGAAGAAACAAACAATAATTATTGAAGAACTAGTACACTTTGAATTGAATTTTCGGTGAGAGGGGAATATGCTTGTGAAGTTGTGATCTGAAGTTTGTGAAACATTACAATCATCGTTGGCTCTTTCCTTTTGGGACGAACATTGCATGTTACAAATATTCATTATCATTAGCAGTCACTCACAGGAAAGGCATTTATAGCATTGCGTGCATGTCCCATTTGGGGTAAACTCGGGACTATTGCAGGTATCATCAGCCAAGAATCTTAATTTGATTGGGAAGTAGCCCAATTGTGCTCCTGTAGCTTTAAAAGGTCATTTTTTTAACCGAGTGTTAACAATTCCCGTGCTGTCTGAAGTCGTTGAATTTGTTGCGAGAGGAGAGTTGTTGGCTTGTGAAGTGACTGATCTCGTCTGAAGCGTGTCAATTCAAATCTATATTGTGTCATCATAGATCAGCGGTCCGCCTTCCTTTTGGTAAACTGCAAACTTTTTCATGTGGTTCGATTTGTTTATTTTCTCCTCAATACTTCTCCACTTCACAGACATATTTCTGATTTAATGAACTTTAACACGAGGACCACCAGAAACGACCGCTCAACACTTGGTTATTTACACGGCCGTGGTTAACCCCATATTTCAAAACATTGCGCGGTGAAAAACTCACAAGTTTCCACAGGTTTAGAATAAAAAAAAAATGACGAGTCGTGAATCAGCCAGCGTAAGTCAACGATACTCCACTGCAACCATTAGCAATCTGACCACAATAAATAAACATTAAGAGCGGCGGCGAACGTCAGAAGAAATTCTAGCACGGTAGATGATTTGAGAAAGAAAAGGTTGGGCGATGAAACTGGTCGATTTGGTTTCAGGTTAACGCGTTGCCATGGAAACTTGAAACTGATTTCGCTTTGCGCTCGGCAGTCCGTGAATTTGACACGGGAAGTTTGGTGAATCATTGCTGACTACTCGACCAAACGTCATTTGAGATGTTGGGCCTCCCAGATCCCAAAATTTTATTTCCATTTTGGTTCTTTCTTGAAATTTCCGGAAAATGGTGTGGGAGGATTTTAGTTTTCCATGTCAATAGGGTGGGAATTGAGAAACTTTGCCCCGAATCTGGCTTCCCCAACACAGGCTGGTTTTACCGAGGACTCATACCAGGACTTCCCATGTTCTCCTTCTGATGGCTTCTCTGAACTTAAACTTTTTGGTTCAAATTCTCTCCTTGCTTTTGGACACGTTTTCCAACTAAAGACAGCTCGGCAATCAGGGTCCTGTTGTCATCCTTAGCAATTTTTTTATTCCATGTCCGGCGCCCCCAAAAAGTGTGGGCGGCTCAGACGAGAAACTTTCTGGTAAAATTGTGGTAAATTTACAGTGCGCCCTCAAGCGACAGCATTTAGTTATTACATATGGCCAGCGTGCAATTCCAAACGGAGGCAAAACGACAATTTTTGTGGTTTTTTTCAGAGGGAACTTTAAGTACACGCAAACGGGTATGGCAGCTTCATCTGACCCCGATATAGGCCTGTTTGAAGTAGTTAACCAAGCTCTACAGGGGTAAGTGCCTTAAATCCTTCGGTAAGTGCGAAACGTCACTCGAAAGATTTGTCACGAAATTGGTGCAATCATGTTTCACATTGAATATTGAAATGGTCATGCTAATCAGCGTCAACAAAGCGTCAACAACTTGTAAAAGCACTGCTAAGCTTAAACATGTTGTTCACAATATTTATTGGGCTCCTATATGATTATTTAAAAGTATCATAAGTATTTAAAAGTAGGCCTATCTTAAAATGTGCGATTTGTAAGCGAAAAAGTACAAAAGAGAAAACAAAGATGGCGGCGCCCATTTATCGTAATTTTGTCGTCATAAAATTTCGTTTTTATGTGGGATTGTGAACGAGAATTCGCTCAATTTCTGACATAATACGAGATGCGAGAGTTTGTTGAATACAAGTATAGCTTTTGTGAAGCTTAAATGTGCATTTTGAACTTGTTGACGCTTTGTTGATGCTGATCGGGTTTGTTGACGCTTGTTGATGCTAAATAGCATGACCGTATTGAAATATGTCGTGCAGGTTTTGTTAAAGACCAACTCCAACGATTCCCAACTTTTCTTAGCGGGTTTTGATTTAATTGAGAAGAGCTATGACTGAGTATGATTGAATTTACCTGTTGATCAGGCCATTTTCGGCCTTACTTTGTAGCCGGTTTGGACTCGAGAACATACCGTGTAAACGGTTACATTAGCCCAGGTACTGCATGCAATGTAGACAGTCGATAGAATAAAAAAAAAAATGATAAAGCCTTTTCCATTCCAGGAAGGTAAAAAACAATCATAAAAGACCAAGTCGCGACCGCTTGCATACGGCCGGCCATGCGAGTTTCCATCCCTCCACCCCCGCCTAAAAAATGTAGTGTACTCGAAAGCGAGCCCCGCCCAGTATGCAATGATTGGTTGTTCACACGGCGACACAACATGAATATACATTTCTCGTTTTGTGGGGATGCACAGTCCAGGGATGAGATTCTAAGAAAATAAAGTTTGAAATTTGTGAGCACGTACGGCGTGATGAAGCCTTTTGGGCCCCATCAGATTCCAGGTACTCTCTCATGGACACCTTTTAGTTTAGAACAAAAATACTTGCATTTATTGCAAAATTGTACCCCCGAAAATGGTGGTAGGATTCTACATTACATTCCTTTCTAAGTAAAAACTCCTGCCTTGTGAATTATATGTTGCAGCACTTTATCCGCCATGCGCTAGTTCTTCTCTGCTCGCCAAAAATATGTTGAAGAACAAAATCGTTCCAGAATTAAAATTACGTTTTGTCAAAAGTTTTGACTTAATTATATTTGTACTTTTTACCATAATTTAAAAAAGTGGCTGTCAATTTTGCTTATCACGCACGCTAACGATCATGTTCATGTACTCACATGGATCTCTGAATCACTCGATGAAATCGTGACCAAACACTGAATATGCATATCTGAAAATCAGATAGTCAAGCATTGGCGCGGCAGTGGCCCCCGGGGTGTGACCATTGTTCCATTATTATCTATCTTGCGCCCTGTGGGTTTGGCAATGTGCCAATCAACTTGTTATGACTGCAGTGGGGAGGGCCGGGGAATTCCCGGAAGAGCATTGTATGTGTTAGTAATATCGATCGGCGCGATTTGAGAGATTTTTTTTAATGCATATGTATGTACTTCCGAACCCGAACCGAACCGATGTTCGGAAGAAAAAAATCCGAACCGAACCGAACCGAACCTGGAGGATCAGTTGCAGCACTAGTCTGATATTCTCATAACTCCTCTCAGTATTTTCTCAGGATAATTTTATCGGGAAGGCATTTAATTTTTCGAGTTCTTCGTTGTAACCAGTCAGGTTTTTGACTGTGATTTGCTGCGTGCGTACGGCTGCACATGTCCTAGGCTTGGGGAGGGTGATTGTTTGCCGCTACAAAACCAACATTAAAATGATCGCAAAAGGTGTAATTTTACCACCGACAAATATCCTCAATAACTTCTCTGATTTTTTTTCTGGAAAATTCATTCAAGAAAGCATGTAATTATCAGAGTTCCGCATTTTACCCAGTCATCAGCCGCTGGAGGGTGAATGTTTGCCGCTGCGGAACGTTTTTTTTTTAATGATCACACTGATGTAATTTTACCACCGACAAGTGCCCTACATGTATATCCTCAATAACTCCTCTCTGTATTTTCTCGGTAAAATTCAGTCTGGAAGTTAAGAAAGTGTTGAAGAAAGTTCTTAAGATATGGCAAAAGTAAGGTACTGGTTTCACATGTAACAGGGACACCAAAAGACTTGGTGTCCTGTTACGGTGTGATAGTTTATCCTTATCGCGTATGAAGAAAATACATTTGATTTGTCAAATTCATGTTGTGAATTGGGTATTAGTGCTGCTCGGACACACAATCTGTTTTGGGTATATGAATAACTGTGAATGTGAAGAAATCCTCAAAATTTCACAACTTGTGTGAAAAAGTGTACCAACTTCATGGAATGACCAACATACATTGTAAGTACAATCGGGACGGTGAAGCGTAACACGACAATTTGTTTTTCAAACTCATTTTCTCATGGTCGTCCTTTTTCAAGAGTTACCCTTTTCACGAATGCCCTTGTTTACATGTTATGTCGCGCGAATGTAATTGTGTTTTGAAGAACACCACCTGTTGTCCTAAACAGGCCCCCCCATAAGAGGATGCTGTCTAGCCCCCTAAATTTAAACACGGATGCGCTGCCGATCCGAGTGCCCTTTTCTGCCCCGAATCAAAAATAACCACGCTACACGCCACTGTGAGCGCAACGACGGGCAAACAAAACCCTGGTTATGCGCCAGAAAGAACAGCAAGAATTCGCTCAGTTGTTTCTTATCCATGAATTTCTTTGGCAATTATAACTTTGCAAGAATTATGCGTGATGATGTAGTACTCAAATCCCCAAACCAATTACCCAAAGATAATCAAAAGAACCAACTCCAATTGGTAAATCCACCGCTTAAGTTTGTCATACAATCATGCACCGTGCGCCCAGCCAGCAATATGAATATTCAACATAACTGTCACGGTTGGACGATACCATTAAATCACACAACAGGGGTAGAGGTACAGCACCTCTTATTTCATCGCATTTTGCGCAACCAAAAAAGCGGTTTGGGCATCGATAGATTTCTGTCATATTTCGCAGTATTCAAGATACATTTTTGTAAATATATCAACTACATTTTATAACCCTTTGGAAACACTAACTACCGCGTGTTCGATGAGTAATTTAACCCTACTTTCATGCTTGTTTTTCAACCCAATTTTTTTCATCACAGTAAATTGGCGAGTCCTAAGAATTTACATACAGTGCTTCAGACAAACATGTTCTACATTACTGACAAAAAAGTTTCCCCCAAAATCTGCAAATAAACATGAAGAGAGCGCGATGTATATCAGACACCTTTATGGAGCCGCACAAAGTTATATCAGCAGCCGCGCCACACATACCAGGTCACGTGACTACCGATTGTCGCGTACCTACTTTCTGAGAAGCAAACAGACATGAAGCCAAACCACAGTCCACAACCATGCACGTTCAATGATATGTGCCGCTGGTTCCCCGGTAACAGCCAGTATTCTTTATGGGTACGTGCTGTTGGAACCAGTGAATTGGGATAGTCTCTCATTCGTGCCGTTTTGCACCAAGTACAACTTCAAGTCACACCAACATTGGGCGGTCCTTTCCATCATGGGCGGTGCTTACAGTAATCCTTGGGGGTTAGGGGGGGGGGGGGGGCCGGGTTTGGTATTTTACAGTCGCAGACCATTCTGCTTTACCATGGAGATAGGAAACATGTTTCCTACCTCCATGGCTATACCAATATATCAAAACATGAAAACAACCACAAAATTCTGACGCATTCTGACGACTGAAAAAAGGGTAATGTGGCTTTGCACATGTGCATTTTTAGCACAACCATGGTGGTTTAGCTTCATACGTCGTGATGCATACATGCCTCCTTATCTCGATATGGCTATGCACACCTAGGGTTAGGTTCAGTTTCTTGAAATGTCACTGGAAATGGTGACATTTTACGAGAATATCACTTACCAAGACCACAGGATTCACCACTCCAAAATTTGAGATCGTTTATTGTCAACAGAGGGCGCCTTAACACCATTGACAAACCACCACAGACATAAAATTTACGCAGTGGCTATTGTTACGGCAGCCGTCGTTACGGAACTGCCTACATGTAGTTCCCCGACGTAATGTATTCAACGTCACGATGTTTGCTGATCAACTCACGATCAACTAAATGGTTCTCGGACTTTATTTCCCTTTTTAAAAAATTCTCCAAAACCACTAAAATCAAAGGGAAGTAAATTAAATCTACTTAAATAAAAATAACCAACAGCGTACCAATCGAGCTACCGAAGCGCTCTGGCATGTCTGGGAGGATGGGCAGTTGTAAATCTGATATACGTTCGCATTGTGTTTTTACCATGCTGTAACAGTAGCATTTGAAAGTCGCGTTACAGTTGCCATAAAAATAGCCACTTCGTAAAATGTATTATTCATGTCTGTGCAAACCACAGCGTTAAGGCTCCCTCTGTCGACAACAAACAATGTCAAACTTTGGAGTGGTGAATCCTGTGGTCTTGGTAAGCGATTATTCTCGTAAAATTTCACCATTTCCCAGTGACATTTCAACGAACTGAAACTAACCATGTATATAGCCATATCAAGATGAGGCAAATGAAATGTTGCGGCAGAAAATTTCGTCACAAGAGATTAAATAGATCATGAAATCATTGAAATAAATGGAAAAAAAATTGCCACAACAGTTTCTATGTGTCTCTCTGTATAAAGGTTTGTGAAAACCTTTTTTCTGTGAAAACCTTATTATTAGTAGGCCTAGCAGATATTCAGGCTATACTAATGTCGCATAGCCTGAATAGCTGCAATGTGGCACCTTTCCTATAGGGAAACTACACATTATCCATGACTCTCTGGTAACCTTCAAGCCTGTACTGATGAAAGCCATGTATTGCTGATGTTAGACAAGCTTGCGCAGTCTGCAGCATAAATTCACCATAGCCTACGTAACGAAGCATAAACATTTTGAATAGGCTTGCCGTATTTCATAACGCATGTCTGTTCTCAACAATAATTACAGCTTCAACAGTGACGAGAATGATGTGGACAATGCCGATCAGCTGGACGACTGCCTGGAAACCATGACGATGGTCAAAGAGACCAAGGAACGATACACTGCAGAGATAGAACGCCTGAGGAAGGAAGTTGCAACGCTGGAAGAGCAGGTCGAAGCCGACGAGCAGAAACTGCTCCAAATTAAGATGGCGTCGTTGGACAGAATACAGTAAGTTGATCAAGGAGAAAAATGTAGTTCGAGGTAATCAGCTACTGCATACGGTGTCCTAGGACACGAAACTACACGGGAGGACTATGCTAGAAATTGAGATTTAAAAATCACAATGCTTCTGGATTATTTTTGGACTGAGTAGCCTGGGATGTACATAAGTGACCTGGTAGTATACAAATACAGCATGGTTTGAGGGGAAGTAGTGGGAATTACTGGTCCCGAGGTGTAGGTCAGCTCGACTACCTCCCGACGCGAAGCTGAGGGAGGTAGTCGAGCTGACCTACAATGAGGGACCAGTAATTCCCACTATTTTCCAGAAATAAACCATGCTGTATTTGTTTTACTACACCTCACTGCCTTGTCGATAACGGCCTTCGTAGATTTTGCATCTTTATTCAGCACAAGATTTTCAAGTTCTACGTCAGTCAAGGACGGAAATCTCACGTTACTCGTAGACGCCATTGTTGTTTCTGAGCTCAGCTTAATGTGCCTTTACTGCAGTATTTACAAGGACTACAAACAGACTGGTTCCGTAAAGATTACATGCCATAGACCACATGTTTACGAGGTGGGTTCCAGAGGGAATTTTTGGTGCTACCAGAAAAAATACCGCACGGCAGCGAGCTGGATACTCACCGGGATGACGTCACCTGGCAGCGTATCATTTTTACTTCCCGGACGCGTGGCGGAATCGGCCAATGACGTGCTCCAATATGCTCATGAATATTTATAAGGTGTAGTAACACAAAATATGATCAATAAGTCGCACTATGGCTTTCTGAGTTACAAGCAGAAACAACAATTTGTCACTGAAACGTCAATTTTAGGATTTTAACAACTGTACATTTGAAAACCCTATTGTCATGTGATCATATCCCAAATTAAAAAAAAAACTGAATCCAGTCTCTAAATATATTGGGAGATGATTTCTTTTTTGAACTACACTGGCACTACACTGCGGCACTGTGTTGGCAAAAGGGTGTATCTCAAAAAGATGACAATATGAGATATGCCCTTTTGCCAACACAGGGCCGACTGGCATATGAGGAATTTTGTAGTATAGTGTACTTGACCCTAAATAAATGCCTATTTTGGGAATCTACAACCTTCCTTATTGCACATCTAATGCTCAGAAAGAAATGTTTGAATTATTGCTGGGTTGCAAGGAATTCAATATTTGTAATGTAATTATTTGATAACTTACATGCGGGTGGGTTTTATCGTTTGTTGTCTCATTTAAAAGTGGATAACTTTTGTATTGCTAGAAAAATAGCAATTAAAAAAAAGAATTCCTTCTCTGGGTAAAACTCCAAAAAGAGCACAGACAGTATATCTTTAATTAAGCTAAATAACTATGACAAACAACACTGTTTTGTTCTGTTCTACCGTCGTGTTTACCACCTAACAAAGGTTTCTTTGTAACAACAATAGTATTGTGATCCCCCACAGGAAAACAACTGGTTGGGTTGACTGTGGTTAATGCTGCTCTGTTTTGACCGCAGGTCTTCGCTTCAACTTGGCAAGAATTCTTCAAGTATTGGTACCGACCAGGCTACACAAGATCATGTAAGTTGGAACCCTGTAAGATCATGCCGGATGAGGACTGATCAAAGATACATGCATCTCCTCCACAGACATAAAGTTTGAAGGAGCATCAAAGGCAATTGACCTTTTTATCATTGGTGCAATATCACACCCCAGTATTTTTGTGCAGCCATTTCTCAGAGTTTGTGTGTTCTACATCAAATTGGACACTATTTTCACAATCTACTTATGTACGTGTGATACTGTCATAAGTCAATTGCCCTGGATGTCTCTTGTCTTTGCAGGATTTCAAGTATTCATACTTTTCTTACTCTTCCTTATCTTTTTTACCATGCTCCTATTTTTTTTTTTTTTTCTATTTTTTTTTCTACATTTCCTACTTTTTTTGGCACAACTCTGAAAAATGAAATTGCATTGAATCTTAAAGTGTTACATTCTGTCATATAAATGAATGGGTTGGGTGCTAGAGTACTAAAACTTTACTTCCAAGAGTTTAGTTGAGGATGGAGCACAAGTGTTGAGTACAGAACTTGCCAAACGAGGCTTGTGATGCTGTGGACATGGGTGAGTATCAACGAAAACTACTCCTGAAAGCCTGCAAAAGTACTACTTTTATCCCGATTTTGCCCTCCAAAGCCCTACTTTTGTCCTGCTTTTTGAAAATGTGATCACACCGTTCGCTTACTTTTTCAACTGGGTCTGCTTAAAAGCCCGCTAGCCAGATTCCACTCATGACGGTCCTCTCTACCAACTGAGCTATCTTGCCCTATGTTGTCAGTCTCCCAAATTGTTAGTGTCTTTGTTCAGGGTGCTAGTCAGAAGTCATAAACCCTAATGCCATATGTCCAGGAATCGCGACCAATTTTATGATACAACCTGGGAAGCGACATTGTGGGGATCACTCAATGAGGATATGACTTTTTAACTTAGAATATCCATTATGGTTCGTTTTTAATTCAGTTAAAACTTCAAGGGGCCTTCACCGGTATCCACTACACGGATGCCACAGTAACGATTGTCAAGCAGGATGCAGAGCAGACTACCAAGCAACACTGTCTGCAGGGCCAGTGCTCTGGGCTTAGCTTTCAAGTCGAGTTCCGAGTGGAGGAAAGACAGGTAGGTGTAGAATCTGACCGTCTCCCAAACCCCATCGGGCCACTAGTACGTACTTGGCGATGTGACCGTACTGTCTCCCAAACCCCATCAGGCCACTAGTACGTACTTGGCGATGTGACCGTACTGTCTCCCAAACCCCATCAGGCCACTAGTACGTACTTGGCGATGTGACTACTGTCTCCCAAACCCCATCAGGCCACTAGTACGTACTTGGCGATGTGACCGTACTGTCTCCCAAACCCCATCCGGCCACTAGTACGTACTTGGCGATGTGACCGTACTGTCTCCCAAAAACCCTATCAGGCCACCAGTACGTGGCGATGTGACCGTACTGTCTCCCAAACCCTATCAGGCCACTAGTACGTACTTGGCGATGTGACCGTACTGTCTCCCAAAAACCCTATCAGGCCACCAGTACGTGGCGATGTGACCGTACTGTCTCCCAAACCCTATCAGGCCACTAGTACGTACTTGGCGATGTGACCATACTGTCTCCCAAACCCCATCAGGCCACTAGTACGTACTTGGCGATGTGACCGTGCTGTCTCCCAAACCCCATCAGGCCACTAGTACGTACTTGGCGATGTGACCGTACTGTCTCCCAAACCCCATCAGGCCACTAGTACGTACTTGGCGATGTGACCGTACTGTCTCCCAAACCCTATCAGGCCACTAGTACGTACTTGACGATGTGACCGTACTGTCTCCCAAACCCTATCAGGCCACTAGTACGTACTTGGCGATGTGACCGTACTGTCTCCCAAACCCCATCAGGCCACTAGTACGTACTTGGCGATGTGACCGTACTGTCTCCCAAAAACCCTATCAGGCCACCAGTACGTGGCGATGTGACCGTACTGTCTCCCAAACCCTATCAGGCCACTAGTACGTACTTGGCGATGTGACCATACTGTCTCCCAAACCCCATCAGGCCACTAGTACGTACTTGGCGATGTGACCGTGCTGTCTCCCAAACCCCATCAGGCCACTAGTACGTACTTGGCGATGTGACCGTACTGTCTCCCAAACCCCATCAGGCCACTAGTACGTACTTGGCGATGTGACCGTACTGTCTCCCAAACCCTATCAGGCCACTAGTACGTACTTGACGATGTGACCGTACTGTCTCCCAAACCCTATCAGGCCACTAGTACGTACTTGGCGATGTGACCGTACTGTCTCCCAAACCCCATCAGGCCACTAGTACGTACTTGGCGATGTGACCGTACTGTCTCCCAAAAACCCTATCAGGCCACCAGTACGTGGCGATGTGACCGTACTGTCTCCCAAACCCTATCAGGCCACTAGTACGTACTTGGCGATGTGACCGTACTGTCTCCCAAACCCCATCAGGCCACTAGTACGTACTTGGCGATGTGACCGTACTGTCTCCCAAACCCCATCAGGCCACTAGTACGTACTTGGCGATGTGACCGTACTGTCTCCCAAAAACCCTATCAGGCCACCAGTACGTGGCGATGTGACCGTACTGTCTCCCAAACCCTATCAGGCCACTAGTACGTACTTGGCGATGTGACCATACTGTCTCCCAAACCCCATCAGGCCACTAGTACGTACTTGGCGATGTGACTGTACTGTCTCCCAAACCCCATCAGGCCACTAGTACGTACTTGGCGATGTGACCGTACTGTCTCCCAAACCCTATCAGGCCACTAGTACGTACTTGGCGATGTGACCGTACTGTCTCCCAAACCCCATCAGGCCACTAGTACGTACTTGGCGATGTGACCGTACTGTCTCCCAAACCCTATCAGGCCACTAGTACGTACTTGACGATGTGACCGTACTGTCTCCCAAACCCTATCAGGCCACTAGTACGTACTTGGCGATGTGACCGTACTGTCTCCCAAACCCCATCAGGCCACTAGTACGTGCTTGGCGATGTGACCGTACTGTCTCCCAAACCCTATCAGGCCACTAGTACGTACTTGGCGATGTGACCGTACCGTCTCCCAAACCCTATCAGGCCACTAGTACGTGGCGATGTGACCGTACTGTCTCCCAAACCCCATCAGGCCACCAGTACGTGGCGATGTGACCGTACTGTCTCCCAAACCCCATCAGGCCACCAGTACGTGGCGATGTGACCGTACTGTCTCCCAAACCCCATCAGGCCACCAGTACGTGGCGATGTGAACGTACTGTCTCCCAAACCCTATAGGCCATTAGTACGTGGCGATGTGACCGTACTGTCTCCCAAACCCTATCAGGCCACGAGTACGTGGCGATGTGACCGTACTGTCTCCCAAACCCCATCAGGCCACCAGTACGTGGCGATGTGAACGTACTCTCTCCTAAACCCTATAGGCCACTAGTACGTGGCGATGTAACCGTACTGTCTACCAAACCCTATCAGGCCACGAGTACGTGGCGATGTGACTGTACTGTCTCCCAAACCCCATCAGGCCACCAGTACGTGGCGATGTGACCGTACTGTCTCCCAAACCCCATCAGGCCACTAGTACGTACTTGGCGATGAGACCGTACTGTCTCCCAAACCCTATCAGGCCACTAGTACGTACTTGGCGATGTGACCGTACTGTCTCCCAAACCCCATCAGGCCACTAGTACGTACTTGGCGATGTGACCGTACTGTCTCCCAAACCCTATCAGGCCACTAGTACGTGGCGATGTGACCGTACCGTCTCCCAAACCCCATCAGGCCACCAGTACGTGGCGATGTGACCGTACTGTCTCCCAAACCCCATCAGGCCACCAGTACGTGGCGATGTGACCGTACTGTCTCCCAAACCCCATCAGGCCACCAGTACGTGGCGATGTGAATGTACTGTCTCCCAAACCCTATAGGCCACTAGTACGTGGCGATGTGACCGTACTGTCTCCCAAACCCTATCAGGCCACGAGTACGTGGCGATGTGACCGTACTGTCTCCCAAACCCCATCAGGCCACCAGTACGTGGCGATGTGAACGTACTGTCTCCCAAACCCTATAGGCCACTAGTACGTGGCGATGTGACCGTACTGTCTCCCAAACCCTATCAGGCCACGAGTACGTGGCGATGTGACCGTACTGTCTCCCAAACCCCATCAGGCCACCAGTACGTGGCGATGTGACCGTACTGTCTCCCAAACCCCATCAGGCCACCAGTACGTGGCGATGTGACCGTACTGTCTCCCAAACCCTATCAGGCCACGAGTACGTGGCGATGTGACCGTACTGTCTCCCAAACCCTATCAGGCCACTAGTACGTGGCGATGTGAACGTACTGTCTCCCAAACCCCATCAGGCCACCAGTACTTGGCGATGTGACCGTACTGTCTCCCAAACCCCATCAGGCCACCAGTACGTGGCGATGTGAACGTACTGTCTCCCAAACCCCATCAGGCCACCAGTACGTGGCGATGTGAACGTACTGTCTCCCAAACCCTATCAGGCCACTAGTACGTGGCGATGTGACCGTACTGTCTCCCAAACCCTATCAGGCCACTAGTACGTGGCGATGTGACCGTACTGTCTCCCAAACCCTATCAGGCCACTAGTACGTGGCGATGTGACCGTACTGTCTCCCAAACCCTATCAGGCCACTAGTACGTGGCGATGTGACCGTACTGTCTCCCAAATCCCATCAGGCCACTAGTACGTGGTGATGTGACTGTACTGTCTCCCAAAAACCCTATCAGGCCACTAGTACGTGGCGATGTGACCGTACTGTCTCCCAAACCCCATCAGGCCACTAGTACATGGCGATGTGACCGTACTGTCTCCCAAACCCCATTAGGCCACTAGTACGTGGCGATGTGACCGTACTGTCTCCCAAAAACCCTATCAGGCCACTAGTACGTGGCGATGTGACCGTACTGTCTCCCAAACCCTATCAGGCCACTAGTACGTGGAGATGTGATTGTACTGTCTCCATCCGGTCAACTACTCTGTGGCAAGTCAAGTTGTTTTTCAGTCCCTACCCAACAACATTTTTTTGGGTTTTTTTTCTGTCAGCTCTAAAACTGAAGAATTCTTCAGCATCTTCCAGAGATCAAAATTGACTTATGGCTTTAGGGCTGTAAAAAGTCCCATTGGCATGAGCAAATGCTGGCATACATGTATTTATTATGTGCAGTGTTGGCTAGTAAACTTTGTTTGTCAAACAAACCACAAGGGAAACTGACAAGGGTCATATTTGATGAATTTTCAAAGTGAACAAAGAAAGCAGGCAGGAGTGGGATTTGAGCCTGTGACCTCCGGAATACTGTACCGTGCGGCGCGGGACGCTAGTCGGAAGTCAGAACCCCACAATGCCATATAGCCATTGGTCATGCCCCAACTTTACGATACCTGGAAAGCGACATTGTGGGGATCACTCAATGAGCATACGACTTTTTAACTTGTACTATCGTTAAACAAACCACAATAATAATAGTTTGAGGGTTTCTCTGAAACTTCAGAAAGTTGATAAGGACTGGCCAGATTGTCCTAGCGGTTCTTTCCTCTCCCTTCTCCTCTGGTGACCGATTCTTATCCAGTAACTTGGAGATTGGGTTTCCAGTCCTTACCTGATTGTCCTTAACTTTTTTTTCTCTCAATTCAAAAGCTTGACCCTGTGGGAGACCAGAGGGTCACATCAGACCACTCATAATAAATGTTACGCCATGTCCGAATCAACCGGCTACGTCGGACTATAAACGCAGGTCTGTGGCAAGTGACTACAGCCACTAATTTGTGGCTTCCATAGGCGTATGTGTTATTTCCCGCCGCAGTCATCAGATCGGACGCAGCCTTATAAAAATAGCTTCCTCTTCTGAGAAAGGTCCAGTAGGCAGCTTTTCATCTTGTTTTTTGTTCCTTTTTCCCTCATGTATTGCACTTGCAGCAAAATGGTTCAAATTGTGTTTTCGTCAACAGCTAAAGGACTCTGAGAAGAAGCGTCTTCCCTCCGGCAGTGAGCAAGAAACAAGGTCAAGGGTCACATCGCTATCGGTCCAGATTGACGACAGGGCATCCTGGGAACTGGAGGGGTTTGTGCGCGATGTTGAGCAGCGATGCGCCCTCCAGCCGTTTCTGAGGGGGTATGGGCAGTACGCACAGCGGTTTGTCGGACGACAGAGAGCATTTGAACATTTCAAGGTATGAGGTGATATTCTAGGGGTGTGGTGTGATAGAGTAATCTAGTTAGAGCCAGAATGTGCATATTGCCAATTGCACAACCACTAATAATATGGTGCTTATACAGGGTGGCCCCCCAAAAAAGAAAACGGAACGGCATACTTCCACTACCTTTAGAGTCAAACCACCTGTACCGACGGATGGAGAATCTTTCTAGAAGAAAAATGATACTAAGACCTCCCGATTCGGTCCAGTAGTTTTTGCTCCAGGGCCTATTTTGTGAAGCAAAGTTGGGTCACTTGGCATGATGATACCATAAAACAGAATTTATCCTTCGTAATGAACAAAAACATAATGAAATACATGTATAACATAAATATTAAACTTAACAAAAACCCTCGTACATATCTTTCATGTGGGTATTATTACATAACATTAATCCCTCTATCCAATTAAGTCAAATTCGTGGGTGTGGTTACCTCGGGACCAAATGACCCCCGACTTAGTTTCACAAAATAGATTCTAGAACAAAAACTACTGGACCGAATCGGGAGATCTTGGTATCATTTTTCTTTTTTACAAAATTACCCATGCATTGGTATAGGGTAGCAGAAGTATGCCGTTACGTTTTTTTCGGCCACCCTGTAAAACTTTTTTAGACAATTATCTCAAAGCGCTTAACAATCAAAGACTTTTGGAGAGGCTGGTGGCAGCAGACATGTCGGTCCTTTACATTGCTCTCACCAGTCATGCGCATGCTCAGAACTACTCGCGCATGCTCAGAACTTGCAAAAAGGTCTGTTATGTCTGCTGCCCTCTGGCGCCTCAAAAGTCTCCCATTATTACCCTGTTCATCAGGCCATGAGATCACTTTGCTACCATTCAAGACGAGAGCTATCTGGGGCCAATTTCATAGAGCTGTTAAGCACAAAAATTTGCTTAGCATGAAAATGTCTTGCTTTAGTAAAAACAGGTTACCAGTCAAAAGTCTATGTAATTTTCATGCTAAGCAAACAGCTGAATGCCAGTCAAAAGCAATATTCCACACATGGAAATCTGGTTGGTAATCCAGTTTTTATCAAGGAAGCATTTGCATGCTAAGCAAATTGTTGTGCTTAACAGCTTTATGAAATTAGCCCCTGTTCTCTACTCTCAGGTACCCATTTATAGACGATGTGCCCTCTGACGTCACATGTTTACATCTGTATTGGAATGTGCCCGGCGCCCCCGGCGGTATTCGCACGCTTCATGTTTTGCATAAAATTTGGTTTAGGAGTGACGTTGCAGGCCAGATCGCCTTTGAATTATGTGACCTTTGATGTCACTACTGAACCAAATTCATGCAGTACATGATGCGTGCGCATACCGGCGGGCACATTTGGTTTAGATGTAAACAAAGGGCACATGGTCTATACTCCTGGGTGGAGAGGGGCAACTGTGGGAAATTGTCTTGCCCAAGCAGTGCCATGATCACCGTGAATCGTTCTACACTTAAAGATATATCTGGGTGCGGTAGTTCACCTTGTCAACAAGTTGTCTGTGTATTATCAGTGTCTTAGTTGCTGCGCTGCAACCACCGTTGACTTCCCAGCAACCTCGTTTAACTATAAAAAAGTTTTAAAAGCGCCCACCCGAACAAATATGCTGACAATTTTGGGAGACTGCCAACATAAGGCAAGATAGCTCAGTTGGTAGAGCGCCGTTACGATAACCCGGAGGTCGCAGGTTCGAATCCCCGCTCCTGCCAGTTTCTTTGTTCACTTTGAAAATGTATAAAAAAGTGAAAAATTTCTCATGGAATTTTGGAAGTTTCTCAGGGTAATAGGGAAACTCAGGGAATTTTGGTTTCATAAATTGTTGGGAACTCTTCTTAAAACCTTCCTAAATCCTCAAATCCTCTTTGCCAAAAAGGAGGAATTTGGAGGATTGAGGGTCTTTGGAAGTTGAAGCATCGGAGGATCATGCAGGGTTGAGGGCTTTAGAGGTTTTTGCCTCTGGAGGAAAACGGAGGATCCAGGTCATCAGGCCCAATTTGGTGCTGGATGATTTCGGAGGGTTGAGGTTACTGGGGTGTTTATCCAAAACCCACTGGAAGATTTTTCAGGATTCTGGCAGTGGTCCCCATAAGAGGATTTTGGGGATTCAGGTTATATGTAGTTTTAACACTTGAAATCGGAGGATATTGGCGGATTCAGGTTACATGTAGGAAAAATGATGTTGGGAGTTTAGGGTTAAGCGAGCACAATGTTACTGCTGCAGTTTTTCTTCCGACCGTAAAAACAACCCTGTGTAGTTGGGCTCTGGTGAAGTGACTATCAAAATTATTCAATTTCATTATTTTCCTCAGAAGCAATACCCAGAGGCTGTGACGTTACCGCAGGGGTCCTTCGGTCCGACCATGAAGTTTGGTAGACAATCTCAGAAAGGGTAAGAAAGAAAATACTTTGGATAGAACACGGATTAAAAGGCGTTTTGGATATGTCATCGGCTCAATATAATAAGGTCTTTGCAAGGGGGAGGCGAGTTGGTATCACCGACGGTGGAAGTTACCCCGCCTGGGTCAGTAGGTCTGAAAATTGGGATAATATCTTTGGTATCTATTGAAGATTTATGCTCTATTTGTGGTGTCTGCAAGGGAAATCGGACATAAGTCGCATGACCTATTTTTGAGTAATTGCAATTTACATAAAAAAAAATTAAAAATCACGATTCCTGTTTTTGTCGAAATACTGTAGTAGTGTAGTTTAAAGCATATTTAATACAAAATACCTGGTTTATTTTTGTGTCGAGACCATTAAATGTGTACAATTTGACATTTTAGTCTGGCGTACTTAAAAAAAAAAAAAAATAAAAATAAATAAATAAATTGTGTAAACTACGTATTATTTTCCTTTCTCAATGCTGAATTTACAGCTGTAATCGAAAACCAAAATTCAGAAACATTATGTTGATAAATAAAGATGAAAAAATAGATGTTGATAAAAATTACTTCTATCTTATTTCTTTGCACTTTTTGTGTTTAAAGGCACTTCCGTTAAATTGGGAAAATAGGAGTATACAAATGTCAAGATATCTCGAGAACACAAAATGCCACAGGGGTCAAACCTACACCAAATTAAAGCTTAGGATGTGACAAATTCAACTATGTAAATAACTCATTTTTCGAATTTTGCGACATGATAGCCCTTTTTGCAGAGCCGGTCACATATTATGTATTTTATTATGGAATGGAAATCTCTATTCTCAAAATTTTCAACTTATGTCTGATTTCGCTTGCTGGTGCCAGCCACATTTAAATCGGGGCCCAGGAAAACTGTAAGGGTGGTTGGGCTGGCAACCTAACGTGTACCTTGTAGCCAACCCCACAACCTGTTGCAGCCCTTCACCTGGAGTGGCTTTTTTAGTCTTGTATTGGGCAACTTCCAATAAAACAAATTGTGCTAAAAGCCCTTGTTGACAAAAAATTTCAAATTAGAGAATGGAAATTGGAGAAAAAAAATAGTATGGTGTTTGAAACAATTTATTTTAGAAAACGGCCAGGAACACGGAACACGCACATTATTCCTACATGAAGCATTCCAAATAAGATGGGAAAGTTTTGACTTCTTTTCTGGACTCAGTAGAGCATCTGCTTATTGTTTGACTGTTGTATTCTTTGTTTCTAGAGTCGTGTACACCGTTACATGGGACATCAGCGTGTCTTCTACTGGGAGAGCAGACCAAGAGATATCCCTTCAAGTTATGTCATCTAAACAAAGTAAGGGATCATTTCATATTGTCCAGGTGCGGTGTCGATTGCGGTACCGCCATTTTTCTTTGCGGTGCCGCATTCCTTACCTCAAACCTTACTGAATGAGAAGCCAGGCCCAGTCGGATTGTCAAAGATTTCAAGTTTGTAGCGGTCAGACCAAGAACAAAGAACCCTATTAGTGGAGGTCTTGCTGCAGTGAATGTTTATTAAAAGCTTTGGTTTGGAACTCTTTAATTGTCCATTGAGATGGATTAGCCAGAGAGCCAGGTGATCATTAATGGTCACAATTGGATTGTTTGTAGCCAGTGGACCACACACTCCTCATGAACATTGCTGTGACAAACGGCCTCTGTGTACTGACCTGTATAGACTAATCCGGCGACAAAAATTAGAAGCATTCACTGCGGTGGCGAGGCGCTCGCGTGCGTGTTAGACGGACGCGCTTGACGCAACTTAGACCAACAACTTGCCAAAATGCGCACACGAATCAAATTAAAGAATGCGGGCAGCCTGCATGCGGGCGTGGCACCACCGCAAAAATGGCTTCCAATTTTGTTTGGCGAATTCCCGTATATAACGATCTCATTATATCCGCCAACTGGGTGTTAATGCTGGTAAAGCATTAACCTCCCAGTTGGCAGATATGATGAGTTACCGCAACTGATACCGCTATCATACAATATGAAATTACCCCTAATCAAAGCACGCTTGGAGAGTGACCCAAATTTGTTGGGTTTGCAAATTGTTCAGGATGCTAGTTTTCAGGCAGCAGCTTGACTTTAGACCTGTCATGTAAAATATTGGGTTAATTTCAAGATGCTGTGTCCGTGTTTTTAGGGCGTGGCACCCCGAAAATAAATTTTCAAATTAAATTGCTAATTTGTTAGCATTAGATATTAAGGTTATGAGCTTTCTAATGACAGTCCACAAAAAATCAATAAGTAACCAGGGGTTTCAAAATAAGCCGGCAACCGGCGAATTTGACCGGCTATTTGAACTTTTGCGCCAGCTACTTTTTTTCAATCCTGAAAAAAAAAAAACACCCTTCCCTGAGCTACCGCTTTGGGGGAATAGATCCTTGTTTTTAGTAGAAATTATATTTTGTTTGTTCACCCAAAAAAGAAGTCTTGAACGGACCGCGCGCGTGCAGATCTACACATCCACGTTCATGCGATAATTATGCATGTGAAGCTTAGTGCGGCATGAATCGTGCATGTCGTGTCAATGTCCAGCCGGGAGTATGCGCATGCGGCAAATATGGACTATCGTATGGAAAAACCCTCCTGAGCGTGCGTATTGCAAAATTGTGCAGAGCGAGTCCGTTGTTTGGGGGGACTTTAAATCATGCAACACCGAAATGTATAGTCAGGTCCCACCATCGTTATTATGTGTGTTGTCCATGGCAAGTCTAGTAGCTAGACACGTATGCTTACATGCAATTGCAAAACGATTTTGGAACCGAACTCGACAAGATCATAGAGGAAGGAACATGACAAGCAAAATCGGCCAAATCCCGTCGATTACCAACAAACAGTTGTTATATTTCTCCATCAGTCAACAAGGATAGTCATTTATTTCAATTGAAACTTTCGACAAGACTAGTGGTTGAGTGTGCGATAAATGAAGGTGTGGATAATTCCACGTGTGGCCATAGGAATGGGATGCTCCTGTTCTTACAGTGTTGATGTATAGAGCAATATCATCACCCGTAAATTAGGACCAAATAGATTGCAGAGTGTCGTAAGCATTTTTTCTTACAGAAAATATAGTTTTCCTCTAGTATTCAAGAGACTTCCCAGTAAAACTGCCACAGGGGTGAAAGTAATCACACGTCAAGAACATTTCAAAACAGTGTGTGCGCATGAAATCACTGCGTGTCAATCACTGCGTGTCAAGAAACGTTTGTAAGAAATGTGCACGGGCTCGTGAAGAAACGCGCATGCAGGCGGAGTTTGAAGATGCTTTGAAAAGTATGACAGCAGAATTTGTTAAAATCTAGAGGTCAAGAGGCGGTTGTCTCTTAAAGTTAGTCGTGGAATCTGCACACGTCAGACATTCACTGCGCAGAATTTTATGTAGAAATTGTAGAATGTTATCAGGCTCTGGGCAATATACTGGCATCACTTTAACTCTCTCTCTTCAATCGAATCCATAAAACTTAAACATCATAAGAGGGTTTTAAATGTTAAATTCTATCTACCCCCTCCCCCTAAAAAAAACTTCAATAAAAACTACTTGCCCATTGCAATGTTTTTTGTTATAGTGCGGCAGCTAGACGAGCAGAAAGTTTTGGCGTCGGCTCCAGACAAATTCCAGCAAATGTTGCAGAGACTGGGCATAGAGAGAACCTTGGACAGTTTCATCCAGGCTGTGACGACGTAGGATTTCAGTCACTCGGTTTTCATCTGAGCAGGATTTTGTAATGAGTGGGGGCTGTGATTGTAAATATGTTTTAACATTTATAGTTGAAGGGTTGCAAGTGACTGTAAGGGGCAGGTGGTTAAAGGTAAATATGCAACATTTGCAAACATCAAAAAAATATAAAAATTACTGAATTATTATGGAATGCCTTACTTGACTATAAAGTAAATAATTAGTCTCGAGCATCCTGAAATAAGCATATGTGAAATAATGGCACCTGCTGTGCTGTCATTCTCAAGAAAAGTGGAATTTTTTGCATCAATTTCCAAAGATTGTTGGAAATTTTTAAATTCCGAAACTTAATTCCTCCGACGTCCATAAATTGCTCCATTTTGTCTGAGGTAGGGTCAGCGAACCAGACTAAAAGAACGTTTTTTTTCTGTGTTTTCCCGGAATTATGCACACACAACTTTATTTGCTATAAAATACTAACCCCCAAATCCACCCCCATTTCTGAAAATTACAGCAAAAGCAAATGATGTATACTACCTTAAATCTTGTTTATAACCCTCCTACCATCAAGTCACTAGTATGAGGAGTTATTGTATCAATTAGAAATCAACCGACTCTACTTGATTGATAAAAAAAGTGGTGTCCCTGTGGTATGTTTCGACTACTGTAGTCTAAAACGTGTCAGATTCAGTTGCTGGCAGGAGACAAAGCATCTTTGCATCCATTGCACAGTCATGACAGTACAGAACAGTGGAGAAATTGATCGAAACCAATCGACTTGTTTTGACTGATAATGACTGGCGTACATATACACTCCGCCAAAAAAGAAAGTTCCTGCCTTGTACGTTTTTTAAATAACTTGAATACTGTAATCATTTTAAACACCTCAAATGGTCATATATGCAGAAAAAGGTTCTGCTTCTAATGATGCATCATTTATGACACACAACGTTTGTTTAAGTGGCACTTTTATGATGCAGACTCAATATTGCATTGAAACTGTGTGTACAAACGTTTTCATTAATGTCCACACTAAACATGGTTTATCAAAACTGCTGCTGAAATCGTGAGGTGTTACACACTAATCAATCAAGTAAAAACATCATTTTATCTGAAAAATAATGTGATTCTTAAAATTACTTGCAAATAAAAAAGTTGCAAGCAATTTGTGTACTCGACTTAAAAAATGCCACTTGTATTTTTGCACCCAATTTGACAAATCTCATTACATTGTATTTCTCCCCTAAAACAAATGTCGTGTGCCATAAATGACGCATCATTAGAAGCAGAACCTTTTTATATGACCATTTGAGGTGCTTAAAATGATTACAGCATTCTTGAGTAATATTTGAAAAAGTACAAGGCGGGAACTTTCTTTTTTGGCCGAGTGTAGTTTTTGCACTGCAGCTTTGGGGCACTAACACTTTAATCCTTGAAGGATTAATTAAAGATGCTGTGTCTGCCCTTTGCTGTTTGCTGTTCCAAAGGACGTTTAACTGCACCATCTTCACATCTGCAGTGCCTACCCACCAGTCAGGAATTTGTAGAAATTAAAAAAGAGTTTACATCATATCATCATGTACAGTGACATGGTCAATTTCAGCCCTTCCATGGTAACAAATGTTGTCCATTTCCCTTTCTTCACAGCGATGCTCTAGCTCAATGGCGCAAAACTGAAAGTGTCCAAAACAGCATTTGCACCCGTCTTAGTAAAGTGGCTCATGTCATAATGCTTCCTATGAAAGCTGGCATTTTAACCTTTCTGGTATATACATGTACACATGTATTAGTTTTATGATCAATCCCAACAAATTGGGAATACTTATTATTTTTGTTTTTTGAAGTTCACCCTGTATAGGTTATCTTCACATGTAGCACATACTCAAAATGGAAACTTTATTGTACATGTAGATACACAAACTGCATTGCTTAAGTTGTAAATCATACATGTATTTATGAGATCTTTTTTACGTCATTGTAAATGCCACATAAATGTGCTTGAAAATCAAACGTTTATCCCCGAAATCTTGTATCATTTGCCTAGTTTAATCTTGTGTATAGAAATGAACCACTAGACCACTTCCTATTCTCAATGAAATTTTTTTTCATTTTAGTTATTGAACTCCTTGAATGATTTTGGACAGATTTAAAAAACCCAGTTAGTTGTTAAAATCTGTCCATAATCATTCAGAGGGTAAAAACAGCATACTTTCGTACCTGAGACTCAAACAACATATACCAATGCATGGGTAATTTTGTTAAAAGAAAAATGATACCAAGATCTCCCGATTCGGTCCCGTAGTTGTGTGAAACAAAGTCTGGGTCATTTGGTCCCAAGGTATAACAAGTACATGTATGCTATCACGTGGGCCCTCCCTGTATGCCCATCATAAACAAGAACATCTTTCCTAATTACATGTACTTATCAATCACAGAATATAAATAATTTCCAAGAAGAATTCTGATCAGATCTTACAAACAAACAAACAGACAACTCATGAGATAAATTCACAGTACATGTAGCTTCACTATTTGCAGGAGCCACGGGCCAATTTAAGCAAGTTTTTTTTCCTACTTCGTGGCCTTATACTAACTACATGTCCAATCTAACAAAGCCATCATTTTGGATGTGAAAAATGAGGGCTTTACAGAATAATCCAAATTCAATCTTCCAATTCATCTACATTTGTATAATTATGTACATGCATAACAGAACAGTGTTCTTTTATAATTTACACCAAAACAAATTTAGATTTTAAATTGTTTATTTTCAAAGGGGAACAGTTTTGAACGACATCCCTACAATTAAAGGAACAGTAATAGTTTCTTTCCATACTGATGGACTTCGTTAAATACTGGACAAATTTCAATAACATCAACTGAACAGAGAAAGTACTTTTTTAATGACTGGAATAAGTAACATTTTGAATTAACTTTCTAAAAATCATCTACCCCTAATCCCCCAGGTATATTTTCAAGGAACCTTCCTGAATCTGCCAGAATCCACCACTGTACAGTAACCCAATAGCACATTCTTTGTACCAGGGATGTCAGTCTTCAGGCAATTGCCTGATTTCAGGCTTTTACAAAATTTGAAATCCTGTACATTTTCAAAATTTGACTGTAAATCCAATTATCTTGGGTGTAATATCAGGCCCTGACTGGCATCCCCGTTTGTACTTTAACTTCAAGCCCCACGTCAAATGAGACTGACTGTGCTCTACTCTCCTCAATCCTATAAAATCCTTCAAAAACCTGGTGGATTTGGAAGGACCTGGGAGGGTTTAGGTTCAAATGAAATTTGCAAAATGCAATGCAAAAATACAACCTCCGCCGAAGCTGTTAGAAATTAAACTGTCCAATTAAATGTCAAATAAATCCATTTTACAAACTTGTCGGGTGTCGGAACTTTACTGCTTTAAAACTTCTTCCAAAACATAAACAGCTTTAACAGTTATAAGTTATATTGTAATCTCGACAAAAAGCATATCTCGAAGTAGTGAAGTTTAGTTACTGCCATAGCCCTGACCAAGACGTTGAACACACAGATTGTACAGCGCTGTGGGTTGGGTGCCACCTGGGGCCAATTTCCGAGTAAAATCAGATTACCAGCTAAAACTCCATACGATTGTCATGCTAAGCAAACAACAGCTACAATGTACATGTATTAATACCCATCACAAGCAATGTACATGTACACCAGGAGTTTTGGCTTGTAACCTGATTTTGCTCAGCAGGGTTTTTGTGCATAAGCAAATGAAATTGGCCCCCGTTTCGGGGTACCAGGTGTGGGCGATGTATGGACAATTCAGTCTCCATGATACTGGCTATGCCCGGCCAAGCTTTATGCACAGTCCATCCAGTACATGTATGTCAATTAGCTGGCTACTATACATGCTACACACGTATCAAAGCTACTCGACTCGACCCTATTTAAATCTGTAGCTGTATCGCACAGCATGGACAGGCCAGCCTGGTGCTTGATAAATTTGATATTTGAGGAAAATGAACAATCCATGAAAGATGCAGAGGCATTTGATTTGTATGGCATTGCTGAAAAATGCACGAAAAAACTGCATTTTTTTTTTACCAAAAGATAGTTCGAAATTGCCACAAATAGGGTCATGAGAATGAAAGGTAGACTGAGAGGTCATTTTGAAATGATAAAAACCTTCCGAGAATCTGGAAGACATCTCACCAAAAATCCAGAAATCGGGGAAAATCTGGAGAAATCTTACCCCGCGACAGTTAACACTGAGAACTAGCAGGCCCGTCATCCTGATGGCTGACGTATAGACTACAGTGCATGCCGGGTTAAAGATAGCAGCATGGGGGGGGGAAATACTCCATGTTCGCAGTGCATGTTGCCAGGTCAGGGGCAATGTGCATGGACGGATGATATGGTGCTATTTTTAAATCCTTCTGATGGAAGAAAACCAAGAGTGCCTTGGGCAAGGCTATGGCTGTCATTTCACTGCTAAATAACCTTCAAAATATGACATGTGCATTGTGTACATGGGTTATTCCATAAATTTGGGGTCCACAAGTGTGACATTTTGTTGGGGTTAAACGTGACCTGTGTAATTTACATGGAGTATCATTAAAATTGACTTCACACTGTTTTTTACTTGTTTGGCAGGTACTTTGCTTTACACAATCACTCTTGGGTGATAGAAGGCATTAACCCCTAATAGACCTGAATCCTCCAATTTCAATATGATTTTCCACACACCCTAGGGAGTTAGGGTTGAACAATGTGTCCGGAATTGCAAAACCTTATGCATGTCACTATGTAACAGGGACATCAAAAACGTCACACTTTTGGACCCCAAAAGTATGGAATGAACCACATGTACACAACTGTTTTGGGCCGTTTTGTTAAACAAAATGAACACCTAAATTGGGTTGAGGTTTATAATTTAATGGGCCTGCATTTTCCAAATTGAACTGCCCGAACAACTAGAAGTCTTTCAGTTTTTTATCTGCATAAATCTATGTCATGCCACAACAAAGTAAACCAATGTTGTACCTTTACTCTAGGATACAAAAAAAAAAGTTGGAAAAGATTTATCACAATTCTTTCTAAAAATATCCAACATTGCAATCAACCCGTGAGCTACCACATAAATAATCTGATATACATGTCCAATTCATCCATCTAATTTTACAAATTTTGGTAATATCCTCTACACAAAAATGCCAACCAAGAGACGACGGAGTACTGTAGTTTGTTAAAAGCTTCGGATTTGAACCGAATACAACATTGTGATAGGGTAGACCTGTTTCTTTGAGTGAACTGTGCTGGTTGTTTCTCAAAAAAATGTCCCAATGTTCGATCAATTGATTTCAAAAACTTGGCATTATCCACAGTTTAGGCACTGGATTCCAAAGTTTTTGGAAAATTACAACTAACCACTTTTTGAGAAGCTACGAAGAACCCCTCCTGTTCTTAATGGGGCACTAGTATGCCACAATAGGCAAACAATGGATTGAGTATGCACAGGAATGCACATATAGACAACAACCGGCCAGGTGTTCTTTTTCAAAGAGGTAAAAAAAAAGTTTACTTTCATTTTCTTCTTTGAAATTTAACTCTCCAAAAACATTTTATTTATCAAAAGGGAAAACTGCTTTTTTGCTTCTTTTGTTTTGTTTTTGGGGAGGGGATAATCAGAATTACTTTTCACACCCCCGTTCCCCTGCCCACGTTCCTCAACATCAATCCATAGTCCATTGCTCTATAAACCAGGGTTGCCACTTGTGCAAACCATCTACATGTATGTACCTGTGAGAAAGCCATTGTGGATGACGAACTTTCCAAATTACGCGGAAAAAAACCCAAACATTGGGACATTTTGGCAGGGTTTTGAATGCACAAACACAGCATTCTGTAATTTCATTGTAAATCCAATGCATGAAGATTAGAGTGTACATTGTACAACAAGTTGGGCAAAAAATTATATATCTAACCAGCGATCCCTTCAAGTTAAACTTTGTTCTCGAGTAAAAAGAAGAAAAGTTTGACTAAAAAACAAACAATCAAGGCCTCTTGCAAAATAACTTTACACACCGCAGGAAAAGGAGTTGCCATGGCTACATGTAGTTCGAGTACTGGAAAACTATGTAGCAAGGGGCTATATCACACACAAAATAAAACAAATCTACAAATCTACATAAAACAATATAATTTCAGTTAAGATTCAATATTTTCTATTGCACATGACAAAGACCGAACTCAAATTAAGACTTGTGATACCTAGACATTTATACAGAACGTTATGAATGTAAGGTTCTTTACATTTATATATACACGCTATTTTTTCTTCTTGAATTCTATTAATCCATCCTGAAAAAGTCTTTGGGAAAAAAATGTAGTATCTGCCACTCGTGTTTGAAGTCTAAGCATGTAATGTACATGTACTAGCAGACAACAAAATGGCCGACATTTCTCAGAATTGACATTTCTCAGAATTTTGACATTTCTCGGAATTGAGACATTTCTCAGAATTTGGACAAATTATTGGTTGAAAAACTGTACAAATTTGATTCCAAACATCCCTTAACATTTGTCTCCACTTGAAACTCCAACAAGCAATTTGGTGAAAAAATTCAATCTAGAGAAATTCAAATTTAATTTCGGGTCATTTCAACTGGCAAGTAGTACTAGAGACACTGTGGCAGCTGTACAGAACATTTTTTTCCCATTTTTTTTGGGGTACCATTCATGGGGGCTGGTGGGCAGTACATATTTTTTCTTGTACAAGGAAACGGGCGGAAATGTGGACGGTGTGTTTCTGCCGTCATGCCTGCATACTTATAAAACAAAGGTGCTTCCATTGAATGCAACAGAATTAATACTTCTACTTAATTGATGAATCTTAATTTTGAAAAGATCTCCAAGTACTGAGAGTCTTCTGAATTTAACAAAACGTAAAAGATGAGATTAATTTTTGGTGGCAGTACTGAATAAATAAATATTTAAACGTGGCAGTTAACATATTTGGGCAGCTTCTCAAATAAAACACACAAAAAACCCCAAGGAGTTGATTTAGCAATAGAACAGGGAACAGGAATGTTACACAATAATCAAGAGAACTGGCAAGCTATTTTAATATGCACCAACTGTTCAAACAGTCGGGCAAACAAATTATGAATTCCTTTCGGAAACAACTGGAACAATTCTAACAGTACTGGCTGTATGTGGAGAATGTCTGAAATATCAATATTTGCAAACAACACCTAATTAGTAAAACTCGGAAACGACAACCTTCTGGCCGACACTACGGACATATTTACATCATTTGGTCAACTGTTTTCTCTGGAGTACGAGACCTTACACGGCAAGACGGCAAGAACTGAACCCAACTGTATCCCTGCATAATTGTTATGGAAAATTCATGTATATTCTTGTTCGTGTAAACTGACGTGAACACAAAAAACATAAGCTTTCTTTTGATACAAAAACCATCCTACTCACCCAAGTTCATGTCGAGTAATTGACTTTTAAAGATGAATGGCGTTTTGGGACTTTCTCTAGCTATGCCACTGTACCATATAGGGCTGTCCCGAATATACGATATTCGATCGTCAAGCGAATATTCGAATACCATTTTGCCAGTTCAAATATTCGAAAAGATATATATGCACATACAGATACGACTGATGCTATTTTAATAGAAAAGTTACGGCGCTTAGCAGTGTCAAATGCTGCATTTTTGTCAATCGTAACTTTTAGTGGATGGAGGTTTGTTCCCTTCCGTAAAACCCTTCATACAACAGGGGCATGCAAACAAATGCCGTTTGAACGGTCCATAATATCAATCGCCATACGTAAAACACTGGCGTGCTTTTACGTGTAATTTTTTTTACCAGTGCGGCATGCACTGAAAAATTTGATCGGCGAGTATCGAATATTCAAACATTCGGTCAAACCCAGTTTCGAATATTCGAAAACTAAATTATTTGTAAATGAACAGCCCTAGTACCATATATATGTATGCCACATTGATATTGTGGAAAAACTCTTGAAAAGTAAATAACTTGCCAAAAAAGTGAATCTTTTGCGATTGTATGTAAACAAAAGCATATTCTTATCGTGGGATTTAATCATTTTTGAGAGATAATTGTGCTCGGTTATTTTTGACATCCTCTATTGTGTACACATTTCCACTGGCGGGAGTTGTCCGGTGTTTTACGATCTGTCATTCCCCAAACTGGGCAGAAATAAGTGAGTTGCCAACTTCTGTCTCACTAGACTTGGCCTCAAGTCCAACTCAAGTCCCATTTGTGATGACTCGGACAAGTCTGTACTCCACACAGGGGACCTAGGTTTGTATAAGGGGCTCCAGGTTGTGAGGACAAAAGTCCAAGTCTAGTACAATCTTCAGTTTTAAGGGGGCATGATAAAGCTGACAAATGGATATATTCTGTAACCGTGGCATTGGTTTTTGAGGGGAATGGACCTCGATGGATGGAACCCTAGTGCTTAATTTCATTGAGCTGCCGAGCATAAGTTGTTGCTAGCGAATTTTCCTAAGGAAAAATCAGCCGGGAATGAGACAGGCTTTCAAGCAGACCCAGGTGAAAAAGTAGAAGAATATTAGGAGCAAAATGTTCAGTAAAAAAAGACTACAGTAGGACTTTGGAGGACAAAATCAAGATAAAGGTAGGACTTTTGCGAGCTTTCAGGACTATTTTTCATTGATACTCACCCATGTGCACATCATCACAAGCCTCATTTGGCATGTTCTGTACTCACAACACTTGTGCTCAATCCTTACACAACTAAGCTCTTGGAAGTAAAGTTGCAGTACTCCTGCACCCAAGCCCTTCATTGTGTGATTTTCACTGATATGACAGTGTGTAACACTGTTACGAAAAATATTCAATGAGATTTCTTTTTTCAGAGTTGTGGAACAAAAAGTACAAAAGTAACAAAAACAGGAGTTTCAAGAAAAAAAAGAAGAAACAAGGTAAATAATTTAGGAAAAGTAGGAATACTTGAAAGCCTGCGAGATGCCTGCAGATACCATTTTTGCTGGTAATATAACCTGTTCTTGCTATTGTACTAAGCAGCTCTATGTCATCGGTGAGGTGTTTACCCTCCCCTCCTAATTTTCCTTTCAATACCTCGCCTGGTTGACGAAACCCACAAAGCTTCGTAGGGAGGGCGCCCTCTAATGATTGGTTGGATTGGTGGACGAACTGTCGTGTTTCTTGATGACCAAGGTGACCACGTTCAGATTCCAGGATGACTTGTTATTTCTTCTTAACAGTTAGCTCTTTCTTCGTCTCGGGCTACGCAAATAAAGAAAGACAATGATTACTGAGGTACAGGAAAGCCACTCACAGCGGCTCACAGTACCTCAAATGAGGACGGTAAGCCACTCACAGCGGCTCACAGGACGGTAAGCCACTGCGACAGGATCAAAGCGACTGCCTGCACGTAAGTTCCATTCAATCACCAATTGAAAATGGTCAACTGTTTTAAAAGCATTGAGCTGGGATGCATTCCATTCACGTGGTGAACAATGCCAACGTTGATCAACCTCGCGAACAAAGGGAGACTTTTGAGATGTTGGTGGCAGCAGACATACCGGTCCTCTCCCATTGTTCTTTTCCAGTCATGCGCATGCTCAGAGGTACATGTATGTGCACGTGCTCAGAATTAGCAAAAAGGACCGGTATGCATGTCTGCTGCCACCATTCTCCACTGAATGAGCACAGAAAAGTGAATGTTGGCCAATGTTCCTGTGAGTGAACGCACACGTTTGTTGCCTCTAAAAGATCCCTGCATTAGTGCGGGCCACGTACCTTAGACTCGTTGCCATGACAACACTCTGAATGTGCAAAAAAATTTAGGGTGCTATATATCTAGCCTAACAAAGAGAATCAAAAGTAGGCACTTCGAAAACTTCTAGGTCAAAGTCAAGCTTTGTGTGAGATTGAAAATAGCACAGTTGAAATGAGACGAGAAAAACTCCATTTTGGAATTCTGAGTTACATGCAGACAAAAATAAGTTTCTCCACTGGCAAGTCAATTTTGAAGTTTTGAAAAAATTTTGCATCCAAATTTGGCAGAGTCCCGGTACGGTATTCCGGAGGTCGCAGGTTCAAATCCTGCTCCTGCCAGCTTTCTTTGTTCACTTTGAAAATTGAAACTTTAATAAGATTACAGCCCAGGCTCAAAAAAGAACTACAGCAACAAGCAATACATCAAATTAACACTTACAAATGTACAACCTGTACTTTCCCAGATAGAATAACATCTCTTTTGTTTCATTCATATCTTTTTTTCTTCATTTCATTCAATTTTGGATTCATTCCACCTTATTTTATGGTACCGAGTCATGTGCAGCTAATGGGTGCACACTGCAACACCATCTCCCTTTAAACATGGGAGACCTGTTCAAAGTCTTGAACTTACCGGCAGTATAGAGAAGGAGCAAGTAAGATCTTCAGTGACTATCATCACCCCGGCAGCGTTGTCAAACTCACCGCAGTAGTTGGGTGCACTAAACAAAGTCACTAGGTTCCTCTTCTGGAAAAACTGGTACCCGTCTTCAACAACCTAGAGAGACGGAAACGAATATCACTGTCTATACGAAATGCAGTTACCAAGATGGAGTTGATACTGGTTAACTGACACCTGTTTCCCATATTCCCCCACCCCCCAAAGTCGCCCAATGCAAGGCTAAAAGCCACTCTAGGTAAAAATAGGGCTACAACAGAGGTGGTGGGGATGGCCACATTTTAGGTTGCTAGCCCTACCAACCTGGTGGATAAATCTTCAATTAGATACCAGCGAAACTATCCCATTTTTCAGACCTAGAGACCCAGGCGGGGTAACTTCCACCATTGGTGAGACCAACTCACCTGCCATACTGGCAGCACTGTGGGATTTTAAAATATTTTTGTTTTGACGAGTTTGCCATCTCCAACTTTGCAGCCTGGATTCACTACACACAGCTTTCAATGACAATTTAAAGACTTGTTTTCGCAACTGTTGCAGGAAAAAACATTAACCCTGCTCCGACAAGAATGTCAATAACTGAACAGGAAGAAATGAATGCCGGCTGACTGACCTGGTGAGCCCTGACTATAAGACTGAGATCGTTCCTCTTCAAGAAGTGTCGTACCACGTCACCTCCAAACGTGTAGGATACACCGCGGTCATTCTCCCCCCAACCGGTGATGTCCTGCAAAGATGAGAACAAATTGGTAAGGGATCATTTCATATTGTCAAAATGTGCTATTAATTGTGGTAACACTGGTTTTTTTTGCAGTACTAGTATTTCTTTCTTTCTTATTTATCCTGGGAAAAAAGCCTTCTGTACCTAACTGTACCTCAAACCTGCTATGTACCCCATGCAATATCTGCACATACAGAAATCAGGCTATACACATGTCCTGCTTTTAACCCAAACGTCCTAGGCATTTCTTTGGTCTAAAGAACTGAGTACTACAGAATACTACTTAGTATTTTGTAGCACTGAGTCTCTCTGTGACTGATGAATGGGTGTGTAATGACAGCAGTCTAGATACTGACAACTACAAAATACTGGGTAAATTATATTTGTGTCAATGAAGTGGATGGCCAAGAAAAAAAAAAATGTATAATCTCTGAAAACCAATAATTCATACTGTGTTTCTACCTTAGATGATAAACATTTTTCCTCTAAACCGAACAACCTTAGGACTACATATTACTACGTACCTTATTTGGGGTGAAGTACAAAATACTAAAAATTACTACAAGCATTGCACACAAATAGGTGAGAGTACTGCATACTACAGTTTACTACTAGAAGTATTTTGTTGCTTTAGGTGATGTTAGGGTCAATTTTATGTTAATTTGTAGGAGGAGCTAACCAAGCCACACCCCTCAATTTTTACGGTTTCTTTAGTAAGTTTCTATGAGATTCATGCAATCCCAAAGTCAATGAAGAACCATAAAATACTTGGAGGGGCGTCCAAACTTCATGACTTTTACAAATTGTATGGGAAAAAAAAAAAACCACTTTAGGAGTTGACATTTTTTTTTTAAGAAAAAGAAACAAACTCTGGATAAAAGTTAATTTTGAAATCATAACAGATTTTGAAATCAAAGATCTTGCTTCTTTTTTTTTGGGGGGGGGGTGTATGATTTTAATATCAACTGGGTTCAAGCATATCATTGGAATTAATGATGATTTACGATGTTTTTCGTTCGATTTAATCACAGACAAATTCAGGAATATAGATAAAGATAATTCTTTTGGGGGGTGTATGATTTTAATATCAACCGGATTCAAGGATAATATTGGGATTAATGATGAATTTGAATTTTTCATTTGATTAGATCACACACAAATTCAGGAATAAGGATAATTTGGTGTTTAAAGGTTCACTAAAATCATAATCAGAACAAAATAAAAAAAGCTATAAATGTTTCCAAATGAAGGATAAATCCATAATAGATATAGATTTTGATTCATTTTTGGGGTTAAGTAATTTATCAGGAAATAGGACACAAACAATTATGGGGCATACACCCGCCCTGCCCCACTACCCTCCGGAATACCGTACCGATGCTCCACCAACTGAGCTATCTTGCCCTACAGTATGTCTCCCAAATTGCCACGGTCAGTGTCTTTGTTCGGGGGGGGGGGGGGGGGGGGAGCTAGTCAGAAGTCATAAACCCATAATGCCGTACAGCCAGAGATCATTATTGTTTCAGAAAATTTCAAAGAAATTTTTCCCATTTTCCTTTTTTGCGAAGCTTTGAAACTAACTGCAGAACTTACATCGTCGGGGTCCGCCCATAGTAAGTCGCAGACCAGGCCGTGATCGGGAATGTCTAGCGGACGATTGATATGCCGAAGCTGATCCACAGTGGACAAGTCTGGAGACAGACCTCCATGCATACAGAATATTGTTCCTTCAACCAAGGCAGCTATGGAAACAAGGACATCAAACCAGACTAAATGAATCATTAATCATCAATTTTGATAAACATACAGGATAAACGGATCAAGTCACACTGGATTATTTCACTAGCTTCTCACATACACACTGATAAAAACTCCTGTAGGCAAGTCAACCTTACTGGTTAAGTTCCCCCGTGGGCTAGTGAAAAAATAATAGAACCTACATGTACAATACATATACACATATTAAACTGCGACTTCTCTTGAAAGCCTAATAAAAAAAATAATTCAACTGGCATGTACATGTATGTATGTAAAACTGGCTAGGCTTGTGATATGTACATTGTCAATGTAGCCCGGGGGATAGTAATATGTTAGCGCAAGGTCTGATAGAGGGTGAAATGAAAATAGAGTATGAAAACAAGTTGGTGGGGGAGAGCTAGAGTGACCTAGATTGTTTATGACAGGCAGTAATCCTTAACAACTCTTTTTCTTAAAATGGAAATCGCCCAATACAAGGCTAAAAGCCACTCTAGGTAAAGGGTAGTCTGGGTTCCAAGACGTCCTTAGCGCACGGTGATGCAGCGCGCACAGGTTAATGGCTGTCTCTACACAAGCACACCAAGGCAACATCGCTGTCTTGGCCCTTTCGTAGTTTCGCTCGCGAAATCGCGAGCAGAATTGTGTGTGTATTTGCATGCGCCCATGACGTAGAGTGCATATCGCGTGACCAACATTACATGCCATTATATAATCGCTGACTCACTGGTCTAGTTTCTGTACTACATGCAATTTCCTATCCATGTCCATGTGTACATCCCAAGCAATGCATACCATGTGCTATGCTATATGCTACATGTAACTCCAGCAGGTTAGAAGTTGTCGTCCGCAAATTATACACCACCGACTATTCGCGATCTTACTGCGACTAGCCGCGCGGACATCAGCGTGTTTAGAACATGTTTACACTTGCGTACACATGTACAATCCACGCGACGGCGTATAATACGCAGTCGTGTAATTTGAATGGCATTTGACTCCCAAAATGGCTGTATGCACAAGCTCTACAGACGCATGGAATTTTGTGCATTAATTTTTGGCTTGTCCAAGTGTTCCATATCTAATTTTCGTTTATACAGTTGTTCGACAAGCTGTGTGTTTATACGATTCATCCATGAAACGGCAATTCCAGAGCAACGTTGATTTTCTTTTACTCCCATCCATTCCGAACATTAATTCATTGGAGAAATAATGCGCAAGAAACTTGTCAATTACATTATTTTTTTATGCAAATCGTCCATCACAAGCCCTGGGGCACTCGAGGTGTGGGCTACCGAGGAAAGTGTGAAAGAAAACCAGCCCCTCACACTGAAACAAGACAAGATAATCCGATCTCTTCACAGTATGAATTGGTCGGGATGGGTAACTAGTCCACTGCAAGGCATTGATAATGCCTCTACAAATATAAAGCGTAGAAGTGCTATAGCCCAGGGCTGGGCTCGAACCCACAACTTCCAGAATTACCCGCAGACCACAAATTCAATGCTCCAAACCACTGGGCCATTTGGAAGAACCACTGGAAGTATATATGCATGGTTTGAATTTGGTCTCACCCGAAACAAAATGCAGGGGTGTGAGTGACTACGTATAAAAAGAGCTGAAAAAGCTGAAAGCAGCTGGCAAAAGCTGAAATTTTGGAAAGCTCCTATACTTTTGTACACAGCAAGTGTATAAAACGAGCTGAAAGTCAAAACAAAAAAAGCTGAAATCAGCTTAAAAGCTAAACTCTTACACCCCTGAAAATGTTACATGTGACTCGCTCTACAAAAACGCACACAGGGTTGTTCTATTAGTAAAGAGGGCGAAAAAAATCTTCACATGAATTACTTTTTTGTTTTTAGTTCAAGTTGTTGGCTTATGTTATATTGATTTTTTATAATTTATTTTTAGAAACATTAATATTGATGACTAAAGATGAAAAAACAAATGTTGCTGGAAATGATGTCTAGCTGATTTCTTTTCCCTTACTATGTATAAAAGGGATATATCTCTAAATGCACAAGTTAAATTGGGAAAAATTGAGTATACAAATGTCAAGATATCTCGAGAACACAAAATGCCACAGGGGTCAAACCTACGCCGAATTAAAGCTCAGGATGTGACAAATTCAACTATGTACAAATAACTCATTTTTAAAATTTTGTGACATAATACCCATTTTTGTAGAGCTGATCACATTACGTCAAGAGAGTCTGAACCACCCGGAATAAATCTAGTGAAGAAAAGCCGGGAGGATATTTCAAAGGCAAGGCATATTTTTGGACTGTCCTGAAAAATATTGGCAGTTTTATTTCTCGACTTGAAGATTTCCTAAAAATCAAACCCTGCCGGCCTGAAAACAAAAAATACAAAAGCAAAGATTGAAAAAGTCCTATTCATTGAGCCGTCAAATGTCAGTCAATTAAAGTCATTTCAGGATTCGTCCTATTTTGGTTACAAATGTTCGTCTCCCTGGATACATGTACGTGCTACAGGTTCCGGATGTACTCCCCCAATATGCCTTTGTTTTGACGCAATACCGTAATCACATTTTGTTTCGCTGAGGCTAAATTTAGCATGAGGGAGCAACAAACGAGCACGGCAGATAGCTGCTGTCCATGACAAACATTTCACGGGTGGTCATTAGACTAACGACGCCCACGCTTTAAGTTCACTGTGATTTTGTCCGACTTCAGATACTCTATAGCCCACAGCTACAGTGTAAGCCACAATTTGGTATAATAGTACATGCAGATTCGACCTCATATGCGAGCTCTGATGCATCATAGGGCTGTTCATTTTCGAATAATTTACCATTTGAATATTCGAAACTGGGTTTGACCGAATATTCGATACTCGCCGATCAAGTTTTTCAGTGCATGCCACACCGGTAAAAAAAATTGCACGTAAAAGCACGCCAGTGTTTTACGTATGGCGATTGATATTATGGACCGTTCAAACGGCATTTTTTTGCATGCCCCTGTTGTATCAAGGGTTTTACCGACAGGAACAATAAACTTCCGTCCACAAAAAATTGCGATTGACAAAAATGCGGCATTTGACACTGCTAAGCGCCGTAACTTTTCTATTAAAATAGCATCAGAGTCGTACGTGCATCTTTTCGAATATTCGAACTGGAAAAATGGTATTCGAATATTCGCTTGACGATCGAATATCGAATATTCGCAGGGGTTTCAAAATAAGCCGGCAACCGGCGAATTTGACCGGCTACTTGAACTTTTGCGCCGGCTACTTTTTTTCAATCATGAAAAAAAAATAATAATTCCCTGAGCATACCGCTTTGGGGGAATAGATCCTTGTTTTTAGTAGAAATTATATTTTGTTTGTTCACCAAAAAATACATCCTGGACCATAGATCGTAATTTACGGGGGCTAGCATAGCATGCAGCGTGAAGTATACACGGCTCACTACCCGGACCGCAAAACGTACATGTCTCTACGTTACGCGGCCCAATTTATCTAAGATTTGTATTAAGTGTGGATTAGTCCAGATTACCTTGCTCGAAATTCCAGTTATTTCCAATAAATTTGACGGTAGAATAGTACATACATGTATGTATGTAACGTATGATGTACCATGGAAGAATAAAAAACATACATTAGGTACTAAATGTGTTGTTTCTTGGATCGTTTTCTAAACCCGGCCCGACAAAACTTCTCCGCAGTCCGCACCGTTCATTTATAGCGCACATATTCCATCGATATGGTGCAGATGTAGTCTTGGTCAAGTGCAAACAACCGCACTGAATGCTACCGTATGATTCCCAATGTACAATGTACGTACACGCTGCTAACGTGTTGCGAACTTTAAGTCTTGAGAAAAGGCTACTAAGACCTGGGGGGTTAGAGCAATTGCTTCAATAACTCCAACCCCTAAAGCGCATCTGCGCGTGCCGTTGCTTTGTCGCTAGCTGGCCTTGCTTGGTCAAGTACAGTGTGCAAGCAACCGCACATGCCACCGTCTATTGTTCCCAGTGTACAATGTATATGTACAATGCACGTGCACGCGCGAAGCGAAATTCGCCTTGAGAAAAGAGAAACACGTGCGGCGCAAGCGTTGTACAATGTACATGTACAATGTTTGTTTTGTGAACGCGTACAACAAGACGATGTTTTTTGACAGCTCAGCTGAGCTAGCTTACATGTGATTGTAGGCGCGGTGTCCATATTATTTATCAGCTGTTACTTATCAACAATGCCAAAATAGAAACAAACGTTAGTCTTTCTGAAGTGCCGTAAAGAAGCCAACTGAAGGTAAATGTCGTACGTAGTACTCCAACTTTACTCAACGAGTGAAGCCTTGTCAACCCGGCCCTCCGTTCTTGCCGGCCCGCGCCCGCCCGGCCCCCGGCACAATTCGCAATCGATCTCGGTGGTCGGACCCATTTTGAATGAGGACGGAGGTTTTCGAGCAATCTGTTCTGCAATTACGTACATTATGCCCATAACTTGCACATCCATGGGCACACCTCAGGTTTTTTTTCCAGATATAATTATTTCATCATCTTCTTGTTGCATTTCAGATCATTTAACTCTGTTAATCAGAATTCAAGGGGTTTTGTGCGCATGAACAAAAAGGCATGCGGTGTAACTTACATTTCTATGACTGTAAAATAAATATTAATAGGAGGTGGGCTGTTTTTCCCACATTTTTGGTAGATATAAATTACTAGGTAGATATGATTATGAATTACTCAGTAGATATGAATTACTCGGTAGATATTAATTACTCTTGCTAAATATATACAATAATTACATGTACATTTACAATCAACTGGGAATCCTCTTGTCAAAATTTTTTGAAAGAAAAAACAAAAATTCTAAGAAAATAATTTTCTTTCAGCCTTCCGATAAAATGGGTTAACCACCCGCAGGGAAACCCCTGGCCAATTTGTTTTTATTTCATAAATGAATGCAAAGTCGGTACTGTACAGTAGGATCTTTGAAAACCTAGTCTCAGATGCCAGGAAATGCCTAGATTGCACCAGAGAGCATCTACAATCCGAAAACTTCAGGGGCCCTCGGCGGGCCCCGGACCCCACGCGTGCCATTTGGGGCAAGGACTCAATGCCGCCTACTTTCATCTATCTGCCTGCTACTCTAAAACATTTTGAAACCCCTGTATTCGGTATATTAATAATAATAATGGTATTTATTAAGCGCAAATTTTATGTAACATATTCAAATGCGCTGTACAACAATAAACTGGGCATAAAACTAGTAATTAATACATTAAAATCACCAAATACATTAAAAATACAAGGCAGGCTCAGAAATACATCATTCAAATATACAAGTAAAATTCATTGTTCCAAAAATAATTTACTTACAGTAAATAGAAATACAATAAAACCCATTACAAATCAAAAGCATTTGAAAAAAGATGAGTTTTCAGCAGCGTCTTAAAACGGCTTAAACTGGTGGCATTCTTCACATAAGCTGGTAACTTATTCCACAGCAAAGGGGCAGCATAATGAAAAGCCTGATCACCTAAGTTAGTTCTGCTACGAGTAATTGGGTGTTTAAGAAGAATGCAGTTGTTTTGATCAAAGCTACGAAGACCATAACGGGGCAGAGGTCGAACGGTGATAAGCTGGGATAAATATTCAAGACACTCACCGTGTACAATTTTAAAAACGGGGAGCAAGATTTTAAAAGCAATTCTAGACTTAATTGGAAGCCAGTGAAGATCGATAAAAACAGGTGTGATATGACAGTACTTGTACATGTTGCACACAAGCCTGGCACAAGTATTTTGAACCCGCTGAAGACGGTCTAAATGCACAGATGGTATCCCATAGAGCAAACTATTACAGTAATCCAGCTTGGAAGTAATGAATGCATGGACAAGTGTTTCAGTACTATATTCAGGATAGCCCTAATGCATCAGGGGTAAAAAAAAAAAAGTCCCAACAAACCTATCGAGTAGCCAACATGTGTGCAACTTGGTAACAGTTACAGTAGATTCAACCTCATACATGTACACCCCTGTACCATTTCTGTGGAGGTAGGAGCTCTGATGAATCAGGGGCCAAAAAAGTCAACAAACCTACATGTATGTGTGCAACTTGTTATTCCCCTTGCATACGCATGATGCCATAGGGCGCAAAAAAAACAGTGCCACCAGGCCGGATGACGCCATTGGCCACTGTTTGTGAAGTTTCAATCTATTGTTGGATTATTGTGTGCTTGACTGCACAAACACATTGTAGCGGTTCGCTTGAATTGGCTGCCAGAACCGCACGTATGTTGACGTATTATTGCGGGTGTATCAGTTTGGTTTATTCACAGTCTGGTTATGCTGCACTCGCATAGTTTAAGCCATTGCCCGGATCGGGTCTTTTGTGGCTACGGCTTCGAATTTGGCCATTGACAGGCTATAGTGAAGAGGCTTAGCCATTGATAATAATGGGATGCTACTAGGCGTGTTGCCAAAATACTGCACAAACGCTATGACAACACGAACCATTCAAATTGTCTCTTAACGGGGTTTTCTGTCAGATGTACCCCAGAAATATATGTGCACAAGAAGTATCCCAAGACATACATTATAAAATCCGGCGTGCAAAGGTTTTTAAAAGTAATATTTATTGATTTCTTTGTAACATTGTCAGGTAAAGTCGGAAGTAGATACATGTAGTATCGATTCTTGGCATATTTATAGAGTGATTGGTATCAATATGATTAAAAGCTATTGAATTATGCACTATTCGAAAATCACCGGGATCGCTGGTTCAGTTAATCAATTGCTGCAACAGAATCGAAGCACAGCCTACACCGGGTTTGAACTCGTGAATCTGACCAAAAAAAACCTTTGCACACTAGTAATCACCAGAAAGGTTTCAAGTTGGTCGTTAGCTTCACTTCCATGGAATTCGCATTCTTGTAAAAACCCCGCTTCCAAAGAATCTCCTGAAAACTATGACAGCAATAGAGGAAATCAACGAATATCACTGCTTGTAAAAGGCTACTATGCAAATCAATTACGCAACACCATTATATGGCTATTCAAATGCAAATAAGCGCCTCATTGCTTAAAAAATGAAACTGATCTGATGACGTCACTTGTACAACACAAAGGGTAAACTGTAGATCTGCACAATGAGCAAAACTAAGTTGGCAGAGGAAACATATGTGACCGCTGCAACACTCCTGTAAAACACCATGCATAATGGGTTAACCCCTTGCGTACGGAAGACGCCAAATGGTGCAAAAAAAAACAGTGGCACCAGGCCGGATGATGCCATTTGCCGCTAAAAAAGACAGTGGCACCAGGCCGGATGATGCCATTTGCCGCTATTTGTGCCTTTTCAATTGATTGTTACGCTTGAGTGCACAAGCACATTGTGGCCGTTTCGATTGGCTGCAAAGACCGGCGCGACACCCCGGTGCCTCCTGTAAATAACCGTACTCATCAAGGGGTTAACATGGTTATAGTAAATTTAACTTCATACACCCCTGTACCATTTTTTGTGGAGGTAGGAGCTCTGATGTATGAGCGACATAAAAGAGTCAAATTACTGATTCGGAATATCCTCTTACTGAAGACAGCTGAATTTAGTACATATGTACATGTACAATAATTATTCTTCCTAAGTCCATGATAGGAATATTCCTAACTTTTATGAAATAGAGCCTAGGTCTCAAGACCTACATGTACATGTACAACACTGATATCAGAATGCAAGACGATGATGCCTTTAATCCTAAGAGAGCCAGCTTTTTTTTTTTTAGGGCTAATGCACTTGGCCAAACAGTGACGGATTTGGATGAAATTAAAAAAGTACCCGAGGATACAATTTAAGGTAGTATACACCATTTGCTTTTGCTGTACTTTTCAGAAATGAATAGATATGGGGGATTACTATTTTATAGCGTGCTAGCAAATAAACACTGACCTGTTTAAAGTTTTGTGTGCATAGATGCTGGCAAAAAAGGGAAAAAATTATGTTCTAGTAGTCTGGTTCCCTGATCATAACTTAGACAAAACGGAGCAATTTATAGACGTCGGGGAATTATCAGGTCGGGTAACTAGACTACATGTATTTCCAATGATTGCCCATGTGTTGCACGATATGGGGCAGAGGAAACCCCCCTCTTTTGTGTTGGTCATTGTGTTCCCGGAATCTCAGGAATTCTTTTCAGAGGTCTAGGGGGATGTGTTAGGTAACAATAGTCTGGAGAGTGTATGAGCTCCGTGCACAACTACCCCCTCAGCGGAAAGAAAAGGCGAGTTGGGGGGTCAATATCGACGCCATCTTACCTGACTTCAATTTAAGTGTCTGGTTCCCGCTGTGATATTCTTATTGAAAACTCAATTATCGAGAGTCGGCAAACAGACAAAGCAATCCCACTGGTATACGAGTATCAAATGAACGAGGAGCGCAGTGCGTAATACCAGCGACGTACTCCCCATGGAAGTGCGGTTGCTATGTGGACAGCGCCCTCTGTTGTTGGCGCACGGAGCCCATAGGGACAAAAGGGGGGTACCCCTCTGCCCCATATCGTGCTGGGTATACGATTGCCGGCTGACAATCGGAAAATTATATAATTTTCCACTTTTCTTAAAAAATGTACAGCTCACCATGAAATGATTTCACAGGATGCTTGAGACTGCTATTTACTTACAGTGTAGTATGGTATTTTGTAATAATTCAGTAGTTTTAGTTTTTTTATGTTTGAAAATGTTATATACTACCTTTTATCACAGGTATATTGTATACACAATGTACGGTGTCCCGTGGAGGATGCACGGTTTCTATGTACATGTACAAGGTCAGTAAAGTAATCACAGCAATTTTCACCCACCGTTGGAAAAGAATTGCAATACATGAGAACGCTACCCCAAAGCCAGAAAGATGCAGCATAACGAGAAAAAAAACTGCAGTACTAACATGGGGAACTTTTAGTCTTGATTTACATCTCGAGTTGAAAGGCACTGTCCTCTTAGATTCTGTCACGGTCAGTTAATAATAATAACGTGGTGCTTATAGTGCTTTATACAATTATCTCAAAGTGCTTCGCAATTATCAGCTTATCAGCCCATGAGATCAGTTCTATGCAGCAGTTCGAAATCAGCGTAATCCGTTCTCTACCCTCACAGGTACCCATTTACATGTACATGTATACTCCTGGGTGGAGAGAGGCAATTGTAGTAAAGTGTCTTACACAAGCACCATGATCCCCCCCGGCGGGGTTCGAACCCACATACCTTCGCACGCGAGTCAGATATGGTAACCATTGCAATCATGACACCTCACCGTTAACCGCGGGATTATTTTTCACGAGCCTGGGTGCTAGACGGGTTCAGGCCTTTATCTGCGGGTAGCACACCCTGGCCTCGCTCACTGCAAGCCGGTCGCTGACAGATATTTCCGCTGGATCCTTGCCTCGCTGAGTGCGTGTATACACGTCACCCGACGCGAACTGGTTAAGCTTGTGTGGGAGTTTGTAGAGTGTGGGTTGGAGGGAAGGAGGCGGGCACGACCTGCAATTTTGTCCTTACTGAAATTGCTTCCCTCCACACGGGAGATACAGCCCTGGGTGGAAGAGAGGTGAGTTGGTTGTTGTCTTTAATTAGCCTCCTGTCTTAAAGTGACGTAAACTCAGCAGCTTATGGGCTTAAGTAATCCTCGGGGAGAGCTTACAGCTACTGGTGTGCAATCACACATGCCATGAAGCCATGGAGTTCAACTGTTTCCACACTGCTTTCTGTTTGGGAGGCACAATACACTTGACCCAGGTGAAAAAGTAGGAGAATAGAAACTGCAGTAGCATCAACATTAAAAAAAGAAGACAAAGGTAGGACTTTGGAGGACAAAATCTGGAGAAAAGTAGGACTTTTGCAGGCTTTCATGATCAGGATGTACTTTTCGTTGATACTCACCCATGTCCTCAGCATCACAAGCCTCGTTTGGCATGTTCTGTACTCGTAACGCTTGAGCGCTATCCTCAATCAAAGGTTGTGTACAAGATTGGTAATCCTCAAATTTGTTATTTACTGAATTATTACAAAACACCTTACTAGACTAAGTTAATAGCAATCTGAATCATCCTGTGAAATGAGGGCACCTCGTGTGCTGTCGTTTTCAAGAAAAGTTGAAATTTATATCGTTTTCCAAAGATTGTTCCGCAAAGCAATCATTGGAAAAAATAAGATTTTAAAAATACTGCCCTCTATTGACCGAATGTTGTTAGTCTGCGTTGCATCTAAAATGGGTTAACAATCCTAAATTGGATGCAAGGTTGAAATTATAGTACAAGTGTGTGTCGCATAGTGTACCGAAGCGACGGGTTGTATAACCAGTTATGTGACCAATTGAAAATTATCCCGTTTACAAAAATTGGGCTTATTTTACAAGAGGGCGCTACAACAAAACCAGTTAACTGTCGCCCGACGGTTGAAAACGAATGCCATTTTTCTCTCGATTTTTTCGCTATCCAAGAACGCAAAACTTTAAACAGGTTAGTGAAATGATATTTCCGATAAAATACTAACCCCCAAATCCGCCCATTTCTGAAAATTGCAGCAATGATCAATCATGTACATTACATTTAAGCTCTTGGAAGTCAAGTTGCAGTACTTCTGCAACCAGTGTGTAACACTTATGAAAAAATATTCAATGAGATCTCAGTTTTGGAGTTAGTAGGAACACTTGAAAGCATGTAGATTGATGGAGAAAAAAATCACACAAAGATTCTGTTCAAGACTCCCATGCCCTTTTCAATTTCCAATTTTTGAGCGCGCTCAATACATAAATGGTCACGTGATTGAGCGAGTCATGGCGTTATTGCGAAGTTCTACTGTATTTGAAACCAGTCTACAGGGCATTGGTTGCACTGGTTATCAATAGCAACATCTGCCATACTAAACTGTGACAACTGAAGAGGGGACCAGTGACACCATATTTTGACTCGCTATCGTTCCCACTTAGATGCAATTATGCAGGTGTACGGTACGTCCTGAATCGATCACTGGTTAACGGATGTTAATTCCTTGATTAAAATTGCTCTTTGAGCATAACGATTGGGCATAACATGCATACTACATGTACTTATTGGTAATATATACATACACAAATCAGAGTGCACGGTTGAATGCAATTATAACCACAATGTTGGCTGTACCAATACATGGGCTGCATGAATCGCGCGCTTGATCATTGGCTTTTAGCAAACCTGCTGTAAAAACCAGCGGTATACCTCGACCCTTGACCTTACCGATTGGCAAACAGTTGAAGCAGTCCGTAAACGTCTTCCACAGCTTGATGTTGTACCTACGTTTGCACTCGTCATAGAAACCGTATATCCTGTATATAGACAGTGAAATGCAAAAACAATGTGAATACATGTATATAGTCAAAGGGCAACCTGCTGCCAAGTTACATGGAGCTAAAATAAGCGACAAAATGTGTACATGTGGTACTGTCCCTAATATTTTGGGTAAAAATGTTCTTTGGACTAAACAATTGTTAACTTACAATTATGTAGGAAGCCATAATGAATATGCAATTATGCAAAATAGCCATTAGGGTCATTCCACACTAACGGTTACAACTGATGCATGTACATGTAACTATCTAGGGGCAAGACATGAATGGTGGGTTTCAAATCAGGTTTTCTGCTAATTTTTTTTTCCTGAACATTCCTGTATCATTTGTGATTGCACTGAAAAAGAAATAAGCTGATTTGCTGGATATGTAGGAAATTACTGGGTCATCTTTGAGGTGAAACAAAAGATAATGTTAACAACATGGACAGACATTCTTTATGTACATTCTTGTTAAACTTAATCCAGACCTACATGTACATGTACAATGTAAATAACATTATCACTCAAAACTAAAGCAACCGGTTTTGTAGTTTATAATTCAGGATGCAACTTGAACAACTTTTATAACGTGGAAAACAAATTGTGACAAATGTCTGTCCCCGTTATGAAGATGACGTCTTGAAGATCTGTACCCTGTAGTTTCAACAATACCTAGAGGTTTAACATTTAAGATTGGCCAGTGGTAATTCCTCATTGGACAGCTTTGCATAAGGAAAAAAATTTGGGATATTTTTAGTACATATATCAGTCAGTGTTGTAGTCGAGACCATTTCAAGACCATGCACAAGACCATTAGCCTTTTAGAGGTATGGCGGACACAATAGGAGGGCACTATTTTATTTGGGTATAAATGCACAGGTTTTACCCAAATCAAATAGCGCCCTCCTATTGTGTCCGCCATACCTCTAAAAGGCTAATTCACAAGACCAGCTTGTAACAGGCACAAGTAACAGGCATAAACCATGACAAAGAAATGATTTTGTTACAGTTCATTTGAATACATTGTAGCTTAAGGGGACTGTTTGCTAAGCAAATTGCTAAGAATTCTTTTTTGAGTTTACGTCATAGGGTGCTCCTTTAAAGTATAGATTTTGTGAAAAGGGGCTCTGTACTAACTTAGATAATGTTTTAAACTTTAAATTACAGTTGATTGTATGTAAAAAAGATGTTTTACTTTTCCCATAAAACTTGATTAAGTAATTGTACTGAAACCCAATATGGCCGCCATTACCATGGCAACAGCGGATTTGCGGACAGTATTTTTTCTTGTAAATTCTAAAGACAATATATTGGTGATAATACATTAAAAAAAAAACTTTAAAACAAAAAAAGTAGTCTGCTTAGCTAACAGTCCCCTTAAGACTTGAATTGAGAGTGCTGGCCTCGCGTGGTTTTGACTACAACACTGATTTCAGTACTACTTCCCAAGAACTTATAAATAAACATCCATGTTATTGAGTGTTAAATCTTGAAAATAAACCTCTGTAATTTCATAACCCTTTGTGTACGGATGACGTCTGTGGACGAACAAAAAAAGTGTCACCAGGCCGGATGACGCCATTGGCCGCCGTTTGTGCAGTTTCAATCCATTGTTGGATTATTGTTTATGTCATGCTTGACTGCACAAACACATCGTAGCGGTTCGATTTGGCTGCCAGAACCGCTGCAACACCCCGACGTCTCCTGTAAAATACCGTGCCTAAGGGGTTAAATACTAAGAAATTTGTTAAACTTTTTGGGGAGCAATGTTCTGACAAGGATATTGGATGTAGAGAAAGACAAAATATGTCAAATTACTTGATGTAACCACTCCTGTGTCCTTTGTTCCCTAAATGTCACTTCTATAACCATTGGTAACTTGGTGTGGGAAAAACTCATGAGCACATTTATCAAATTCTGCCAATGTATATCAACAGGTGTAACTTAATCTTAACATACATGAATATGGTCCACTGAGCAGAAACTCTGGCTGATAAAATATTACAAAATGTAGTTTTAGGACCTCAAAGGTAACTGACTTGTTTTCAGATACTGCCCCCAATTTACCAACTATTTAGTTAGTCCACATTTGTTTGGCAATTGGTTACCCATCCATGGAGGGGTGCAAGCCAGCTAGTCTAGGGGCCGTCCATAAAGTACGTACGTAGACAGTGAAAATCCATTCAAAAATTTTGCATTTTCCGTTTTGCAATTTTGTAAATTCCGTTTGTTTTTTCGTTTTTCTGGAATTTGAAGGCTTTTGAATAGAATTACATCCCCGATGAGTAAATGGTACGTATTAAATATTGGTAAAATCACTAACCTATGAAAGCGTCCCCATTAGGCCCGGGGCCTACATACGTGATTATGAGTTGTCTGATGTAGTCGTCCCAAAAAGAAAATTCCAGAAGTGAACAGTTAATAAAGAACCCAACGTTATAAACCTGACAATCCGACTGATTGTTAATAATTTTGGATGGGCAGTCTTCAATTTTGACGAGCACAGCAGGCATTAGAGAGATGAAATAAAATCTTCGCAGCGTGAAATTTTCACATCAGAAGTAGTAGCACGTGCATGCACGCGCACATAAATCACATTCAGTAACAGGAGGTTTCACCCCTCTTTCACCCCTGTTCCCACATCAAGGTATTCATTCTGCCGCAGCATACCAGCGGAATCGGATGAAATCGGGTCAGGCCCCAATTGCGTGACTAGCCCAAATTCTAAATGAATCAGCGTACGCGTGGTAGGCCTGACTGTGTACACTGTCATGTACATCGGCTGGAGTTTACGTTGCGTGATTAACGGTATGCTGCTTTGTCATTTTAACGTGATTCTTGTGTTATTAGAAAAACTTATTAGTACATTTTTATAATATTTAATTGAATTTAATATGATTCTCATTCAATCTTATTTTGAAATGCGTTTTCCGTTTTTTTTTCGTTCAAAATCTTCAATTCCGTTTTTAACACTTGATTCCGCGATTCCGTCCGTGATTCCGCGATCGCGGATTTTCACTGTCTCTACGTACGCACGAAATGCTGACTTTTTTGACCCCCCCTCCCCCTCCCCCCCCCCTCCCTGTACGCATGGCATAGTGGCTCCAATCCATCCTCCCCCTGTACGCATACGCATTCCATATCGCTTTTGACTTTTCAGACTACCCTCTAGCATCATCAAACGTCACAGTACACCTGCTGTAGTAGTATGATTCGCATGTCGCATTCAAAGACTAATATAAATCACAAAATGTTGACAGAAAAAAAAATGCAAACATTTTTATTAACGAACCTGGAAATGATTGAACCAAAACAGCAGTCAATGATGACATGAACCAAAAAAGGAAAAAAAATATCCTATTTTTTGCATAGTTTGCTCTTGACGTTTCATGAGTGGTTTATTGTGTGTTTGAACAATAGTCAGTTGATATACAAGACATATATCTTTTTTGTTCTTTTGTTTACCTCCTCTTTACAAAAGCGATTTTGGACAGCACGCAGGTGAAATTGACACAAGTACATGTACACCTGTACGTTTCCGGTGTACACTGCCGGTTTATAAAGCAGTCCTTTTTGTTGCGGTCTAAAAATAGGCCGGAGTGCATGGCTGGCGGTGGCGGTGGCGCTGGGAAGACTAATTTACTTTTGGTTGGGGTGAAGGGTACTGTTTAATAACTGTTTTTTGATGCACAAAAGCTGGTCCTGGTAGTTATTTATATGACATGACAATTCATTAAATGCAAATTGTTGGTTGCGTACGGTACGCATTGGCTTGGACCCCCCTCCCCCCTGTATGCATGGTGTACGCAATGTCAACAACCCCCCCTCCCCCTTCGTGCGTACGTACTTTATGGACGGCCCCTACATGTATACGTGTAGTTCCGACCTGATAATTCCCTGACATCTATAAATTGTTCTTTTTTGTCTGAAGTAGGGTCGGGGAAACAGACTACAAAAACAGCATTTTGTCTTCTTTGTTTTCCTAGCATCTACACACACAAAACTTTAACCCTTGAGTACGGTTATTATATTATAGTGAGGTGCTGGGGTGCTGCAGCTGAGCGAAACGGACACAAACGGCTTGTGCAGCCAAGTGTAACATACACAATAATCCAACAATGGATTGAAAATGCAGAAAATGGCGTGTATAGATGTCATCCGGCCAGGTGGCAATTTTTGTTTGCGCCATTTGGCGTCATCCTTACGCAAGGGGTTAAACAGGTCAGTGTTACAGTATACAAATAATGAATGTTTATGAGTGCGATGGTAAGAATAATTTCATGAGGTGACAGATTGAATGTTCTATTCCACGAGGCGAAGCCGAGTGGAATGGGACATTCCATCTGTCACCGAATGAAATTATTCTTACCATTGCACGAATGTGAAACATTCATTATTTGTTTTATACAACGCCTGAATAAATCCGACAGATTGCATGCATGGATTTCTTGGTGTAACGTTACAATTCAACGTGCCGTTTACCTTCTCAGTCCCCCGCATAAAACCACGACAAAAAATTTTCCAGTTCCGAATCAGTTAAAGCTTCAATTGTTGTTCCTGCGTGTCTTGCAAATTCATCTAATCGTTTCACTGCATATTTGATTTGTCTCTTTGTATTTGGAGCGTCAGCATCGCCTACGAGTTCCAATATTTCGTCGTCTGTTAGGAGAACAAACCACGGCAGTTCGGGAAACTCGGCCGCCTTGTTGTGTGAATGACAGCCCTGTTGTAGCGCCACCATAGTGACCGTGAAATTAGGGAAGTTCTTTTGGTTCTATCAATGCGCGCGCACCGTTTGATAGAACCATGTGATAGAACGTTTTGGGCGGTGCGGGTTCGCGTCGTGTGATGGGTCGAATAATTCAATGCACGTGATCGACGATCCACCAATCGGATGGCTGGGATTTATTCAGGTGTTGTATAATATTTGCTATAAAATACCATTAACCCCCCAAATCCATTCATTTCTGAAAATTAATACAAAGGCAAATGTTGTATACTACATGTACAATGTACCTTTAAAGGGATAATCACACCATGCAGAAAATCAATAGTGTATTTTCCCTTTAACCTGAGTCTGCCCAGCATGACTTACAATATGCAAATAATTGAATTTCATGTTTGCACTTTGAAAACATACATGAGCCAAGGCAATCTCGTGTGTGTGCAGAACTGAAATCGCTGAAATACCATCAACAGTTTTAACCCATTCTCTCCAGATGGGTGCTAGTATGCCAATACAGGCTTTTGCAGCCAAGCAAAATGCACAATATAGGCAAACTATGAATTGAATATGCGCAGGAATGCACAAATAGAGGACAACCGATGATTTAAAAATTCAACATAATTTTTGAATTATTCTCTTCGAGAAATTTGTCTAAATTTTGAATGGTTGTGTGACTAAAATTATTTATGCCCAAAATATGACATAATCTACTCAAGCCTGTCACCGCTGTATATTATCCATATTTCAGATGTAATTAAGGTATTAAAAACATGTACATGTACGTCAATATGAAAAGTAGCACAAAATATCAGACCATGGCATACATGTACATTGTACATACATGTGCAAGCAAGGTACATGTACACATGTACACGATGTAGATTTTAGCAACTACAGAGGAAAGACTGCACGGGGCATGCAGGCTGCTATATAATGCAAAACCAACATTGACAAACTCTGACCCAATCCTGAAGTCCAAAACTGCTAGGAGCAAGATCGGTCAAGGTCTATAATTAACCATCTGTAAGTTGACCACGGGTCAATTTTGCCTGGTACATATGATAGCTAGGTTACCACAGAATGGTTGATTAACAAATGGTCACTGAAAGAACTTAACCCAAAGTTGCTTGAAGCATGATTGAAGCATACAGGTCCTGTGGTTATTTTCTCACGAGTTAAAAAGCACCCTGTATTTAAATTTAACGGTGCTAATATTGATGTAGTAGACGACTATGTTTACCTTGGAACGAGTTTGACTATAATAATAAGTTTAATAAGGCTAAAGCTAAACAGGTTGATCAGGCTAGGAAAGCAATGTACAGCCTCATAACCAAATCTAGGAAACTTAGTCTGCCCATTGATATACAACTGGAACTGTTTGATCAGCTGGTTACCCCAGTGTTGCTTTGTGGAAGTGAAGTATATATGGGGTTTTGAAGATCTTAAGCCGCGTTCGCATTGGACTTAAAATTGTAAAAAGTTACCGTGCGTAATTGTTAACATTCCACTGTAGTTATTCTTCCGTGCGTCCGCACCTGGATTAAACAGCTCGCGGAAAGCCCTTGTTTTGTAGAATGCGCTACATATACACGCATTTCATTGTGTATGCCAGCGCCATTTATGTTTTATTCCGAATCAACATATAGCGACAATCAAACTCCTGATTATTTCTAGGATATCCCCCAACGTGTAGATCAAAGTAAAATAGCAGAAAACGGCAGAAATGCGGCTCAGCATTCGCTAAAGTTAACGAAAGTTTCCTGTCATCGTGCGTGCATTCAGTCAGAACTGCAGCTATAGTATAGTACACAATGCATGGGGCCAAGCGGGCTTCCCATCATGCCCATAAGCTCGCAAAACCGCAGAGTCATGCATTGATCTGCAGACGGCACGTGATCAAATTACTTTACCGTGGCTGTCCGCACTGGACTTTTCAGCAATGTAAAACCCACCACGTAACTCTTCCGCTACTCGCTTGGGCCTGTAAAACTTACTGCTGCGGAGGGTAAAACCGACGATCGACACTTGACAATTTGGCAAGTTTACCGGCTGTCCGCATTGGACTTAATTTGGTTAAATTGACAACAGTCTCCGTAGGTTTTACCAAAAAAAGTCCAATGTGGACACGGCTTTTGTCATATCCAAACATTCCATCTGAAGTTCTGTAAACGTTTGCTCTAACTGAAAAAATGTACAGCCAATTGTATTAGCCTTTTAGAGGTATGGCGGACACAATAGGAGAGGGCGCTATTTGATTTGGGTATACCTTTTGTTAAACCACAGGAAATTTCAAAGGTGAAGATTAGGCATGATCTATGGATTGTACTAGGCAGAGGATTTGCGGACCACCATTTGATTGCCCTCAACTACAAGGGAGAATTCCTCCTCCTCCGCCCTACCAACAGCGGCCGCTGCAGGCTCCTGATACAGCGCCGCCATATCGACATAGCAACTATTCCAAATTTTTTCTTTAATTGCCAATGGAACATGGTATCCCAGAGGGGTGACAACGGATGGAATTAATGGCTCATCGACGTTGGCCGCACTAGACCCGTAAGCGGCCGCATCAGATATAACAGGCCTATTTATATTTGTCGCAAAGGATAAGGTTGGGTGATCGTGAACATTAATGAAACCAGTATCACCGCTAGTACTACATATATTACTACTACCCTGCTCTATACTTTGAGATGGCTCAATAGTACCCTCTGGGCCAGCTGCTTGTTGTTCAGCTCGACGCTGGCGCTTCGTCGGCCTTGTGCCGCAACCCTTCTCCTCAAAACGTGCCGGTGGTGGTGCAGTCCGTTTTGGCCGCGGCATAGTCAACACTGTTCACAAACTAAGCAACCGAAATCCAAGCTTACTCCCTGCAGACAATTTCCTCTAATAGTGATCAGCACCAATTTCCACCACCAGAGCAGTTGTCAATTGTAGTACAATGTTTTGGCAACAAATTGGCGCCTGAAATGTTAGTCCATATGATGATCCGCCAAAGTATGTCAAAAACCAAGCTTAAAGATCCTTAATATAAAAATAAAAAATTAAAATTTGCAAAGTAAATGAATATACAAGTTGTTCCTTCTGAGGCTGAGACAAAAGTGACAGCATAGCAAATTTTTCTTCCCGCCTAAACTTTCTACCTCTAGGATGTCAATAACCAACCCTACTACTCATTGGCCCACAGCCAGGCCATGCCAAGTATCACATAACAAGATCTCTGATTGGCTGGTTACCCTTCCCAGCCTTCTCAGCAATTGGTTGGAATTTGTGGCATTTGCTTGGCTATTCTCCGGATTACAGAATCCCACTTTTGTCACAAATCCTTCTATGGGTTTTCGTGTACAAAATTCTCCATAACAAAGTACATGTAATGGAGGCACAGCGAGCTGTTATTACCTGCAGTATTGCCATCCTTTGCACCACACAAAATTTGCTGCTTATAAATAATTTGATCATTTAGTGATAAAATTGATTGTACTTTAACTCAAAACAATATCTGATTCTGACTTTCACTGGAATTTGTGTTTTCACAAAATGTTTACCCAAATCAAATAGCGCCCTCCTATTGTGTCCGCCATACCTCTAAAAGGCTAATGGTGTATGGGGAATTAGGCAGAACTAGTCTTAGCAGGATTGTTGACAATAGGATGATTAATTTCTGGTGTATTATTGTTAATAGTAAAACAAGTGAGCTGACCAATGTCATTTACAGGCTACTTAAGTCACTTTACGATACTTAAGGATGTCTATCGTTCTCCTTGGATGAAGAAGATTAAGAGTATCCTGGATAATTTAGGAATGTCAAACCTTTGGGGCAATGGTACTGTTGTTAATAGGACTTGGTTAAAAATATGCCATCAGCCTGAGGTCATCCGATATTGGTTCACAAATTCTGAATGCCCAAATTCATCAAAACAGCCAATGTGTTAATTATATAATTTTTAAAGAAGATCTTGGATTTGAAACTTACTTGGTAAAACTACATGTAGATGCGTGTGAGCATATTAGCTTATGTAAATTCAGATGTGGTAACCACAGGCTGCCTATCAATAGTGGTAGGTTCCAAAATATAAGTAGGGATTGTCGAGTTTGTGTACTGTGCCAACAAGACAAATTAGGTGATGAATTTCACTACTTGTTTGAATGCCCATCGACAGCCACTGATAGAGCCAAATATATGTATTTCAAGCCATATTACTTACAGCCCAACACCCTCAAAATGACGCGTAAGAACTTAAAAACCTCGCAAACTTCTGTTCTCAAATCATGGATAAGTTTTAGAATTCCTTATGGTTTTTTTGTTACTGGTGCCTACAAATGGTGCCTACAAATGTAGTTGTATACTGTATTTATTTCGGTTTTGTCTTGTCGTAAATGTTGTGTCTTAATTATATTTCTGGTATTATTTTAAATTAAATCATTTTTATTATCGTAACTAACCTTAGTAATTATCTTTTTAAACTGTAACTTTTAAGTTCTCTTTTGCCTCAGTAGAGGCTGTACAGGGAAATAAAATTCATTGTCATTGTCAGTGATAAACATTCAGTTCTAAATTGTGTGACTTTTTCTTTTTTATGCGTGTAAAAAGAAAAACTAAATCAAAGTTTGGGAGAGGATGTACATGTAGGTTTTAATAAAGACATATTTTATAATACTTATGTACATGTAAAGGTGCATATGGTTTCCTAGACTCTCAAACCATGGAGGATGCTCAAACCATGGAGGCTCAAACAAACTGCCCCTATAGGTTGGAATAAAGTGACACCACAATTCTATCCCGACTAATTAGTCTTTCTATCCAGCATCACATTTCATAATGACAGTATTATACCTCTGGGCCTGCTTATCAGATGGCGGGACCCAGGTCAAGCCAGCACTAGAGAGTGGGTATGTAAACACTGAGTGTGATAGTTGCAGTCAAGCGTGCCTAATGTGTTTGCCCTTGAATCCTCAAGTGCTGATGAGCCAGTGTGCCCATGGCCCACAGTCCTGGAGGAAATTAAGAAATCCTGTCTGCTCATCATCTTGACTTCAAAAGTTAAACAGCATATGAAATGGAGCCTTGTAGTTTAAAGTGAGTTGAGTTTTTAAACACCAAGTGGATTAAACATGGGCAACTGTTTCATTCATGGGACGCTGAGGAGTTCTGCAGTAGGAGAAACACACGGGCCGGGGAAATAAATGAGATATTCCCACCCTGCATCAAGTTTTGAGCACTTTTTCTTTGAAATTTCCTAACAGAATTTGTCAAGGCTTCCTACGTACGCTGCTTTTATATAAGGGTCATTCCATAAATTTGGGGTCCAAAAGTGTGGCATTTTTTGGTGTCCTTGTTACACCTGACCTGTGTATTTTCCCACCAAGTACCATTAAAATGACTTCAAACTTGTTTGGCAGGTACTTTGCTTTACATCCCTCTTGGCTATAGAGCGCATTATTTAAAGAATGTGTCCTGAATTGCAAAATCTTATATATGTCACTGTGTACATAACAGGAACACAAAAAATATCACACTTTTGGACCCCAAATATATGGAATGACCCATGATAAGTCTTATAGTACATGTATATATTCAGAGATGTACATTGTACAAAACATGTAAGTGCAGTTTTTGCCCACAGGCTTTTAAGCAGACTCTGGTAAAAAATAGAATAGCAGGATCAAATTTGCCAAAAACACTGGACAAAAGTAGGACTTTGGAGGACAAAATCAAGATAAGTAAGACTTTTTGTGGCCTTTTTGGAGTATTTTTCGGAAAGAGTTCCATATCCGGACATCACTTATTTTCCCTTAATAAGACTTAAAAACTACCAAAAAGTGTAAATCTGATGAAGAAACACGAATTTAGGAGGGAACATTTTTCAACTTATTCTTTGAAAATACTTTGACTTTTTCTGTCATGGCCCATAGACTTTGTGCACGAGGTATAAGTGATGTCCGGATATGGAACTCTTTCCTATTTTTCATTGATACTCGCCCAAGTCCACAGCAATCACAGGCCTCATTTGGCATGTTCTGTACTCACAACACTTTTGCTCCATCCTCAACTAATCTCGTGGAAGTAAAGTTGCAGTACTCCTGCACCCAAGCCCTTCATTGTGAGATTTGCATGACATCGTATAAACACTTACGAAAAATATGAGATTTCTTTTTTTCAGACTTGTGGGACACAAAAGGAGGAAAAGGGATACGATTTTCTTTTTAAAGTAGCAAAAATAGGAATACTTTAAAGCCTGTGTTCAGAGCCCAAAAAGAAGGTATGGGGTATAAGGCCTAAAATTAGCCCAACATTATTACATGCAAACGCCTGAAAACTTACATACCAGCAAAGTAATCTAGAATTACTAAATCTACAATACAGTACAATGAAATAAATTTATATATAAATAAAATCCTCTAAGGATTATATTAATTTTCTTTTTTTAGAAATTACTCATGAAACACAGGTGTACATAATCATAAAACCTTTTAGGAATGTATAAGCATCTGTCATGGATCAAGAAAACCTAAAGATAAGGGTACAGGTATATGTTTCACAGAAAAATGTCAACATGGCAGGTTGGTATAGATTTATAGCAGTCGTCTGTATAGTGTCAATGGGCATGGTCTTATATTTAAAGATACAACGTTTCTGTTTGCTGTAATTTTCAGAAATAAATGGATTTGGGGGTTAGTACATTGTATGTATTTTATGCTAGCAAATACTGTATCACTGACCTGTTTAAAGTTTTGTGTGCATTAATGCTGGGAAAACAGAAAAAAATATTATGTCTTGGTAGTCTGCTTCCCTAACGTGGAGCAATTATTAGACGACAGGGAATTATCTGGTCGGTGAACTAGACTATTCCCAACGATTGTCGGCCGACAATTGTTAGAAAACGAAAAAAAATTCCACCTTTCTTGAAAACGGTAGCACACCAGGTGCCATGATTTCACAGGATGCTTGAGACTGCTATTTACTTACAGTCTAGTACGGTATTTCGTAATAATTCAGTAGTTTTTTCTTGTTTATGTTTGCAAATAGTGTACACTTTGTTTAAAGGTATTTGCAAACCTCCCCCCCCCCCCAAAAAGAAATCTATATTGTTTTCCAATGATTGTCGCCCGACAATCGTTGGAAATAGTCTAGTTCCCCAAAATAATTCCCTGATACATGTATCTATAAGTTGCTGTTTTGTCTAAAGTATGGTCAGGGAACCAGACTACTAGAACAAAATATTTTTCTCTTTACGCAGACTACAGTTTTCCCAGCATTAAAACTTTAGACAGTGTTACAGTATTTTCTAACACGCTATAAAATACCAACCCCCAAATCCATTTATTTCTGAAAATTACAGCAAAAGCAAATGGTGTACACTTTTAGGATATGAGATAGCATTGGCAGAGCTGACAACACAATTGCAGACAGTGTTCACACTTTCTGTGATTCAACTTGAAATAACAAGCCCGTGAAAGTTTGAGCTCAATCCGTCATCCGAGTCACAAGTTTTAACAATGATTTTGTGCACGTTCCTATGGGCTTATTTCAGTTGTTGAAATCAAAATAAACCCCAAGGTCTTCAGATACATGTACAATTTCCTCAGCGATGACAGCATTTCAGATAAAAATATTTCTGAGCAGGATCGGTACTTGCACCATCTTTATTTAGCTTTCAGATTGAAAATAATCAATTTGGTTATTACCAAAGCTACATACATGTATATTATAATAACACGTATAAACAATTACAGTCAAACACCTTTATAACAAGGTCCTTGGGACTTTACAATTTACCTTGTTATAACAGGTACCTTGTATTATCAGTAATGGAAAAAAAAAAGAAAAAAAAAGACTCGGGACCAATTTTTCCCTTGTTATAAGCAGTATGTTGTATTAACAGTGCTCTTATTATCAGGGTTCGACTGTACATGTACACATTTGAAGTCAAAGTGCTTTAAAATAACCGCAGCCATTTGCAATGCACAAGAGGCTATTCCAAATGCACAATTTGCACCTTCTCATTCCGTCCTCCCGACACATTCTCAAATATGCACAATCAGTGTATTCTAAAAGACTCAAGCCTACGCATTTTCCGACGACGGCCGGCGCATTATAATGATCACACATACCTGTTTATGCTGGCACATTCATGGTTCCCACGCAATAGGAAGAAGTTACTAGGATACTTCAGTTTGTACGCTAACATCAGACAGATCGTCTCCAGCGACTGCTTGCCCCTGCACGCAAACAAACACATACACAATGACGGACAATAATAAACGGACAGGAAAATTTAAGACAATTAAAAAGAGGGGAGATGTCTGCTTATCACAATGATTAATGACCCCCTAGGTAAATTTGCGCTGCTAAATTCTATCAAGGGCCCTGTTAATATTTGTGGAGAAGTTCTTGAGGGAATAGCGCCGTTATTGCTTATTTGGATAGAGGTGCTTACAGATCTTCTAAAAATAACACCGAGTAAGCAGAGGGTAGGCCGAGGTAAGTCAAGGGTGGGCCGTGGTAAGCCGAGGGCGGGCCGTGGTAAGCCGAGGGCGGGCCGTGGTAAGCCGAGGGCGGGCCGTGGTAAGCCGAGGGCGGGCCGTGGTAAGCCGAGGGCGGGCCGTGGTAGGCCGAGGGCGGGCCGTGGTAAGCCGAGGGCGGGCCGTGGTAAGCCGAGGGCGGGCCGTGGTAAGCCGAGGGCGGGCCGTGGTAAGCCGAGGGCGGGCCGTGGTAAGCCGAGGGCGGGCCGTGGTAAGCCGAGGGCGGGCCGTGGTAAGCCGAGGGCGGGCCGAGGTAAGCCGAGGGCCGGCCGAGGTAAGCCGAGGGTGGGCCGTGGTAAGCCGACGGTGGGCTGAGGTAAGTCGAGGGTGGCCCAAGGTAAGCTAAGGGTAGGCCAAAGTAAGCCGAGGGTGGGCCGAGGTAAGCCAAGGGCGGGCCGAGATACACCAAGGGTGGGCCAAGGTACAATGTACACCTAGGGTAGGCTAAGCTAAGCCGAGGGTGGGCTAAGGTAAGCCGAAGGTGGGACGAGGTAAGCCGAAGGTGGGACGAGGTAAGCCGGGCATAAGTCAAGGGTAGGCTGAGGTAAGCTGAGAGGGGGGGGGGGGGGGGGGGGGGGGGGAGGGACTGGGAAGCCAGGGTGGGGGTGATGGGGGTGATGAGGGTAAGGGAAGCCGAGGGTGGGCTGACAGAAGCCTAGGGAAGTGGGGGGGGGGGGAGAGGGTGTGTCTAGCATAGGTATATTTTTTTGAGAGCACAAGATTTTGTTATTTTGTATAAAATTTTTGCCATTTCAAGAACTGGGTGGGCCAGCTCGTGGGCCAGGCCTACCCTAAGCCAGTGTCTACAACATGTATCAAACCTGGATTAAAGCACGGCGGAAAAAAACATCAAATATTTATGAAAACATTTGCATTAATATACAAGTTTAGCATCAATACTGAAAAGTTCTTCCAGCACCTGCAATAGTTTCCCCTCCTCCCTAAACTCATCTTACATGTAATACCTGTTCTTCATTTGCACACACTGAAAAACGGCAACTTCAACTTGTTCTTAATGGATCTGCGGTAAATACATACATGTACAATGTACATGTAGGGTCTGTTTATTTCACAGATCCGGATCTCCATCCATTAGTAGGCCTGTGCTGCGTATCCGGGTACCCGGTTACCCAAATGCCGGCGTCAATACCCGGATCCATTTTTCCGGTTCGGGTACCCGAAACTTCAGGTGAAAATTTCAAAGTAAGGTTTTAGACCAAAAATAAGTAAATAAATAAAGACAAATTGATCCATTTCCAACTATCCGAAAGACCGTCTGATGGTGTTTTGAAAACAATGCGTCAACCAAAATGCAGTGAATGGAAAGTGTCAATAATGTGGCCGGCCAATATGCTGTTTATATCTTATCTTGGCTATCTTGTTACTCTGTCAATGGAATATGAGCTGCGGTTTTTACGCTGCGATGGAACTCCGCGGTATGATCAAAGAGTGGGCAGGAGTTATTGATCTTGAGAAAGTGAATGTTGTTCAGAAGCGGAAGTGCTCAGTGCTTTCAGTATTACAGATACATTTAATTAAAACGTAAATAAAAAGGCTTTGCTTGGAGTAATTTATTTTATGGTGTGTGATTATTTTGGTGTCTGACACCAAGTGCCCTGTCAACTCATTCCCAAGTCAACTTGTAATCCCCTCGATCTCTGTGGATGATCTAAAATTTAATAATGTTAAATATCTGAACCTTCTAAATAGTATATTTTTTTAATCAACAGAATTGGCAAGTTCTTTCTCGAAGGCAAATGACAGTGTGCATTGTGCAAGAAACAAACCTGTATGGGAAACCCAAACAAGTAAGGGTGGAGAAACACAAAAGAGATTAATTATTAAAGGACCAAAGGAGAGTGCATGAGGGGAGAGGTCAGCAAGGGACAAAGGAGTGTGGTATATTTTTTTCTCAAGACTGGCAACTGGTTTAAGTAAGGTGATTATACTCAATGTACCCCACATTTTTTTCTTGTACGGAGTCCAGGGCTCGCGAAATCGGCAATACGCACATTTTTTACACTAATATTTTAATCCACGGCATTTTAGAAATTTCAGCACTGTCCACAGCGTCGAAAAAAGATTGACATTTAAACCGTGATGTTGCACGACTCCACTGTGTGGCGCGTATGTGCAGTGGTGCACACAACGTCCGGTCGAATCGTTGGCATAAACAATGAAAACGCTGCCTGCCGTCGGCAGAAAGCAACATCGCCCGGTGTCTGAAATTTGCAGCCACAGATATTTCCTCAAACCCATGGGTCAGCTTTTGCCATAAGCATCGAACATACATAAGCCATTCGACGTCCGCAATGCGACTTCGGTCATTCGACCGATTAGTGCAAACTGCTGCTAGCTTGGATTTTTGTGCAAATGTTCACTATGTATGTGTAGTACCATGCGGCCGCGATTGCGATCGGCAGCAGCAATGGCGCTGGCAGAGTGAATGCACCGTGAATAATAATAATAATAATAATTTAACATTTAACATTATTACAAAATGATCAAAAGCGCATAACAAATTTTAAAAGTCCAACTTAATAAATCCATTAAAAAAAAACAAATACAAAATTAAGAATTTATACCAGTACCAGTCTAAAAACAGAGAAAAAATAAAAGCAGTTACTTTACAAAAACATCCATAAAAAGAAATGTCTAACTTACATGTACGTTTAAAAACTGTGAGGTTATGTTCTTCTCTTAAATGATTGGGAAGTGAGTTCCATAGTGTCGGGGCTGATGTGGAAAAAGCCCTTGCACCGAGTGTGGTTAACATTCTACCCTTGGGATGTTCTAAGAGAAGACCATTATTTGATGACCTTAGACTATAACGAGACCCTTTGTTTACAGTGATAAGATCCTTTATATACATTGGAGATTGCCCATGAAGTGCCTTAAAAGTTAATAAAATGATTTTGAACCTGATCCTGTAGACAATAGGTAACCAGTGCAATTCACAAAGAACAGGCATTATGTGATCAAACTTGGGTGTCTTAGAGACAAGTCTGGCAGCGGCATTTTGTACCCTTTGCAATTTTGCTATTTGAGTCTAAAACCATACAATAAACTATTACAGTAGTCCAGACGAGCAGTTACAAATGCATGAATTACAGTTAATAATGAATCACGGGATAAAAATTTACTGATTCTCCTAATGTTATGAAGATGAAAGAATGCTGCCGAGCAAACCTTACAAATGTGAGCATTCATCGATAATTTTGAATCAAACCAGGATCCTAAGTTCCTAACATATGACACAGGGACAATGTCAGTGTCCCCCACAGTAACATGACCTATGTTTATTTTAGTTAACTGTTGTCTGGTCCCGATGATGAGGAATTCAGTTTTACTGTCATTTATCATTAACCGGTCCTGAATCATCCACTGTCTGATATCACGGATGCAGTTCTCCATCGCTGTTACCGCTTCAACCTGACTAGTTGTATCATCAGGCTTAAAGGATAGATACAACTGTGTGTCGTCCGCGTAACAGTGGGCATCAGGCAGGTGATTCTCAATGATATCAAACAGATGGGATGTGTAGATGACGAATAAGAGTGGTCCCAGACAGGATCCCTGAGGAACACCACAGTCTAGATGAAATCTGTCAGACAGGGTCCCCTGTATGGACACTCGTTGACTCCTACCAGACAAATACGATTTAAACCACGCGTGGGCCTTACCGGAAAGTCCGACTTTTGTTTGGAGGCGATGAATTAAAGTTCTATGATCGACCGTATCAAATGCGGCGCTCAGGTCCAATAAGACAAGCAGGGTGACGTGCTGAGAGTTCATCTTTAACAAAATCTAGCGTGGACTACACTACGACACCAAATACTCAAGGGCAATTACATTTTTAAAAATTTCACGAGCCCTGGGAGCTCGATATTTTTGACAGCGCCGTCCCTTCATAGAAGAACCGCCCCAGTAAATCGTTTTGGACAAGGCTTTACCCTTTACCGGTATACCAAGAAGAGAGTTGCCCAATCACAGGCTATTACGAACGTTGCGACATCTGGTCCGCTTCGAACAACCAATAATTCCACATGAAGATGGGCAAAGAATTAAGCCGTAGTAGACCAATCACGCAGTTAAGTGAGTTCACCTCGCACATGTGCAGTTTAATCAGCACAAGGCACTCTCTCCCTGTGTACAGTGCACATGCGGCTCTGGGCTCCTTTGAAAAACCAATGCTGTTGCGACATCGTAACTCAGTCATAAGTAGGCCTAGTGGTATAAACATCGCAGGAATAATACCTCCACGGATTAATAACGATTTTGACATCGTTGTAAAGTTTCAGGTATTTTTTAAAAACAACATCTACATGCATTTAATTTCAATTTTCTCGGAGTCAATTGACGTGGAATCAAGTTAGATCGACGGCCGGCTTGAAGTATTTACTTTCTACATGTGCGTATATACGCACGTGTAGAAAGTAAATACTTCTTTCTTTAGCGGCCCGGCCGCACACTACTTGTTTTATTAAGACATGTAGACAGCATACAGAGTTTTTTTTCTTTTTTCTGAACGATGCACTTTCGGGTACCCGAGAACCAAACCGGTGCGGCGTTCGGGTACCAGGATAAAAAATTACCCGTGAATGCACAGGCCTATCCATTAGGCAGAATTTGGTGCGTGAAGCAAGGAACGGATCACTGATCGAGATTCAGATCTGTGTGAAACAAACAAACAGGCCCTTTAGAATGCACGTGACCATGTCTACATTCTGAAAATCTCAAATTCTATACATTCCAGTCTGTCCGCAGATTGTTTCTGAAACGTGACTTTGCAAGAGTTCCAAGTCCTATTACAACTGCAGTTGTGTCTTCTTCCTTATCTGAAATTGCTGTGAAACTTGTGTGCGACTTTTGTCCTTCCTGAGGATTTTGAAATTTGATTAAAGATATGATTTATCGTTTTCATTAAAAGGATCCTCATCGTGAAAGTACTGGTACCAGTATCAATTGGAAAGTTATTTAATAACTGATGCGTGATAGCGAACTGTGTATTTAACCTCAATCGGTGGATCAGGGTACACCATTTGGACGTATGACTTTTATTCTTGGCAATGAGATCTCGCCTTCTTGAAAAATAATCCATATGCTGACAACGCAATGCTGACAACGCATATGCGGACAACAAATTTAAACAAGGATGTTTTTCTTATACAAAGGTTCATAATTTTGTCTGGTTCTTGTATATAACAAAAATATATAAAACTGTACTTTACATATATCTAGCCAGTTAAAATTAACTACATGTACTTTTGTATTCCCGAGATAACCCACTTTACATGTAACTAAACATGTAAAAAAAAAAAAAACCAGTGGCTACATGTAGCTGACTGGTGGTTTTACTACACATGTACACACTGATACCCAAATATTGACATCTTGTACACACAAAACCTTTCAGTCTTGGTGACGCACGCATTTTAATTAAAATCCAAAGCTGCATGGACGCTGACGAGACTTCACATTTACCCTAATGAAGGTGATGTCTGTGAGTGCCAAATACTCCTGAAATGCTTAATGCTAAAGTATGTCTCAGAGGGGACATTAAAAGTATATTGCATTCTGTTGGAAGAGGGTCAAGCGTTTTTGTTAAACATCTACATTGTACATGTACTGCCTAAATGTACATGCACAAATGTACAACAGTTAATTATGCGTTACAATTTGTTTTGGTCAAACAATCCACAAGGGAAACTGACTAGGTACATTTTGAATTAGGGCTGTCCCAAATATACCGAATATTCGAATACCTTTTTGCCGGTTCGAATATTCGAAAAAATATATGCACGTACAGATACGACTCTGATGCTATTTTAATTTGAGTAGAAAAATTACAGAGCTTTAGCAGTGTCAAATGCTGCATTTTTGTCGAAAGGTAACTTTTTTGTGGCCAGAGGTTTTTGTTGCCGTCCGTAAAACCCTTGACACTTGTAAAAAAAAATTCCTTTAAAAACGGAGGCTGGAGTTTGATTTCTTGAGTATCGAATATTCGGTCAAATCTAGTTTTGAATAATCGAATACTGAATTAATCGAATACTGAATTAATCAAATACTGAATTATTCGAAAATGAACAGCCCTATTTTTAATACATTTTCAAAGTGAACAAAGAAACTGGCAGGAGCGGGATTCAAACCTGTGACCTCCGGAATACCGTACCGGCGCTCTACCAACTGAGCTACATGTATCTTGCCCTAGCAGTCTCCCAAATTGTCAGTATCTTTGTTCGGGTGGGCGCTAGTCAGAAGCCATAAACCCAGAATGCCGTGTAGCCAGGGATCACACCCAATTTTACGATTCAACCTGGGAAGCGACATTGTGGGGATCACTCGATGAGGATAGGACTTTTTAACTTATAATTCGTCAAACAATCCACAACGGAAACTGACCAGATTGTATCGTAAAATTGGGTGTGATCCCTGGCTACACGGCATTCTAGGTTTATGACTTCTGACTAGCGCCCACCTGAACAAAGATACTGACAATTTGGGAGACCGCCAACATAGGACAAGATAGCTCAGTTGGTAAAGCGCTGTTACGGTATTCCGGAGGTCTCAGGTTCAAATCCCGCTCCTGCCAGTTTCTTTGTTCACTTTGAAAACAATTTATAAAAAGTTACAGTAATTATTCCGTGGCTTTTAGCATGTGGCCAACGAAAACTTAATTTAATGTAAGCAGTTTGGCAATAGCCTAGTTTACCCAACAATCCTATTTTCATGCAATAATGCTGTCTTTTGTGAGCCCGTCCATGAAGGATACATATTTACATGTGACACTTTTTATAGGCCTACATGTATGTACATTTGTAATATACAACACTCTTTAGTTGTATTGACCGGTTACAGTAGTCAATAGCAGACATCAGCTTTTTATACATGTACGTACAAAATTTGTGTACGTACAAAATTTGTATACGTACAAAATTCATCAATTATACATTGTTTTCCATTTAAGCCACAGTGCACAATATTATTGCTGTTTTATGTGTGTACAGTGTACACAGTTTTTTGTATTCAGTTTCCCCCAAGACTTAGCAATTCCATTTCTCAAAGGCACACATGCAGTGTACATAGTATATATTTAGGAGAGCTACGAAATTATGCTCCGGAATTGTTTTTCAATTGAATTACAAACTTGATTCTGTGACGTGCATGCACACAAGAATCCTTTTTTATATATGTGACCCGCTCCAGAAAAAGGTGATATAAGTCGCGCTATGCATTTATGTGTAATGGCCCTTTCAACGTTGAGAGGGTGAATTTTTTTGGTCAAAATTCATTTTTTCGTATTTTTCTTTAATGACATCTTAAATATCTAAAGTTTCACGTTTGGTGCACAACAATGTTGATTTTAGTGAATAAAGTGAAAAAAAAACAACATGTTTAGAGTGCATTGTTCCATTGCATTGTATTAGAACTACATGTAGCTATTTCGAAGCCTGTTTTCTCTGTTGTGCAATTTGAACTCCATCGAACTAATTAATATGCAAAAACGCAATATCTCCAGAACGGAAAGGGCTTTGGAGCTCCATCATGTACCAAATGAAAGCTTACATTGCGCGCTTTCCAAACATACATAAAACTCATTTTTCATATTTTGTGAAATAATATACCTTTTTCCAGAGTGGGTCACATACATGTATATACATGTACAGCAATTCCTCCAGGACAAATTTAAGGCCACGTTTGACTGTATTAAACCATGGAAACATTTTCCAATTACAAGTTAGCATGACACAGTATTCAGGTTAAGTGTTTTTGTCAAGCCTTCTTTCTACGAAAGGACCAAGAAAAAAAGAAATAATTATATGACATGAATACGTGTAGGACAGCATTATTTCCATGGTACTTACATGTACATGTAGTTACAATTAGGCAAAATATGCAAATTAATTGCAAATTTCCGTATTTCATGAGCCAAAGTATAGCCTACATGTACATGTATATGTGACCGGCTCTAGAAAAATGGGTATTATTTCACAAAATTTGAAAAATGAGTTATATACATAGTTCAATTTGTCACACATCAGCTTCAATTTGGTGTAAGTTTGAGCCCTGTGGCATTTTGTGTTCTCGAGATATCTTTACATTTGCATATTCATATTTTCCAATTTAACGGTAGTGCATTTAGAGATATAGCCCTTTAAACATAGCAAGTAGGAAGAAATAAGATAAAGTAATTTCTAGCAACATTTGTTTTTTCATCTTTATTCATCAATATTAACGTTTCCGAAAATAAACTATAAAAATCTAGATAAGCCAACAAACCAAAAATAAAACAACATCACATCAATTAAAAACATCACTTATACTAGATTTTTCAACCTTCTTCACAAAGAACGGCCCTGTGCATATTTTTTACATAGCGCTACATTGTATGTAATATCCTTGTTTTGTAGAGCGGGTCACACCTGCAGCACAATAGTGGTGGCTCCATAACATTCTGTTAAAAAAATCTATACTTTTTCTCAGAGTTAAACCAAGTCAATTTTTTTTTCAAGTCAAGTCCCAAGTCATTTTTTTCCAAGTCAAGTCAAGTCAAGTAACAAGTAATTTGTGTTACTGTAAACGTAAGCATGTGCTGCATCGAGCGTTGCTTCTAATTCATGAAAAAAGAAATCTTTAAAAACTTTAAATACTTTTCAGAGTGGGTTTTGAGGTGGCGGACAAAATTAAATGCTGTCGAAGGGGCATCGGTTACCTTTTTTGAACACCGCGCTTCTTTTCGTGACCGTAACATTCGTAATCTCGATATCCAAACGATATGACTTTCGGAGTGAAGTCAGCATGGCCTCGCAAGTTCAGCTTAATAGACCCATACAGATGATAAACTTATGCAGTATTGTGCAGTGTATGTAAGGTATATGCTTCAGTGCATGCATAGCGCACTAGCAGATTACGCGTGCATATCGGACGTAGGGAGAATTTGCGTCGAACAAGCAGTTCAAATGATTCAACTCAGATCAACAGATTCGAAAACAAATTTCTTTCATAAAAATCATTTAGCTACATGTATAGTACCTGTAGCAAATATGTAAAATATAAATAAGACCGTTTCAAAAAGTTTCTACATTTTATCTTAAGATTATTTTTCTCTAAAAATGGCAGTTCTTACTACTTTATCAATAGTATCACTTTAACCCTTTTTCCAGTTTCTTCTATACATTAGTTTGTTTATGCCCATAGTGTTATAGCAAGACACGTACAGCTTTTTCATAAAACAGTTTTTTAAAAATAATACCGATTGGTCACTCAACAGCGTGCGCGCTGTATGCATGCTACATTCCTCCATGGTTTAGGTAAGTAGGCCTGCAATAGAGTTTGCGATGACGATTTTTACGCCGATTCCAGGCCAAATCTTAAATACAAATACCGAGCGAAACATATTTTTTAGAAACTGGTTAATGTTGGCAAGTCAAGTCGCAAGTCAAAAGAATTGCAACTTGAGTCGGACTCGAGTCCAAGTCATTGACTTGAGTCAACAACTCTGCTTTTTTTTTTACATATTCGTAGAGAAGGTTCCATGTTTTAGCCGATATCGATATTATATTAATTAAATAGCTTATTTGAATTATATTATCACCAGTATTTATTTTATGTATGTACAAGTAGGTTGATAGGTTATTTTGGAGGAAAAATTTTTATACTGTTATTATGCCTCCCACTCCCCACCCCCACCCCCACCCCCACCCCTGGTATTTGTTTTCTCATTTAATAAATAATTAAATTTGTTATCTTTTTAATATAGAGAATGGCTTTAACATTTAATATATATTATGCGAGTGTATCTTTTTCAAATTTTTATTCCATTTCCGTAGTTGGCGGTTCTTCCGCTGTTGGATGTGATTAATGAATAAATAAATACATGTATGTTGCATATTTTCCTTTGAGCTTTGATGACACAAGTTGAAGGTTATTCAGCAGCATTCCAGCAGGGTAAGACATTCACGTTCTCCTCCTAACATAATTACTTTTGTGAACCCCAGACATTTGTGTAGGAGCATCTTTTCTGTTCAACATTACGTTGATTTCAAATTTTATTTTATACAATCAAATTTTCCACTGACTTACGGAATGAATTTCAAGAAATGGAAAAAACCACAAAAATGACTTGTGTGCATACGTGGGGGATCCTGTGTGTATGGTCACGTTTACATACATGTATCATCCGCAATTTTAATAGATCTGTCAGAGTAAACAAAATAAATAAATGACTGTGGGCGTAATGGGACAGGGTTGGATTCAACCACGCAATATTTATGGCACGGCTAATGACGTTAAAGCTGTGGGGTATGAATTTACAAAACCCTACATGAATACACTTGGGGAAACCAATTTCGATTGGCATGTGCCCACAAATGCCAGCCCATTATCAACTCATTTTCCAATTTATCTGAAGGTTGAAATATAAATCCACACAGCTCAGCAAGGACCGACAATGATGTTCTGTAAAGGGGTAAAGACATAGACTTGTACAATTCCTGAGGCATTTTAAGGTACAAAAATGTGATGTGATCTGGGAAAACCCTTCACATGGTGAAATTTGTCATTCTTGTGTATGCATACATGTACCATGGAGGTACTACCTCCATACATGTACCATTAATGGAGGCACTCTCTTGTTTTTAAAACTGTTTTTTATTCATGATTCAAGGATGTCTGTAGCTTGAGTTTATATATGCTGTCGGAAATTTAAGAAAACCAGCTGACTTCGTTTTGAGAAATCAAGCTTGAAACCTCTGCGTAACTCATTGAGTTTGCACAAAAAGTGACTGAAAGACTGCAAAAAATGATGGAATTTTTAGTTCATATTTTCAAGAATGATAATTTAGATATTAATAATTTGATTGGCAGCAGAAACTCAAATTGTCAAAAAAAGAATCAGAGTTGTAATCAAGTCAATCAAAAGTCAATCACAGGTCAGATCAAAAGGCAGATCACAAATCAATCACAAGTCAGCTCACAAGCTACATGTACATGGGATGAACAATGACAAAGGAATGCTTTTGTTATGTGTTTGAATAGCTTGTTACATGGCTTGAGACCAGAATTGTGTGGTAGACTTGTGGTAGACTTGTGGTAGACTTGTGGTAGACTTGTGGTAGACTTGTGGTAGACTTGTGGTAGACTTGATTACAACTCTGCAAAAAATCTAGGGGCCTATTGTGCCATTATCTGCAATGCAGGTTTGGCCACATGTGAAGGGTTTCCCAAATCACATCACAAATTATAAGGGCGGGACCAACGGGAAAATTGTGTGCTTTGTAGTATCATGAAATTGGGCTTGGTTACAGGGTTGATAAAAATCATGATTTTTTTTTTGTAAATAAAAAAGAAAATCAGATTTTTAAAAATTTTAATGGAAGTTAACAAAAAAATGGTTGTACCATTTGCATAAAACATTAAAAATAAGTCAATTTGATTGACCACCATTGAAAGTCAAGTATAACCACACACAATTGTTCATAAAATCAGTACTGAAATCCCTTTCATTTATCATATTCTTTTCTAGAATACATAATTTGTCTTAAAATCTGTGTTACAGCATCACCATCATACTGCACATTTCTCATCCAAGTTGATAACAGGAACCCCCCCCCCCCACTCTACACATCCATGGTGGAATAAAACTATTTAATGCAGCCACCATAAATATCACCATGTTGTCATGTACAGTATGTTTTGTTTTGTTTTTAAGTTTATTTTCTTAGAGTCAGAACAGATTGCATACAATGTACAAACCATTACCCTAATAACCCTAGGAGGGTTAAGACATCATTTAAAATGAATTGCAAATCGAACAATGTTAGGTTTAATAATCAGCTTCCGTCTCTGATCTTGTTTTCAATTATATAATCATGTTTATGTTCCCACATTACATTGAGCTTATGTGCCGTGCCTATCAATTGTTCCCCCCCCCCCCCCCCCCCCCCCCCCCGGGCCAACCCACCTCTGAGGTGGGGATTGTCACTTTTGAAGTGACAAAATCCCCACTTCTGGGGCAAAAATCTAGCGACAATCCCAACCTAAATGGGTCGGGACACCCCCACATTATAGGGTGGGAATTAGAATTTTGATGCTACATGTATCATGTATGATTTATGTTTGATTTTTTACTTTTGATTAAAAAACGCCTTGCAAAAAGATCGAGGGGGGGGGAGGGAGGGGGAATCAATTGATAGGCGCATTACATGCAATGAGTTAAACCTATGTATGTACATGTATACTATGTAAGAGATGAATACTGTATTGTACATGTGCTTGTACATGTACATTGTACATGTTGGTTGTACATTACTTCAAAATCATATGCATTGTACACAAGATAAATGTAGTACATTTCAGGAAACTGGCCTTATATACATCTCTTTAGAGTGAGTAAAAGTGATTTGAAGTTAATATTAATAAAAGTCAGGTTTGAATAAATCAGACATTATTTTTACATAAAAAAATAAAAGAAATTTAACAAAATCAAAACGTGATTTTTATTAGTAATTTTTTGTTTTTTTTCCATTGATTTAAATCATGATTTAAATCAATGATTTAAATTGAGTGATTTAAATCAAACAACCCTGCTTGGTTGACAAGCCAATTTCTTCATGCTGCCACTGGGGTTGCAAAATTCCCAGTAATTTTGAATTTCCACTTGGAATTTGGTGGGAATACATGTATTATAATTTTTGGGGGAAACTTCCGCTGGAAGCTTTGGGAATTTCTAAAAGTTTAAAATTTGGATGTCATAAAGATGCCTGATTTTGGATAGTGGTGCGATAAAAATCTGGATTTTTAACATTCGGTTCAAATTCCACTATTCGCTTTCGATTCTGGAAACTGGATATTCGAAAGCAACTTAAAAAAAAAAAAGGAAGCCTTCAATTTCTTGTGACACAGGCTAAAGAAAACAACTGCGACATCTTCCATGGTCTCTGATTGTCTCTGATTGTAACTCGCAAATGGTCTTCTTGCTAAATGAATAGCCTGCCCATCTATTTTTTCTTCAACATTACAGCCTGCTGTGTGCATTATGCTTGGCTGTACAAGCTAGTTTTGGCATACAACTGCTATGAGTTAGCTGCTCAATCCAACAGGGTCCAAAGGGAATATCAAATTGTTGGATCCTGTTCGATTCAGCAGGGTTAGGGTTAATTAAAGAATGTGTCCTGAATTGCAAAATCCTATACATGTCACAGGGACACCAAAATTGGACCCCTAATTTATAGAATGACCCAAATTCATGTAAATGTCCCATGGACATGTCCAATACTTGATATCCGAGTACAGCACTGTTTCGTCTGTTTAATGTGCACATACGCACAACAAATATGCGTTTAGCAACTATACGTGTATGTATGGACATGTGTATTCATGTTCTACAGGGTGGATTCAAGGAACGAAGACAACATGGTGAACTCATGAATAAGGCTAACTGCATGCACTGCAACCAATATTGTACATGTACTGGCAAACTGCAGATGATCAATAGTCGGTTTCCTAAAGGCCAAGCACTGCAAATCATTACTGGGAGCCAGCTATTTCAAAGATGCCTCAAGGCCCTTAAAATAGCAATGACACTCAAGTCCTACTGTACATGCACATAATGCTTTCAGCAGGCCTTAAAATAGTGCTAGCCCGGCGGCGTACAAATTTTAGTGAAAATCACTCCGGGCTACCCAAACTTGCTTCACTTGTTGTCTGGTGGACTTGAACAATTCAGTTAAACTTAACTGTTATCCAAACAATTTTTTCGGTAATAAATACATACAGAATCGCAATAATTGAGTCATTGTGTGGTTTTATTTGTGTTTTTTCCCCGGCGTGATAGCAGTTCATCTAGACATAGTACATCCCTAACCCTGCCAGACGCAGCACAGTGCATCTGTGGTGACAGCTTCACTTTGTTGCACTCTGCACACAAGTCAATGTGACAAAGTATGCAATCTGATGCGTCTGGCAGGGTTTCTAGCCAAAATGCCCTGGAGGGTTAGGGTTGCCTTCAGTCATGTACCACCAGCCTTTTATTTTCCGAAATATCAACTTTATGACAGGTGTTCCAAAAACATAAAAGACTGATAAAACCCCAAGTAAAATCTGTAGTTACAATACATTGCAATTGAAAGTTAACACTGTGAATGGGAATGGGAAATTTTGTGAAAAGAATTCACATTCACATTTCTCACATAACATGCTATTTGTTTCTGCCATCAGGAGAGTATAAACAACAAACCAAACATGCTCAGTGCAACTAACCAAATATGAACAATTTCAACTATCCAACAAAGCCAAAGATTGTAGGGTTTTTTTTGGGTGCAATTTTCACTCAGGACACATTTGTCAGGAACCTTTTCAAGTCCTGTCTGCACTGGACTTTTTTTGGTAAAGCTTACCGAGACGATGGGTAATTTTCCCATTTTAAGTCCAGTGCGGACAGCCTGGGATGTTTTGCTCTCAGTTACTTTTCCTGAGTCCAGCGGTTACTTCTACTGGGCAACTGCTGCCCAGGAAAACTGACCAGGTAACTTTTCCCCGAGACGATAAGTGCGTTGTTCCTCTTTTGGTCACAATCATGGCAGATATTATTATTGATAAAGTCGGAAGTTTGATTGTTGCTACCAGAGCATCATTCCTAGATGATAATGAAGGACGTCAACGTGTACACGTCGGCCAAAAGAATGAAAAGGCGGGTGCGCTTTGGGTCAATTGGGTCAATGTAGAAAGGTCAAGCAAAGCGCCCTCATGAGTCGTTATACTGACTGCTTGGTTACATGTACTTCTACCACGGTCTCGGTCAAATTTTCACGTAAATCAGTAATCAGCCCGAGAATACGGACAATAGCATAATTGAAGTGGCTCAGCGACACTTGGACCTCGTGATTCCGAAGGAAAGCATTGACCGCACCCACCGCATAGGCCCGAGGCTGGATAAGTCTGGTAACCCACGCAGCCGACCAATAATGGTTAAGTTCTCTAATTATAGTACTCGGTCTTCATTTTACCGCCTACGCTCTAAATTCAAGGGAGCTAACATTTATGTACATGAAAGCTTAACCCAGGAGCGTCAACGCTGGTTGAATACTGCAAAACGCCACCCCTCAGCTGACCGAACCTGGACTCAAGATGGCAGAATTGAGATCCGCCAAAAGGACGGCGGTCGTGTCGTAATCGGATGCGTCGAGGACCTCACAAGATTGAGATAGGTCATGGACAGATCGAGCTTTAACCTGTGTGCGTAATATCTAATATATTTATATTCTGCAGAGGAAGGGGGCAAACCTTTTTCTTTTCTTTTTCGTATGTCTCCTAGGGCCACGTTTGGCTATGGCCAGACCCAGTTAGGCCTAAGGCTGGTTGTACACAATTGTATGTACATGTAAATTATATTGTTGCAGAGGATGCTGCCCTAGACATTAGAATTAATTTCTATTCTTTTTATTTTGTTAAATCTCACTCACTCCGAGCTTTGGTTTTATTTACTTACTTCATTTGTATTGTACCTGTTGCCTGTTGCATGTTCGTTAGTTTTTGTAGTTGTACTTGCATAATGCTTATAAAGTTTCCCTGTGCATCCTGTAAACAGGCTGTGAAATCAAACCAAAATGGGATATTCTGTGATAATTGTGAAACCTGGATTCACTTAAAATGCACTTCTTTAACTTTAAATGATTATCATAACCTGGCCGGAGACAATAACCCCTGGATATGCCATATATGCCTTAGTAATGTCTTTCCATTCAATTTCTTGGACAATGATGATCATTATTCGACTATTTTTGACATGAATAAGGATAGTAACTCTGATTCTGATACTAGCACCTCCAATAGTAGTTGCTCCACTCAGGACTCCGAAAGTAATGTTGACCATGTTTTTGTTGATCCTAATAATCCTTTCAATTCGTTGAATAATTCGCAGTACTATTCAGCACAGCAGTTTCCAAATATCTATAATACAGATGGGTTTTCAATACTTCATCTTAATATAAGGAGTCTTCAAAGACATTTCGATCAGTTTAAAAGTTTTTTAGACTCGGTCAATTTTTAGGTTTTCTGTTATTGCACTTTCTGAAACATGGTTAAAATCATCCCCCCATAGTTATTTTTATCTTCCAGGCTATAAACTATAAGACAGGGTAAAGCTGAAGGAGGTGTTGCACTTTATATTGATTGCAAGTTGAATTTTGTAATTTGGGAGGACCTTAAATGTTCTAATGATGCACTTGAGTCTTTGTTTATTGAAATCTCGGTTCCAAAAGCTAAGGACATAATTGCAGGAGTCATGTACAAACCTCCAAGTGCAAGTCATAGAGTTTTTACACATTTTCCAGAATTGATTAATTCAAATGACTTCTGATAAAAAAATTGTTTGTATTACTGGTGACTTCAATATTAATTTACTTAATCATAATAATCCCAACTCTCAGGCCCTCATGGATCTTGTTACTTCTTATTCATTTCTTCCCACAATTGATAAACCAACTAGGATAACCGATACCTCTGCATCACTTATTGATAATTTGTTTACGAACATTTTACCGTCTCCCAAATCAGGTATTCTTTTAGCATATTTCAGACCACCTACCAGTTTTTATGATTATCCAGTTTTGTAAGTTTAAAGCCCCTGTTAATAACAATTTTATTTCTACGCACGCCCGTAATTTTACAAGTGATAATCTCAAAAGGCTTAATGCTGATCTTCATTCTACTGATTGGGCAGATATTTATACATGCAATAACCCTGAACAGGCTCTTAATAATGTTGTTGATCGTTTTAGTTTTTTGTGTGATAAAAATATTCCTCTTATTTCTCATAATAATCGAGTTAAATCTAAATTTAAACCTAATGCAACATGGATAACCAAATCACTCCTTAAATCCATTAAATAAGAAAAATAAACTTTATCGTCGCTACTTAGATCATCCCACAAATTTACGCAAAACTGAGTACACCAGATACAAAAATATTCTCATCAGTTTATTGCGTACTTCTAAAAAAGATTATTTTGTTCATCAATTTTATAAGGAAAAGAATAATATACGTAATACATGGAAGGTAATTAACTCAATTTTGAATAACAAAATGTCTTCTAATACTGTAAGTAGCATTATGCATGAGGGGAAGCTAGTTAATAATCCCACCCAAATTGCTAATCATTTTAATGATTATTTCGTCAACATAGGTCCAGATCTTGCCAGAAAAATTCCTCTTAATCATGATTCCTTTATTGATTTTCTTGGTCATCGAAATCCAAATACATTTTTCTGTACTCCTATCGATGAGAATGAGGTATCAGACATTGTTAAAAATCTACATAATAAAAAAAGTGTTGAACATGACTCTATTAGCATTTCGGTTATTAAGAATTCCATCTCTGCCATATGTAAGCCACTTGCATACATTATCAATACTACTTTTGTAACAGGTATTGTGCCTAGTCAGTTAAAAATTGCTAAAGTTATACCAGTTTTTAAAAGTGGCGATTCTAACAGTGTTAATAATTATAGACCTACATGTATCTCTATATTAACCCGAAAAATGTGTGTATACTCGTATTGTCAATTTCTTAAACAAATTTAAAATATTGACAAGTTCACAATATGGATTTCGTAGTAAACATTCAACTACTCATGCAATTCTTGATTTTATTGATAAAGTTTCTATTGCTAGGGATAACTATGAACACACTCTGGGAATATTTCTTGACCTTTCAAAAGCCTTTGATACAATTGATCATGAGATATTATTGTATAAGCTTTCTCATTATGGCATTAGTGGAATTTCCCAAGAGTGGTTTAGAAGTTATCTTTCTGATAGAAGTCAATATGTTTCTGTTGGGGCGTCTAATTCGACATCTAGAAATTTTGGTTGTGGTGTGCCTCAGGGGTCAATTTTAAGTCCGTTGCTGTTCTTGATTTATATTAATGACTTTACTAAATCGTCTGATGTGCTTTCATTTATTCTGTTTGCTGATGACTCTAATCTATTTATCTCCCATAGAAGTATTAATACCCTGGTTGAAATAGTTAATCATGAGCTTATCTCAGTTTCCAATTGGCTCAGAGTCAATAAACTTTCAGTAAATCTTAATAAAACCAATTATATGCTGTTCAGCAACTCTGCCAGTGAACTTCCAGGTGAGGTCTTGATTAGCAATGTATGTATTGAGAAAACGGATTGCCTGAAGTTTCTTGGCTTTGTAATTGACTCTAGATTATCTTGGGGAAATCATATTGATTATTTATGTAAATTTATTAGTAGAAATATTAGTGTCATTAATAGAATCAAAAATTTTGTTCCCCTAAAATTTTATTTTCTCTGTATAATACTCTGGTGGTGTCGTATCTTAATTATGGAATACTTGCTTGGGGAAATTGTACATCCAGTAATAGTAATAGGTTGCTCCGTTTACAGAAACATGCTCTTCGGATAATTAATTTTACCGAATTTAATGCACACACTGATCCCTTGTTTTCTAAACATAAGACCTTGAAAATTAAGGATATTTATTATCACCAACTTGGTTGCCTCATGTATCAATCTATTGCAATATGTTGCCCTCTTCTATTAATTCAATTTTCACTCAGAATTTTGAAGTTCATACTCATTTTACTCGGCAAGCTCTTCATTTTCATCCCTCATTAACTCGTACTTCCTTTGCTCAAAAAACTATTAGATATGAGGGACCTAAATTATGGAACTCTTTAAACGATTCTTTAAAAAAATGTACAAACCTTCTAACTTTTAAGCGTATCTATAAATCTATTTTGTTGAATGCTTATTGTTGATGTATGTAATTAGTTATTTTGTTTTATTACAGAATTTCCATGCTGGCATATGTTTTGTCCTTGTCCATATTGTTTAATGTACAATGTATTTTGTATTACTGTATGTAACGTTTTCTTTGATGATTGTTATAATTTTTGTAAAATAATTACCATATGTATATTTCATTTTGATCAAAGCACGTTTATGTATGTATAAGGGTCCCATGTTTACAAGCTTTTCTTTTTTTGGGCCCCTCTACAGTCTTCACTCCTCTGTTAAACAGTATTAATATTCTGATATAAATATAATATTTGTGAATACTGTGGAAATAAAGAACTGAACTGAACTGAACAAGTGCGGACAGTGGTCACATTTTACTATTTTTCATTTTAGCATCGTCTCGGTAAAACCTTCCAAAAAAACAAGTCCAGTGTGGACACGGCTTTAGGCTTTTTGTCCGTGAGTCTAATCACAGCTGATTGGTTAATTACTCTCTCAATTTGTGGCTCAATTTAAACACCAGCAGAAGCTGCGAATTGGTCCATCTCAGTCTAATCAAAAGTGGTTTGGTTGATAAGTGCCTGAAAATGGCCATACAATTTCAAGCACAATTGATATAATCAAAGGTGATTGGTTGATTGCTCGAGATAGAAGTGGATATTGCACAAACAGGCCCTTGACTTCTGAAATTTAGTTCTAGAGTGCAACAGGGGTGAGATTGGGCAAAAATGAAAAATCCACGAAAAATCCACGAAAAATCTACGAAAAATCCAGAAGGACCCCAGATCAACATATAGTTTGTATTGCCTAAAGGGACCCCTTACAATATCCGTTTTTATTGGTCTATATCCACTTTTACAAGTAAAAACACCTTTAGGACAACACCTCAGGAATTCTAGATTGCAAAAGAGATGCTTTAAAAATTCTGAAATCCCGACAAAAAATCCTGAAATCAGGAAAAATCCTAACAAATCTCACCCCTGGTGCAATGTACAAGGGCAAATCCAGTTATGTATCAAATTTATGACAATATATAATCCAAACATCAGTTAAACAATCGAAAAGTTCGAAATGTTTACTTTCTGGCATCTTGGAAACAATCACGCGACGACACCTCCGGTGCAGGAGTATACTCTCGGTCTGAGCGGGAGTATACTCTCAGTTACCCTCGGGTCATACTCCTGCCATTCGTGTGCTCAAGAGTATACTCATGTTAACACGAGTAACACGCTCAAACGCAACCAAACACGCACACTAATTCAAAATGTCTGCGCGCAGAAAGAATTTATAGTATCTCCACGCCTAAGAATGAGAAGCTAGCAGTAATTTACTGAATTGATGAATGGGTAGGACTGGGGTGGGGGTGGGAGTTGAAGCTGGAGTGGAGGTTGGGATGGAGGTTGATCGGAGGGTGGGAGTGGGAGAATGGGGGTTTGCTCCAACGCTCCTCTGGATCTACCCCGGATGTACATGTAGCACTTGAAACCTACAAACTTGGTAAATCTAATATCTTGCATACTAACGGTGTCCGCACTATCACACACACCTCAGGAGGCAACCGTGACTCCTTCCGCAACTTTGCAATTCAACTTGCAGACACATGTGTTGAGATCATTACAACTGACCTTAATGTACATGTACCTTCACGGATGGATGCACATACTCCAAGCTCTGCCTACTATGACCAAACCAAGGAGTAATCTCATCAGGGGTAATACTGAATATATCATATGGTGCTAGAATCTGCTCACCGATGCAAATCAAATTGCCCTGAAGTAAATGACTACACGGATGTACATGTACATGTACATGTACCATGGCTATTAAAACAATAATAAAAGAAGTTATTTATACCAGGGACAGAAATTACCACTGCAAAGCTTGTCCCATGTAAGTGGGAAAACAAACAAATGCAAGTTACCCTCTGATCAAGCTAGTGTTTTACACAAGATGGAAGTGGCTATAGTGTTTTTCGGCATAAGTTTGCATGCTGTCAAATATTGTTCAATGATAACGCCACATGATTTGAAAAAAAAAATAACAAACAGCACTCATGTGATAATTTAATGTCTGAATATTTTTTCTTCAGTTTTCAGATAACATTAAAAATTACAATTTCGTTTCATTTCTAACGTGTTATTTTGTTTCATTTCTTTATCACGTTCTGTTATGTGTGACTTGTTACAGTGCACGTCAATTAATTTAAGTGCAAGTTATTTAAAATGCCAACTTGTTTAAGGTGCATGTGATTTGTACAGGGGACTTCTAGCTCTTTGTACAAGTACACTGGTATAATACAAACAAATGTAGTGTAATCGAGATATTTTAAGAGCAGCATGCACATAAAACAGACTAAGCTCCGAGCACCATAGCATGAAACTGTTTCCGTGGGGGCAAAAATCACCTTTGATCTCGTGACTTTATGTAAACCAGAAAAAAGAAAAACAAAATTTTTTAGGAAAATGGAATGGATCGACTCATCAATTTGCACTATACAGTAGGAAGAGCTGTTTTAATGTTTAAAAGTCTTCCTGCGAATCAACAAACAATTTGCTTTAGCTTGCATTTTATAAATTTACAATATGGGGTGTATATACGGCTGTGCTAGTATTAAATATTAATAGTCAGGTTTACCATAAACAAAATACTGTGGTATTTCAAATTACTAATGAGTGGAAATGAGGAAAACCAGCAGGTAACTTATATCAGTGGGCAGGCTGCATGCTATAATTAGAAGGTGCAAGGTCATTTTATACATGTACATGTACATGTAGATCTGGTTGTTTTTATTTTTCTGGACTGAAGCCACTGCAGAAGCATCAAAAGGCCACCAGAGGTCACAGACTTAAGCAAAGGACACCTACATTGCACTTGCAGGAATAAGCGAGTTAAATTTGAATAACATCTGGTACACTGACTTGCTCAAAATGCTTTGCACATTTTAACTTTGAATTCTCCAGACCAAAGACACTGTTACTATATCACGTGATTCGGGGCAAGCCTTATTCTAGCAACCCCCAGCTCCGGAATGGTCTGGTGTCTTTGTGCCGTTCTCACCCATTGTGAACAATGTATTGGTGCTGAGCGTCTCTTACGTAACTATGCAAGAGCTTGCCCCGAATCATGTGATATAGCAACAGTGTCTTTGGTCTGGAGAATTCAAAGTTAAAATGTGCCAAGTATTTTGAGCAAGTCAGTGTACCAGATGTTATTCAAATTTAACTCGCAAATGGCTTATTGCACCACAATAAAGGTGGCGAAGTGTATTCACAGTGGTCAGGTGGTACTGAAATACTGTGGCACTGAAGAGAAACCTGAGTTCGCCGATATCATTAGTTCCACTTGTCCAAACTTTCAGGCACTCTAATCGCCTGCTGTCTCATCACATCCTATCACTGTTGTTGTTCCAAAGGCTAGTACTGTGAGATACTCAAGTTTTTTCTCCTCGTACTGCCTCTCTTTGGAACTCCTTGCCTGTAACCGGCTTCCCTTCCACCTATAATCGTTCACAATTCAAACTTAATGTGAATAGGCATCTTTTATCCCTGTGATTTCTGTCTTTTCTTGTCTTCTGAAGCCCACACCTTCAGTGGCCTTTTGGCTTTGTGTTGGACAATACTCATACCAAAAAAATTCCGCCCAACCCCTGCTCAACTAGCTGCCAGTGCTTGTTCACCATGTAAGTTGTAGGTTGCCCTGGGCAACCGGGCAAGCCTTCATTTTACACCTGAAATATCTATCACATAATTAGCAAAAACAGTTCCACAACATTCCAGCTCCTTATTAACAGTTCTCCGTTAGATCCAACACAGTTTGACTTGATAAATTACAGACTTTTGCAAGTTTACATGTACTTTTGGCATGTTTGGCTGGACATGCAAGCACACTGGGCAGTCAATCAAAAACCAGTAAAAGAGAAAACGTAACTTTTATGCAGGACGGCCCTGCTCTGAAGGCAAAATAACATTTTGGATTTACAGGTCTGGAAATTCCTGAAATTCTGGAAATTACCTTGATAGAACCATAGAACAAACACAGCGGGTGATTCTGTAATTGGGGACCGGGCGATGGAAGTGTCTCCAATTTGTGGGTGTATGTATGTACATTGTACAGTTACATTCACATGCTATGCTTCAACATTGTTCATAATTATGTGCCAAGATTTTCTGTTGTGAAAATTGTCAAATATTTCACATTTATGCAATTCTTTGTAATTTAAACTTATTGCACAATCAATCATATTCATTTATAACTTTTAACCGTATAACCTTCCCAAATCATCCAAAATCCTCTTTGCCAAATGGAGGAATTTAGAGGATTGATGGTCTTTGGAAGCATCAGAGCTTTTTCTAGGATTGATCTCTGGATCCTGCATTTCCCTCCAGAGGCAAAATCCTCTGATGCCCTCATGAGTATGCTGGATGATTTCGGAGGAATGAGGTTTACTGGGCTGTTTACGAAAAACCCCTGGAGGATTTTGCAGGATTCATGCAGTGGTCCCCATAAGAGGATTTTTAGAGGATTCGGGTTATATGCAGCTTTAACACTTTGTATTTCTAACTGTCAAGACAACAATCTCTTTAATTTTTGAGTAATTTTCAAAATCAAATTTGATGACTTTGTGGCCAAATTTCTAAACAAGCTACATGTATTTCTGAACAAGCCACAGCAGCCCTGTGGATACGAAATGCTTGACTCGACGGCAATGAAATGAATGCCTACAATGTTATTTTTACACAGCCGCTCGGAACGGCTCTTAGGCAGTGGCTGGGCTAGCCTTAACAAATATGCTAACAAGCAAGAAGGCCTGCAGCTTGTTAGCCACTGCTCAATGGCCGACCGACGGTCATGGGAGAACAAGTTTATTATTAAATGAAGCCACGACAAGAACATGAACTAGGTCAGGCGTTAGCAATTCCTGCGCCCCTTGATCGAGTCCGCAGCACATACTCCAGTGTTTAAAGGGTGGCTGCAATGGAATTTTGTATTGTGTATATCGATGAAATAAAGTTTTTGAAACACAACTGTGTGTTGTTTGTATTTTTTTATTTCGCGTAAGCATTTGAAAATAATTTTTTAAAGGCGGGAGGGGGTCAGCCCCGCCCATCAAGTGGTAACGCCGATGTGACATCATCCCGGGAACCCGGCTGGCTGGTCGGCCATGACTCGACATGTACATGTAGTATACCGAGCGTGCGTTGCATTGACATGCACGTGTGTTTTCGCTGTGTCGTGGAAAGCTTTCAGTGTTTTGTGAATGTTTTTCGTCGATAATACCATGTCGTGTTGCTGCTGGATTCAGCAACACCACTAAGGATGGTGTCAGTCTTCACCTCTTTCCAGTAGAACTGAAATACTGTCGTATTTGGACTCAGAGAGTGTTATTTAGCCCAGCAAGTTTTCAAGTCATTCACTGCGTTCCGCATGAGGAGTCCGATTCGGAGTCTTCAGTAGTTTCGCTGTTACTCTCACCTTCTGGCTCATACATGTACATGTACATCTTCCTCGCCCCAATAATATTCCGAAGAAATGTCTGAATTAACAAGTCTAAAATTGACACTTGATTGTCAGATTCAGATCCAAAAGATTCTGTTTGAAGATTTTTACGCGACGAGAAATGTTTCCATGGTCCCTTCATCCAAAGATATTTATTCGCGCGTGGCTGGTTCTCTCAACAACGGCATACATCCACACGTACACAAACGCACACTGATCAAACTACTCTCGCTGAGTTTCCGTGTTCCCGAGATGACGTCATGCAGTTAGGGGCGCGGAAACAATAGAGAAAGGGGGAACTTTATTCCGGGAAAATTAAACACCAAAAATGGGAAGAAACACGTAAAACACATTTTAATCACATTTCTTATATTGTAAAAGAGTTATCAACACAAAATTAATTTTTTTGTATAATTTCATTGCAGCCACCCTTTAACCAAGCCCGCAGGACATGCAGGATGCAGCTCTGTACAGTTTTCCGGTCTTTGTGGCGAGCATGGAGAAAAAAAAATTGATTCTCTCCCTCTACATTCTAATGATGCCAATGTTTAAAGAACAGCCTCTTGAATATTTTAAAGATTTTTTTTCTCCGAACAGCTGAATGCCCAGCTCCTGTTTAAAGGTACAATGTACATGTACCTAGTGTGCACCATTTGCTTGGGACTGCTATTTACAGTACATTGCAATTGAAAGTTAACCTTAAAATGGGAAAATCTTTTCACACTTTTTCCCATTTTTGGGAATTCATTTTCATTTCACAAAATGTGAAAAGTTTTCCCAAAAGTGTGAACAGTTTTCACACTCTTTTCACAAAATGGGAAAACATTTTCACGCTCTTTTCACAAAAGTGAGAACAATTTTCACACTCTTTTCACAAAATGGGAAAATATTTTCACATCCTTTTCACAAAATGGGGAAATATTTTCGCACTCTTTTCACAAAAGTGTGAAAATGTTTCACTCTTTTCACAAAATGGGAAAATAATTTGTATTGGCCCCTCCCCTTTTCTCACTTTTGCGAAATAATTTTCCCACTTGAATTAGCCCCTCCCCTTTTCTCACTTTTGCGAAAACTTTTCTCATCTTTGTGAAATAGGAAAATTACGTGTACATGTGCATGTGCATGTACGTAAATGTACAATTTGTTCTCGATGCTTTCACAAAACACGTTTGATTATCTCTCAATAAGGAAAGCAGAGGATCGTAAAACTCAAACAGAAGTATAATCTTTTATTGTTTGCTGATTTGAAGGAGAGTGCTAACATTAGTTAGAGAAAGACGGCATAAAATGTTAAAGGCAGTCCATTTGAACGCGAACTCGTTTTGTTTACTACATTGGATTTGTACCTCATCTGCTCATCGTCATTCACAAACAATCAAGATCGCATAAAGATTTTCTTTGGCAAAACTTTGAACCTGTAGCGCTGTGTGGCCTCATCTTTACGTGTACGGACGGTGCATCAGGCCCCAGGCCCAGCGGTGACAATCGTCCCGATCGCGGTGGCAGAGTACGGGCGGTACACGGTCACCGCGAGGCCCCATCTTTACGGACGGTGCATCAGGCCCCAGGCCCGAGGGTGATCGTCCCGATCTCGGTGGCATATCATACGGGGCCGGGGCTGGGCCGGGGCGGGCCGACGATACAGTCACCGCACGTCGATTCAACACGTACACGCCATTGCTAAACCGTGTACAAATGTATAATGGATTGATTTTTTTTTTTATGAAAACAATTCTATTGCAAAATAAATTTGAAATGTTTTTTAAAAGGTATATTTTTATTTACAAAATATGATTTTTCTATGTTCGAAATACATCGATATTAAAAAAAAAGAAAGCTTTTTATGGAGTACTTGTTTTGTAATCATTGCACGAGGATGTATTTCTTGTCAACCCAAGGGAAATTCCCAAATTTGTTGGCGTCGTACGTGGAGATTTATGTTGGTTACACCATGGAGGTAGGAACTACCTCCATGGTTACACGACAACTTAACCTAGAGTATATTGCAAACTCATATTAAAATTTGAGGATATGATACTGTTAAAATGGAGTTCCAAATAATTGTAATAATGCCCGAGTTGACTCGGGTACGAGTTGACCCATTACCGACAAATCCTATCGCCTGATGTGGGACAACCAAAATCAGGCGGCACGGGCTACCAATGGAGAAAGGGCGGGCTACCGTTTCTTGTCCGTGGCCAAGTTCAATTTTTTCAAAATCGGGCTCATATGAACATTTAGGAAGGGGTATGAAACGCATAATAAATTCATGTATTGTTTCTGATTTTGTCCAAAACTAACATGAATGCGAAAACCAGAAGTCAGTTGAACTCCGAGGCCGAGCCTCATGCACATCACGATTGGGCGCGCCTGGCCGGCAGCGCGGCCCATGCCCAGCATGACGTATTATTAAAGAGAATTTGTCAAGAAGTATGTACAACGATTCGATTTACACAATGCGCCGGGCACTGTGGAAGCAGCGTATTTTGTTGAAGTCTATAAAAAAATTATACGTATACATGCATATGCAGCGGGCCATGGGCGAACTAAATTCTCACTACGTACGTTTCATAGACATATTCTAGTCCGTGATGAACTAGTGTATTTTTTGTGTGTGGACTGGTGCTTGAATAGAACGAAATATGGTAAATTAAAGACTAAATGTGAAGTCTATTGCCAAACAGCTGTTTACGAATTCTGCAAGAACGAACATGTGCTATAAAGTAGGTAGGGGGCCTACATGTACATGTATTCCTGTCAAACTGGTTGGAGATTTCATCGGTAAGAAAAATATCTTTGTAGTTGAAATTTTCTCCCCAAAATCACGGAAGCTGCACGGTAGTGATTTTTTTCATCAATGTTAACAAAATTATCGCTCTCGTAATTTTTTTCAAAACCCATTTTGGAGTTTTTTTGGAGCGGAATTTCGCTGACGATGTTCTATCTGCATGTGGACAGCCGGCTAAAACAGCAAGGCATGCTGACGTGACTGACAAGCTCGCACATTTCTTCGCACCGTTTTCGCAAGTTTTTCGCACCGTTTTCGCAAGTTTTTCGCACAGTTTTCGCAAATTTTTCGCACCATTTTCGCAAATTGATTTTCACACCGGATGCGAAAAAAATGTTCACATTGCGTTCGCAAAATTTTCGCACCGTTTTCGCAATATTTTCGCAAAGTTTTTGCAACATTTTCGCACCCGATTCGCTGCGAAATCGCGGTGCGAAAAGTTGCGTGCAAAATGCGAAATGCGAATGCGAATGCGAATTCTTTTCGCAAATTTTCCCATGCCAATTCGCAGAGTTAAGTTTCAATTGCAACGTACTGTACATGTACATACTTACAGTCTAGTAAGGTATTTCGTAATAATTCAGAAAAAAATTGTGTACACTAATGTACCTTTAAAGACTTTGCTGCTTATGTATGCAGTTCCAAAAATGTGGCACCAGAGCTCGACAATTTTTTATTTTTTAACTGGTAGTCCACCGGACTACCACACTGAGAAAAATGGTAGCCCAATGTTTGAAATTGGTAGTCCTGTGCGGCCAAACCTAAACCTGAAAATTATAACAAATGCAAACTTTCTAAAATTGTATTATTTATGGACTGTGGAAATAAAACTAAAGTTACTTTTTGGATTCTTGTCGGACCCAGCAACACCATATTTAGATGAAATCAGAAAACGTTTCATTTTTACTTCTGTTGTGGCATAGCCAAGCTACTTTTACAAATTTCCTTCAACTCCAGACTATTTTTTTCAAAGTTCAACATTCATTTTGTTTTCCCCTTTGACAATGTATTAATAACTCCTACATATACAAACTTAAATTTCTAAACTGTATTTAAACATCACGGCCATTGAAGGGATACATTTCACCCTATTAATTATGCAAAGCTGCACACTGCAACAAGATAATTTATGCATGGCCTCGGCTCCTGGCTCAGACAGGAAGGACAGAGGGAATACTTTGACCGAACCTTAGAGAAAGACTGGCCTGGTTCATGTACATGTATGCATTTGTACGGCAAGGGAAAACACTGGTTAGGACAAGGCAAATGAATAATTCATACATACATGTACAGTTCATTGCACATATTTGTTACATTTTGTTTGTCTCAAGATGAACTATTAGCCTACTATGCATCCGAAATATCCTTTTTAGCTATTATAATATGCAAATAAAAAGGCCCCGTTCTTTTCAAAGTGCAAAAAGGGGACCCTCTCCTTTTTTGAAAACAAAATGCTATTAAAAGCATTTTTCTTTTTTCTGCCTTATATGTACATGTACAATGTACATGTAACTCAGAACAAAGCATTCTTATACAGTGGAACGCCGCTATAATGAACATTGCGGGATCCACAGATTTTGTTCGGTATAGCAATTTTCAGCCGCTGCGTATCCATTTTTCAACATGGCGTCTGTTCTTTAAAATAGTGCCCTCTTGTGTCGTTTTTGATGAGCACCCTCTTTTAATTTAAATTGAAGGTATTATTCAATAAGCCAGTTCGGTATTTCAACTGCGCATGTGCACAATGACATTTTATCCCGAATAACCCGTGTGACCCAACTCGAGCGTGTGAACGCAAAAGGTGGTCGCACAACGCGCACGTGTTCAATTCAATCAGAATGGGCATTCGCATAACATGGCGTGACATTACGTCAGCAATTCTATCCCGAATAACCTTTGACCTTTGAAATACTGAACTGGCTTACTGTACTACATATTTCCCCAAATTTTGCAGTTTTCACGCATAAGCGGCGCCCTCTTTTGACCATTGTCAATGTAGTAGCATTTCATACACCCGCGCGCGGAGACATGAAACCCCTGGCTATTCATCTTGGCAGCAGGTCACCCTGCACGTCCTGGCAGTTACTTAAGGACGACTTTGAACGTGTGCCGGCCATTGAATCATGTAATTACATGTTCATACTTTCTAAGCTTACATTGTACCGAATTCTAAAGCAACAGTTGGTTTTTCCCTTCTATTCCTTGGGGAAACAATAGCCACCTCTGTCACTCTTCAACATAAAGCTGCGGCTGTTTGAGAATTACAAACAGCCCAATACCCGGTACTTTTTAAAAAATCTGTTTGCTTTTTTTCAACAACAATGTTCGGTACATGTAAGTTTTGTACACAAAATTTGGGAGCCAAGGATGGTGTTCGGTATAGCCGAATGTTCGGTATAGCGGTGTTCGGTATAGCGGCGTTCCACTGTATAAGATTTTTTTCTTCCAACAAATCTTTAAGTTCTCTTTTTTTTCTTCTATTTTGAGAGTTTGCAACCCTCCTAAAAAGGTTTACATTCAAGGTAACTTTCACACCTCTACCGTACAAAAATTGAAACTGAATTATTGTCAGAATACAATTCAAGATTTCTAAAGTAATAAATCCATAAATTAACAGGGGGGGGGGGGATTTTTTCATTCTTTGTCGTATTTAAAAAATAAATTGTATAAATTTGCTAATAAAATAGCAGTTGAATTATTTTTTTATTATTATTCGGGAAGAACTCAAAAAGGGCACGGAGAGTACAAAAAGCTGCTTGTGACTTTCTATCATGTACATGTACCTCTTAACTGGTACACGTATGGCATTTATATATATTTTTAGATAAGGAATTCTCAAATATACTGCACACATTACAACTCTACGTGCAACTTGTCACAGGCACGTCTTAGGCTTAGAAAATTGGATATTAAAAATTCTGCAAAGCAAAAATGCCTAAAAATAGGTTTCATTCTTACACAAGTAGAACGACGATTTTATTCACAGTAACTCAGAACCCTTACTGACACAGCTGCATGAATAATAACCTCACATAAAAAAATGTTGAAAATTGTCTTTTGCCGTTTTGCGTTAGTTTTGATTTGTTGGTTGGTTGGTTGGTTGGTTAATGTTTGATTGTTTTTATGTTTTGGTATTTGTACTTTGGTCAATTTTTTTATCTATTCAAATTTTATTTGTTCAATTTTTTATTTCACATTCATTTATTTCATATTTTTAAATTAAATCTTTTGTATTTTACATTTGATATTAGGTATCATTTAGTTTGATGTATGGGTGGAAGATCAGAGGATGGACGTCGGCCATTTTTTGTTTGGGGGGGGGGGGGGTGGGGCAATAGCCAGAAATCAAAACTGAAACAGAACTGAGAACTCCCAAACTATTTCATTGTTTGCACACTAACCTGTCCACGTAGTCACCCAGAAAGAGATAATTGCTTTCTGGCGGGTATCCCAGTGTTTCAAAGTGTCGGATGAGGTCCCCAAACTGGCCGTGAATGTCGCCCACTATGTTGACAGGGGCCTCTAGCTCCAGTAGCATGGGTTCCTCTAGAAACTTCTCCCTGGACAGCTGGCATAGCTGTCGGATCTGGTTCTCCGGAAGCTGAACCTAATGTTAGGAATTTGTAAAGTAATTTAAGTTATTAAATAAAGTTTGTCAATGCAAAGTAGGGTGAAGTAAAGGCCAATAGCCCCCCGTTCTTCTTACGCCCGTCGCTTTTGTTGCAGTGAACTTTAGTTCCTGTCCTGAAGAATTCGGGCTGATGCTTAGTTCCATTGGCAACCTGCGGATTGGAAACTGGAATTCCTGCCAGACTTTAAAAAGCTTTGCAATTTAGCCCTTTTCCCCGAGTCCAGCGGTTACTTCTACTGGGCAACTGCTGCCCAGGAAAACTGACCAGGTAACTTTTCCTGAGACGATAAGTCCAGTGTGGACAGTGCGAGTCGGTAAAAGCAGCTCAGGAAAGCGTACATCCGGCCCGAGCGAGAGGTCATGCTACACAGGGACATCACGCATGCGCTTTGCATTGTTTCACCGCGGTGTGGTGCATACATGTGGCAAGTTTCCAAATTCCAGTGAGTTGTTCCTCTTTTAGTCGCAATCATGGCAGATATCAGCCATTGTTGAAAAGACATAGGCCTACATTTGTACGTGTACACCTCAGCCGGAAGAATGAAAAGGCGAGTGCGCTTTAGGTCAATTGGGTCAATGTAGAAAGGTCACACAAAGCGCCCTCATGAGTCGTTATACTGACTGCTTGGTTACTTCTACCACGGTCTCGGTAACATTTTCCCGTGTCGAAAGTCCAAGTGCGGACAGTGGTCACATTTGACCATTTTTCATTTTACCATTGTCTCGGTAAAACCTTCCCAAAAAAAAGTCCAGTGCTGACACGGCTTTAGACAAATTGGGGCATCATAGCTCTATGTAAAGTAATGGTGCCAAGGCGCTACAGTACTGAACCTATCAAAACTTGACAAAACCTGCAGTTGGAGTTTGCAAGGCTTGGGGTACATGTACATGTAGTTAGGGTTAATGGTGTATGGGTGAATGAGTTTGATGAGGTGTTCCGCGGAATTGTTGTGACTTGTGAATGATGTTGTGAAGGAAATGTTCAGGAAAGCTGTAGTCATTTAGATTATTTCACTGGGATGTCTGAGGTGGGGGCAGAGGTAGCAAGGTGGGGGGTGGGGGGGGGGGGGGGGGGGGTAGGTTTTCTACACGTGCATTAACTTGGGATGGAGAGATGATAGAGGACACAAGTGTAAAAAAAATCTGTACAAGGAAATTCTCCACAAGGAATTTTGTTAAATTTCACAGATTTGCCAATAAAATTTAATGAAACTTAACTTAAAAGCGCAAAAGATGAAATTTAGGAGGGAACTACAACTCCCATGTCTTGCCCCCCTCCCCACCCCCAACTACCCCATAGAATTAATTTTCAAACTGAAAGTCGTAACTGGTAATTAATATGACCACAAAAACAAGTTGCGAGAGAAAAAAATCAAAAAGGAAGGCAAAAATATGCATACATAGAACTGAGCAAATCTCTCACCCCAAACCCACACCACACCCCCCCCCCAATTTTTTTTAAATAATACATGTAATTATAATAAACAACAAATGGCAAGTCATATAAAGAACAAAATATATACATAGTGTCCTGCTTTAAAAAAAAAAAATTCAAAGTGAACCAAAGGTGAGATGCCTTTTGTCTATTCTTTTTTTTGGGGGGGGGGGGGTAATTTATTTTTTTTGGGGGGGGGGAGAGGGAACAGATACTGTACTACCGGTACATTGTACATGTATGTTGGGGTGAATGGTACATGTACAGTGTACGTGCCTATATGAGTCAGTTATCGTGAAAGCACAAGCAGATAGAACAGTAAAACATACACGTCATACATCATGTGGGAGAATTCTAAATGAACTTCTTTGGAGGATTTATTTTTGTTTTAAATACAGCCTCTAAAACGAAAAAGGCAGGAATGCTAAACAAGTTACTTGGCCTACAGTACATTTGTAAAATTACAAAAATATATCTAAACAAGCTGCATGTACATTGTATATGTCGCAACAATTACTTTTAAAACAACAAGTAAATCAATGATAATGCGATCGATATAAAACCAACCAAAGGAAACACTTCCACAAGTATACTAGTCACTGAGATGATTGCCCAATCATTCCAATTTGGGATTTTTAGATTTTAATCCTTAACCCTAACCTTCCCAAATCCTCCAAAAATCCTCTTTGCCAAAAGGAGGAATTTGGAGGATTGAGGGTCTTTGGAAGATGAAGCATCGGAGGATTTTACAGGATTGAGGGCATAAGAGGATTTTGCCTCTGGAGGAAAATAGAGGATCCAGGTCATCATCAGGCCCAATCTGATGCTGGATGATTTCGGAGGATTGAAGTTGAATACTGGGATGTTTATGAAAACCCCCTGGAGGATTTTGCAGGATTCAGGCAGTGGTCCTCGTTTATTTTTGGAAGATTCAGGTTACACTATGCAGCTTTAACATTTTGAAATCAGAGGATGTTGGAGGATTCAGGTTACTTGCAAGAAAAATGATGAAGGGAGTTACAAATGTAGGGTTAACCCCTTGCGTACGGATGACGCCAAATGGCACTTGCAAAAAGAAACAGTGGCACTAGGTCGGATGACGCCATTTGCCGCTATTTGTGCAGTTTCCATCCATTCTTGGATTATTGTGTATGTTACGCTTGACTGCACAAGCACACTGTGGCCAGTTCGCTTGGCTGCACAGGCCGCCTCGGCACCCCGACGCCTCACTACGATAACCGTACTCAAGGGGTTAATACCACATCCCATCCGAGGTATTTATTGATTGAAATTATGTTAACGACAACCTTTGCCACCATTGCCTTGAATACAGATGGTACAAGAATACAGATGGTACAAGAGTGCAGCTGCAACCAAAATGGAACAACTACATGTACGTGTACACCGCAAAGTCAGTTTCTGTAATTTAATGCCGACGAAATCTTGGAAAATAACCACCCCTCCAGGCTAAACAATGTGTCAACAAAATCCCAGAAAAATGAGGCAGAAATTAACTTGTAAGTGAACACTGAGACACTGTACACTGTTCCAAATGTACATTGTAACACGTCATAAAACACAAACTTTCCTGCACTATATTGCACAAACATTTACTGAATAATGTCACAAAACTAAAGGTTGTGCCATGTGTTGTAAACATGAATGGATGGTTATTTTCAAAGATTCTTGTCTTTCTGACCCATTATGGTGGTATATCAAAGTAACAGCTTAGTGGCCGAGTGGTTAAGCGAGTCGTTCATCGAGTCGTTTATCGGCTCTTAAGCTGAGGGTTCGATTCCCAGCTTTTCAGTATTTATTGATATTTTTAGTCAGTCGTTTTTTAGTTTTAAATCAACAGTTAAGCAGATTTTTTAGTTATTGCCTATCCTCCATATTGTATGTTTGACATTTATATCATGTTTACCCGTACTGAGTGCAATTTATTATAATATTTATGTCTTTTCTGTTTACTTATTTTACTTATATTTGTTATATCCATCCTATTTTGGCGTTCGCGCTGTTGGATGTTGTTGAAATAAATTAAAAATTAAATTAAATTAAAATAAATAAATTAAATTAAAATTGTTCCTAATCTTGTTGATATTTACGTGTAAGAGGATATAATCTCCTTAAATTACAAAAGCGGATTTCTGCTCCTTTAGTCCGGCTAGGGGGTGGTATGCCAAGAACGGGCTATGCATCCAAGCATAAATATGCAAACAATTAGGCACCACACTGAATATCCTATTTTGAGCCAATGATTTTCCGTTTCAGAAAAGTCAATTTTCCGTTTTGACAAATCTTCATTTCCGTTTCGCCCATTAGAACAGTGTACAAAAATCTGTTTCATTTCCATTTGACATTATTTCATACATGTATCGCGCTGGGTCCCAAATTCGCGCTGCCCAATATTCGCGCGACCAACTTTCTCGGCGCGTAACTTTTTGCACGTGGCACGCACTGACATCAAATTTGCTGTCATGATCGTTCGTCACATCATCTTTCTTCTGTGTGCAGTTATGTGGAAAGTAAAAGCTTTTTCGGTAAGTATTTTGACAAAATGCAAAAAGATAGTAAAATCTTACTATATAGACTAATTACAAAACACCGCTTGTTTAAATTTCCAAAAAGACTACTAAAAATTCACTGCGAGCTCCCGGTCAGTGTTGCACGACCAGCTCCGACTCGTAAATGACGTCTTCAGTTTACTTTCGCTAAACAACAGAGGGCGTTATCAAAAATATGGAGCCTGAGAAAAGACGTGTGCCTTATAATTTTTTACGATCGTTTTGCGTAGATTACCGATATCATCATTGAGTTGTTGTTTGTCGGCATACATGTCTTAAAATTAGGCCTACTTAATATGCATATGACCAAACTTAATACGTTTGTCGTGTCCAAAATCACATGCAATGTACAGGACTAAAACTATTTTTTTTTCATCTCATTGGAGTTCTGAGACTCCTTTTATTCAACCTTTACCCCGCATGCGCGAATTTTGGTCACATAACTTTTGGAAGAACCAATCCGACTCGTTTGCGTAGCGTGGCGGTTCTGTTGCTTCAGTTACTTTCGGTATTCTTTAAAAAAAATTCCAGGTAAGATATTAGTCATACTAACAATTGTAAATACCAAAACCATGTAAAGCTTAGTTTATACTGTTAAAATTTCGGTCAAAGTCTTAAGTGCGCGAATAATGGTCACACGAGGATAAATGAATGCACAATGAAAAAAGCCAATTCCGTTAATTCCGTTTGGTTTCCACTAAAACGGGAAATCATTGGCCCTACCTATTCCTCGCACTTGGAGCCCCCTTTCGTGTGAATGGAAGCTTTGTTTGAAAAAGCTCCATCTATTCATTACACTCTTGTAGTTAAAACATGAATGGATTGAGTAAATGCAGGAATGTGCATATAGACGACAACCTGACAGGTGTTTTAAGGGTGGCTGCAATGAAATTGTACCAACAATTTAATTTTGTGATGTATAACTCTTTTACAATATATAAGAAATGTGATTAAAATGTGTTTTCTGTGTTTCTGCCCATTTTTGGTGTTTAATTTTCCCGGAATAAAGTGCCCCCCTTTCTCTATTGTTTCCGCGCCCCTAAATGCGTGACGTCATCTTGGGAACACAGAAACTCAGCAAGAGCAGTTTGATCAGTGTACGTTTGTGTACGTGTGGATGTATGCCGTTGTTGAGGGAACCAGCCACGCGCGATTAAATAGCTTTGGATGAAGGGACCAGGGAAACATTTCTCGTCGCGTTAAAATCTTCAAACAGAATCTTTTAGATCTGAATCTGACAATCAAGTGTCGATTTTAGACTTGTTGATTCAGACACTTCTTCGGAACATTATTGGGGCGAGGAAGAGGAGGATCTTGGAACTCTTCCGTACATGTATGAGCCAGAAGGTGAGAGTAACAGCGAAACTACTGAAGACTCCGAATAGGACTCCCGATGCGGAACGCGTGAAAGACTTGAAAACAACGATTGCTAGGCTAAATAACACTCTCCGAGTCAAAATATGACGGTAAAAAAACCATTCGCAAAACACTGAAAGCTTTCCGCGACAGCGAAAACACACGTGCATGTCAATGCAACGCACGCTCGGTTCCCGGGATGACGTCACATCGGCGTTACCACTTGATGGGTGGGGCTGACCCCCTCCCACATAAAAAAAATGTATTTTCAAATGCTTAAGCGAAATAAAAAAATACAAACACACAGTTGTGTTTCAAAAACTTTATTTCATCGATATACACAATAAAAATTGCATTGCAGCCACCCTTTAAACTGCAGCTACATGTATAACCTATGGCTGCCGTCTGTATTCAAGAGGTTAGGCCAAGTAAACAAATAAAAAAACATGTTTAGCGTCTGGGTTTTTTTGAAAAAGGAAGGAGGCATTTTATATTTTTAAGATGGCCACCATTCTTTTGAAAATTTCCGACAACCGTAGCTTTTACAACAATTCAAGATACAAAAAAAGAAGAGACATGCTGGACAAGAGAATTAAACATATTTACAGTGGTTTTAAAGGTAGTATACATCATTTGCAAACATCAAAAAACAAAACCACTCAATTATTACGAAATACCGTACTAGCAGTCTCAAAATAAATAGCAGTCTCAAGCATCCTGTGAAATCATTCATGGCACCTGGTGTGCTGCCGTTTTCAAGAAAAGTGAAAATTTATATCGTTTTCCCAAGGATTGTCGGCCGACAATAGTTGGAAAAAGTCTAGTTCCCCGACCTGATAATTCAATGATGTCTACAAATTGGTCAGTCGCACCACGAAGTGACGTATCGTGGATAGTTGCCGCATCATGAACTGTCGTATCGCGTGTACAAAACCAATGGACGATCTGTCACTTCGTGGTGCGGCAACTATCATGACTATCCACGATACGTCACTTCGTGGTGTGACTGTCTAATTGCTCCGTTTTGTCTAAAGTATGCTGTATGGTCAGGGAAAAAAGAACAGATTTTTTTCTCTCTCTATGCACATGATACAGACTACGGTTTTCCCAGCATCTATGCACAGTTGCACACAAAACTTTAAATAGGTCAGTGTTTCAGTATTTGCTAGCACCCTATAAAATACCCCAAAATCCATTTATTTCTGAAAATATTACAGCAAAAGCAAATGATGTATACATGTACTTCAAACTACATGTAGGCCCTACCTTTATTATTTAGTAGGGCCTAAGCTTGTTGTATTGTGTAACGTTATGTTATTTTCCGATGGATCGGTTGACAATTTTTGTTTCAAAAAAAAATCCAGGCAGCCCCCAAAAAGGAAGTGGGCGGGGATGCTAAACAGCTAACGTTTTTTTTTTACTTTGCCCGCCGCGTTCAAACCTCGGACATTTAAGTCGGTTTTATTCACAGTAAACGTGCAGTTGTGATATTGAACGATGTTAAGTCGGTAAAGTGAGTATGTATTCTAATTTCTATCCTAAACGCAAAGAACTGATGAAAGTGGAATTCTGTTAGACTTAGAGGTGCTCTTTAAACTAAGGCCAGCAAGGTGCCCTAACAATAGCCTACACAACTGCCCCACCCCCTCCCCCCTTATTTTCCAGATTCTGACTTTAGTTTCACGAACAGTTAAGCTCAGTAAAATTTAAATGATTTTAAAACAACCCCTACCTGTTTTCCTGTGGTTTGTTGTAGTAGCTGTTCTATAACTCGGTCCAAATTCAAGTCAGATTTATGCATTGTTGACTGCTTTTTTTTGTTTCAACCGAATTTGACAGAAAACAATATTTAATTCAAAATCCGCAGTTTTAAATTGGGCAAATTATGTTTCTCGAAGGAAATTAAACTTGCTCTCTGGTGGACCCGATCCTTGGTACATTTTCATTGTTCAAGCATCCGAATCGTGACATTCATCGTTCTGTGGAATGTTAATATCAGCTGTTTAAAACGGTGCACCAAATCTGCACAGCCGACATGGACGTACGGACGCCTAGCTAGCTGTGTGCTGTGCTGTGCTGTGCTGTGCAGGCCTACCGTACGTAGCAACCAAAAAAATCACCTCAATTCCACAAAAAATCACACAAGACAGCTCGCTATTTTGACCATGGAGTGTCTCTAGTGTTTAACTATCCTCCAGAACTGACTGTTGTGATACATAGCTCCTCTTCAAAAGACGGAAATCAGACAAATTGTACGAGCTGCAGACGGCATTTCGACGGTCCGCACACGTACACATGACATACGAGTGTAGTGTACAAAATATTTTACAGCGCTCGTCGCATGCATGCAGCGCATACAGCGCCCACATACGACAGACAGAGCGCGAAAACATAGTCCCCGCCCCTCTATTATTAGAAGTCTCGCAAGGGCTTGGGGAACTTGGAGGGCTAGGGGTGGGGGTGGGCGGGGAAGTGTGGTTTTTGCCATTAATGAAATTTTCTCGGTTAATGATAAAACTTATGATTTATAACCGGTGTAATATGTCTCTCTGTCTTTTTTCTGGCCTGTGATTGGTTGGTGTTTTCTATGGGGGGGGGGGGGGGGGGGGGGCGCTAACAGAATATACTGTGCGTGCGCCTCAACGTTTTTTCCTTCCAAGTACGTACTTTCTACTGATGTATTATTTTAACGGGAAAAAAAATGCTTTTTGCTACTTTTGGGCGTCTGCAACCCTCCAAAAAGGCTTTCATTCTTGGTTGCATTTCCGCATGTACTGCACACAAAGGTAAACTTGCAAATAATTTGTTATTTGTAACTTTACTATTCCATAACTAAATGTGGGTGGGGTTTTTCGTGCGATGTCTCATAAAAAAATGAATAACTTTTATATCGCTAGAAAAATAGCGATTAAAAAAATACTTTGGGGGTGAAACTCGAAAATAAAATGTAGGAAACAACCACGTGGACCCTACTGTCCTCTTTGTTAAAGGTCCACGGTTTGAATAGCTATACAAACTCACGCACACATCCTCAAACTTTGGGCTTGTGGGATACTGGCATTGTTCCCCCATTATCCCTAATCTTTAGAATTTCTCCTGTGGGATAGGATACTGTTAGGCCTACACAAAGACCAACTTGTGGGGTACCACTGTTCCCATTGTGTTAGTACCCCAGGCTCTCCCAACAGAAACAGTTTGTGCACATGAGGGCATCAGGGGTATACAGCAAGTAATGTTTAACCCTGATGACATCACAGCTCCACGTACAAGGGTTATTATTTTGTGGGTGGGGGCACGCCATGTGATGTTTTTCCGTCTGTCCAAAGTCTTGATTAATCGAGCTGCAACGTCCGTGCTCTGGCTGAAAATTTTCAATTCCGTGGATTCCCTCCAACAACTCAATAATGTAGGAATTAAACTCTGCAAAGACATGATGACTGCTAATATACAATGTACATTAATTACACTGTATCGAATAGGAGTGCCCATAACATATCTAATACAAGCAAATTAGCAATTCAATTTGAAGATTTATTTTTCAAGGGTGCCACGCCCAAAAAGCCAGACACATCAAAATCTTGTAAGGTATTCATCAGTGTTTTAGATCCATTTATTTTCCCTATTTTTCAGGTGTGATGACCTGGGGCCGACTTCATAGAGCTACCAGCCAAAACTGCATGTGATCTTTTTGCTCAGCAAAAAACTGCTAAATACAGGTCACAAGCAATATGCATCACATGAAAAATCGGCTGGTAATCCAGTTTTTATGATGAAGCTCCTTTAATATAACCCTCCTACTATCACAACCTATCGAAAAACCAAATCCTCTCCTCTCCCACACCTTGTGTGTCTCAACCTGTCACTCGATAGGTTTTGATAGATGGGGTAGTTGACTCCAATTTGGCACAGAGGGCGGGTTAAATTGGCTCCTGGGGCCAATTTCATAGAGCTGCTTAAGCACAAAGGTTTGCTTAAGCACAGATAAACCTTGCTTAATAAAAATCAGGTCACCAGCCAAAACCCCGGATCCACGTGATGTATATTTAGCTGTCATTTGCTTAGCATAACAATCAGTTTTGGCTGGTAACCAAATTTTGTTTGTGCTGAAGCAAATTCCTGTACTTAGCAGCTCCGTGAAATTGGCCCCAGATCTTTTCAGGCAAATAATGACCAAGAATGGGCTCGGTCACTAGGAACCAAAATGAGGCCCAACATGAAGCAACAACTTTAAAATATGGCCACCACTGAAAAAGCAAACATTTACTCCCATTCATAAGTACCTTTATCACAAAATATTATGCATAGGCTTCAATACTATTACCTTCAAAGGTATGATAACGCATAGTCCGGCGCCTTTGAATGGTTCACCAGATACTGTGCGCCTTATAAATTATCTGTAATTATTATTACTTGGACCCTTTATCGCCTTTTTTAACATTTGGACATGATCTGGCGATAGTAGGGTCCAAGTTACTCGGACTAGATAACGCATTGGTAATGACCAAAACATAAATCGATTAGTTTCAATCTGAAAGCTTATAGGCCTGCTTTTTATAAAGATGGTACCAGTACCAATATCCTCATGGGAAATATTTCCGTTCGAAATACTGTCATCTTCAAGAAAACGGTATATGAATACCTGCATAAACCGGCTTATTTTGTTATCACACAATAGAAATAAGCACATACTAAATGTAAACAAAACCACTGTTAATTTGTTAAAACAAAATGATTTCCACCATTTTCTCATCATGGATTGAGCTTCAATTTTTTCACAGGTTTATTTCATGTTTAGGCCCTGTATGTTGAATCACGAGTATCCACCGTACAGCCTGCACTTGTGTCATCAGCTTTACCAATGCAATATCATATGTTTAAGCATAGGAATTAATACTTATTACGGTGCTATATCATGTTGTGAATGTGGTGTGATAAAATAATTGTTTGCATGACTGCCTGTACTATTAATGTTGAAGATGACTGATGTAAGTTGCCCACACTATGAACCCCTTGGATGTGATTTCCTATTTCCTAGGAGGATTAAGATAATGCGATTTTAACAATGAGGCTCCAAAATCACATCCAGAGTCTAGAATCACAATGCGGTTTGAGCTGTTAAACCCAGAAGTCACAATGTACTCTTTCTCAGGGTGGGATAATAGTTCACAGGCTTTAGATGTGATTTTAAATACAGTAGGATGTGATTTTGGATCCTCATTGTTAAAATCACATCCTCTTAATCATCATGTCCATTTTGAATAGGAAATCACATCCAAGGGTTCAGTGTACAGGTATGCATATCACATGCACTGCATGATGAGCACTAGTCTTAAAGCTGGTGTCTGATTTTTTTTCATGGAAGTCATTTAATGCAAAGCTAAAAGCCACTCTAGGTAAATTAAGCCCGCCGCACAACAGAGGTGGGGTTGGCCACATTTTAGGTTGCCAGCCCTACCACCTTTACGGTTTTCCGGGGTCCAGATTTAAATGTAGCATACATCATTCGCTTTTGCTGAAATTTTCAGAAATAAATGGATTTGGGGGTTAGTATTTTATAGGTGCTACCAAAAACTGTAACACTGACCTGTTTAAAGTTGTGTGTGCATAGACGCTGTGGGAAAAGAGAAAACAAAATTGTTTTATATAGTTGTCTGGTTCACTGACCATACTTTAGACAAAACGGAGCAATTTATAGAGTCAGGGAATTTCCATTCAAATAATGGAAGAAAACTATTGTTGAACAAAAAAAACAAAATCACTACATTACGCACTTTATTTGGTATTTCCAAACTGCATTGCTTTCTTAATATTATGTGCTACGTGTAGAGTTTGATATACAAAACTACTGTAGGAATTAGGAGCGGCCTGCTATCCAAATTATTACTTATCGTTGATTGATTCTATTTGTAGAATGAATAATTAAAAAGTTAATAACTTATCTAAAGCTAACAAAACAAAATATGGACTAACTAAAGTTCACAAAGCCGGGCATTATTCGGAAAAAAAAGGAATTAAAAAAAAAAAAGTCGGCCAACCATTTCTAGAAATTGATACAAAATTCCACTTTTCTTGAAAATGACAGCACAGCAGGTGCCATGATTTCAAATGATGCTTGAGACTACTATAATAATTCAGTAGTTTTGTTTTTGATGTTTGCAAATGTGGTATGTTATCTTAAATATCAACTTTCACAATACAAAAGTTTGCCACTCACATGAGGCTGCTTTCGCAGTGAACCGTGGGAAAAGGTTGACATTAGCAATTTCACATTTGGCGGATGTGATAATGGAAATTTTCTCTGGACAGTTGCTTAACATTTGTCAGGCTTCTAAATGCTTTTCAAATACTACGAAACTGAAATACCCTGAAAATACCCTGTGATGACTGACAAGATAAGGGTGACGTGTCATGGCATTTCAATATGGCCTCTTCATCACTTTGGTCGTGCACCGTGTTGTAAATCGCCTAAATTTAAACACACCCTTTGATTAACGTTTTTGCCTATCAGAAATGAGGCTTTAAGAATCACATTTCATTCAGATCAGTTTTAGATATCATTTGATACTTCATATGAAAATATAAAAAGTTTTATACATAATAAAGATAGAAAAGGTGTACCAAATACAGCTAAACATATACAAATCATGTATACAAAAATGCAAAACCTCTCAAGAATATCAAAACTCTTACAAATTAATGCACTAATTACCCCATGGCTCAAAATAAACAGCTGCATGAAACATCAACAGAAGAAAAGAAAACTAGAGGTCTATGTCTCTTCTATGAACGGCTTTTCCGCAATTTTATATATGACGTCACTTCAAATTTTGCATACTAGTGACAAATCTACCTACGCACAAAGTTTCAAGACAATTAGACCCACCCTTATGTCTTTCAAGAAATCATGTCTTTGATGACATTATGATGTCACACTTTTTTCACATTCATTTTGTAAATATATATGACCTAACAAACCTGTTACAAAAAGAATTTTGAATTTAGCATGTTCTGTTAATGAGATATTGGCTTAAAGGTTCAAAAACTGAAAAATCAAAATCAAATCATATGATGACGTCATGACGTCACGTCAATTTTCATACATCACATGCTGGCCTACCTGCATAACAAGATTTAACTGAATCGGACAACAGTGTGCACCTTAAACATGACGTCACGTGACCCATGATGACATCACCAAGGCACTTGTGAAAGCAAACATTTGCAATGTGGTCTTGTCCTGTGTCAAGTTTGGAGTCAATCTGATCAATGACAGTGTAAAATTTTGAGAGTACATGTAGAATGAAATTTAAAACATTTAAAAATTCATAGAAAATCAGCCGATGACATCATGATGTCACTATATCTACAATATCTACCTACCCACCAATTTTAATGACAATCGGACTTACCCTTATACGTGTTTTTAAAAAGCACATTTTTGATGACGTCAACATGATGACGTCACATATTTTTCACATTTATATGCAAGTATCTGACCTATTCAAAATTAGCATGTTCCGTTGATGAGATATTAACTAAAAAATTACTATAAAATCACATCAATTTTCATCTATAACACATGCTGGCCTACCCACATAGCAACTTTGAAGTCAATCGGACCTATGGTCTCTTGAAAAATGCACCTTAAAGATGATGTCACGTGACCACTGATGAGGACATCTATGCTATGAGGTCTTCATATATGTTAACTTTTATGGGAATACGACTTTGTTTTCTGTTAAAAGTCCATCTAGGAAGGAAATGTGTACAAAGTCTATGGAACCGGATAGCCAAAAAGAAAAAGAAATAAAGAAAAAGAAATATCTTACAAAAACAAAGGTTTTTCCGCAACTTTGCAGAAATGCAGTCAAGTACTGCATTGCTGAGTCAAGTACTTAAGGTGTGGTGAACAAGTCAATTCCATGTATTTTACCTATCAAGTCTGACTAGTACTGGCCTTTTCGATTACAAGTTTTGAGTTTTGCATTCAAGTCTGAGTACTTTAACTTTTGAATATGAGTACTTTGATATTCCAGTGTGAATACTAGTACGGGAAATTAAGTAATTAAATAAAAACACAAAATACTCAAGTGAAAATGATGGGCAATTCCACAGCAATAGTGATAAAACTAAAACAATTCAAACATTTTGATGTGCTTTGTTAAAGTTTGGATTGCATTCTGCATATATTGTGGACAACAAATCTCTATGTTTTACTAAATTAGCTCTCAATATTTTGTAAAATAATATTTTTGAACATAGGACTTTTTTGGGTGATTTGTCCAATGTTAGTGACGTAACGTAACTGACATCACCTTGTACCAATTTGATGCAAGTACTGCCTAGATTGCTAATTAATTTGAGTTAATGTTAATTTAAATGTTCAGCTCTGACCCCTATGTGTTCAAAAAGACAGGTACTTTTGAAGTGAGTTTAATAAGTTTAGAAGACAGTACCCTTAAATGTACTGTTAACAGTACCCTAAAATACACGTACACCATGTCGTGGAGTTTTGTTTCTTATTATCAGAATGTTATACGTACCCGTAATGATCTTGATACAACATTTTTTTGATTGGGTGGTCCGTAATATCGATCGCTGCACGTAAAAAACAGGCGTGCTCTGCGTGCAACTGTTAACCGGCACAGCAAGCCGTTGCAGCTAGCGTATGAAAAACTTGATCAGCGAGTATCGAATATATATCCAAATATTCGGTCAAACCCAGTTTCGAATAATCAAATACTAAATTATTCGAAAATGAACAGCCCTGCCCTTCTGTACTGGGCCGATTCCATTTAATGATATGAGCAAAAATAGGAGCTGCCCTTACAAAAATCTCCCATGCAAAACCCCATGCGAATTGCATGGTGAATTGGACACCATGGGAAGCCCATGGGAGGTTTTTGTAATGGTGTGTACCGACTTATACTGTTATCCCTATGGACTGGTAGTTCAATAAATGTGTTCTGTACGCTGCTGCTGTTTTTTTTGGGCAGGTACAATTTGCGTCAGTTGATCTCTGTGCCATCATCAACTCTGTAGAAGGCATCCAATACAGAGCTCCTCAAGGCTTTCAGAAAAACCATGAAACCTGTCAACAAAAAATAATCAAATTAATGTTTGGTTTTTGGTTAGTTTTTGAAGCACATCCCAAACCAATCGCTCTGTACATTTCTGGTATATGCAATCACGAAGTTCTGTTTAGAGGGCATAAACCGGGGCAGACCCAGATTAATGAATGATTCTTTTTTTAAACCCTGAAAAGCCAAAAGTGAATGGCCTTGGCCCAAGAATGTCAGCATAAAAGAAAAAAAGAAAAAAAGAAAAAAAAGCAGAGTAAGGTTTAGACCCCTAATCCCCCTCTCTAGATTCCCCGATATATTACCGGTTCCACCTGTTCCTAGGGCAGCCTGTCGACGATACTTTTTGTCTGTGTCGTTCTGACGGGATGGAATAATTATGTACCTGAATAAAAAACAAAACAATTTTTTTACCAGATGGTTTGATTAGAGAAGTAGCTCAACCATTAACTTACACATCTATAGTTGTTGGCTTGTCAAAGAAAAAATTATTACTCGAGGCAGCAATTTTCAGGAAGTAATGTAAAGCCAGATTCAGCAGCGTAATTATCACGTTAAATACACATGACATTTCTTTACCCAGGGTGTGCCCAAACAGTTTTAAACTGGTTTCCATTGGGGCTTTGTATACATTTTAATTAAAAATGAACATTTACACACGAACCAAAATATTTACACAAATCCAAGAATATTTAAACAAATAAATCTACATACGTTTAACTTTTCAGCTTTCAGTATAAGGCTATTGCTGATTTAAGGGATGGGCGAAAAACCCGCGGGAAAACAACTTTTTTTGAGGGGGGGGGGAAGGGGGGGGGGAACAGGGGAAATACCCATTGCAACCAAATTATTAACTCCACAGATCAGCACAAATGGCAGAAATATCACTATGGGTGATGGTGGTTTAAGATGGTGGTTTTAGAATAGGGGATATACAGTTACAAGGAAAATTTCAAAGTAGCTGAACAGCTTGTCAAGGTATGGTAACATTTCCGAACAACCATTTCTATTCACATAATTCGAGTGAACAATTTGAGAAGAGTGGGGCTGAACCTACGACCTATGAAATACTGTACCAGTACTTTACCAACCGAGCTATCTTATTCTACATTGGTGATCTCGGAATCTGTCAATATCTTTGTTGAGGGGGCCTTATCAGAGGACATAAACCCACGATACTGTACAGCCAGGAATCACACCCCGACAATTATGACTTAAGCTGGGATTATTCAATGAGGAAAAGGCTTTTTATCACATATCAAATATTCACAGGGGAAACTTGCAAGGTAATGTAATCAAAATCTAGAGTATACATTGAAAACTGACAAGAGTGGGTCTTAAATTTGCATCCTCTTGAGCTATTTGTCCCTATTTTTCCCTATTTATTGACAGTCCCCCAACAGTAGAAAACAAATTGGAATTCCAAGAAAAAAGTAGGAAAGAGTAGGAAAAGTAGGAATACTTGAAAGGCTGAAAGGGAGAAAACAGCGGGAAAAAGATAACGATTTCTTACTCTGTAACTATGTTGAGGTGAAAGGAACGATAATCAGTTACTGCCTGCAGACAGGCATTGTAGACTTGAAGCGCTCGGGAATTCTTCGAAAAAGTCGCTGCAATCAGAAAGAAAAGGATGATGAGTAATAACAAAAATCCCCACATTATATGTAAAATTGATTCCATTACCGGTTAGTACAAGAAAATCTAAGCTACCCAAAAAGGTGACGGCACAAAAAGCTGTTCTGAAATTTAAGGGGGAGGTTTAAACCATTCGCTGGTGATACTTAGTTTCTCAATCCTGATTGCTGACAACAAATTTCAACAAATAACAAAAATTCTCAAAATACTAATTTGATAAACTAAAAAAAGGGCAGACATTTTAGTCAGGCTTATCCTAGTTTTTCTAGCCCCCTTAGGATTGCGTCTATCATAAGGTATTCTGTTGAGCTTTAAGATCTCTCTCATTCCTGTATTTGGTCATTTCCTGTCGTGTTCTAGAACATTTTTGAAAAAATAATTTACAAAAATGCTTCTCAGAAAGCAAATGCCCTGGGGAAACACAAACACTATCTCATACAGAAAACTTTCCCCCAGTCTTAAACAGTATTGTAGTCAAGACCATCACAAGACCCTGCAAGACCCTGCAAGACCAGCACTCTTAATGCAAGTCTTAAGCTACAATGTATTCAAATGAACTGTAACAAAGGCATTCCTTTGTCATGGTTTATGCCTGTTACTTGTGCCCGTTACAAGCTGGTCTTGTGAATGGTCTTGTGAATGGTCTTGTGAATGGTCTTGTGAATGGTCTTGTGCCTGGTCTTGAAATGGTCTCGACTACAACACTGGTCTTAAAGGTAATATACATTTGCAAACATCACAAAACAAAACTACTGAATTATTAGGAAATACCTTACTTGACTGTAAGTAAATAATTAGTCTCAAGCATCCTGTGAAATCGTGGCACCTGGTGTGCTGTCATTTTCAAGAAAAATTGTCGGCCAACCATCGTCGGGGAAAAAACCTGACTTTTTCCAAATACTGCCCCAATTTACCAGCTTTAGTTAGTCCACATTTTGTTTTGCACTTGGTTACACATCCGTGAAAGAGTGTAAGCCAGCTTTTCCAGTTTCCCGACTTGATAATTACCAGACATCTATAAATTGCTTTTGTTCGAGATAGGGTCAGGGAACCAAACCACAACAGCATTTTTTCCCTCTGCTTTCCCAGCATATATTCATACAAAACTTTAAACAGGTCAGTGTTACAGTATTTGCTATAAAATACCAACCCCCAAATCCATTCATTTCCGAATATCACAGCAAAAGCAAATGTTGTATACTATCTTTAAGACTCTGAAAAAAAAAGCCCCAGCCACAAGGACAGCTAGAAACAGTAATTCTGAAATTCCACTCCACTTCTATTAATATCTTACCAAAATTGCGAATAGATGGGCCCCTGGCTATTGCTTGGATGAAATCTCGGTGCAGAGGTAACATATTCCTCTGAAAATTGATGCAAGCTTTTTCTACACAAAAAAAAGAGCAAAACTGAGAAAGAATAGGCACAGTCGGAGATTGTAAGTCATAAGCCTTGTCAGTTACATGAAAGACAAAAAGAGGGGTTTGGAGGGATGAAATGTTTGACGAGGTACAAATTAAAAAGACCAAAAGCAACTGTCACCCTGTACCTCTCGTATCCACAGGACCAAATAAGCCAGTTCGGTATCTCAAAGGTCAAAGGTTATTCGGGATAAAATTGCTGACGTAATGTCATGCTATGTTACGTGAACGTCAATTCTGATTGAATTTACACTATGAACATCTAATCCCTTAAATTCCCATTAAAAGTCCACTTTGCCTTGAAATTCATCCCTAAGGGATGTTTCACGGATATTTACCTGGGGCTTATAGCACTAATCCTGTAAGGGTTTTTTCACGTTTTTTTAATGACCCTGGCCACTGAGGATTATCATTGGTCATACATAACGGTCAATAAACTCTCTATTGTAAACATTCTAAACACTCTGGAGGGCCAGGCAGCAGACTTGCCAAGCTCAACCACAAGATTATAATACGGGAGTTTTCACGGATTCCACTACACAATCTGGCTCTAGTGGCTGAAGTCACCGGATTTTCACGGACGGCTAAACAAAGGACTTTTCTGAGGGTGTTTTTACGGACTCCTAATCTCCCTTAATATGTTTTTAAAAAACGTGAACATTTTGGTTCACGGTAAATTAAGGGAAAAGTGGCTCTTAAACAAATTTTTAAGGGATAAAGATGTTCATAGTGTTAACACGTGTGCGTTGTGCGACCACCTTTTGTGTTGTCACGGGTCATTCAGGATAAAATGTCACTGTGCACATGCGCAGTTGAAATACCGAACTGGCTTATTAAGGTGACTTCCCTTCTCTTCTCTTTCTTTTCGTTATGCTGTGTTGTGATTCTTTGTTATCTTCTCAAACACTTACCCTCGTTGGGTTGATGCTTGATGCCTAATGCTGCATCAATACAAGGTAGCGTTGCACTCTGGGCTGCACTGGCCCCACCATACTGGACACACACACAATAAAAAGGATCGTGTTTTGATAGCCCCTATAGCACTTGCATTGATTCTTTAAAAAAATTATCAAAATTCTGTATGGCCTAAATCTTCCGCCTTGATGTGGGGTAATTTCCCACACCCAATGTCTAGTTTCATTTACTTTTTCCTGTTTGCTTCTATTTATGCAAACTTGCTCCGAACAAGGCCACTCAAGGCGAGGGGTACACTGAGAAAAAAAACCCAAAGAAGCAGAAGGTAGGAATTGGGATTCCTCTTGAAGCAGACAAAAAATATCGTTAGGATGGAGGGAAACATGCACCAGGCATAGAATTCCATAGAGACACACAGCGAGTGAAAAGGCTATTAGCATAGCTTTCCATTCTTCATGTAGGTAGAGCTGATGAAGAAGGGGGACCAGGCTTGTGTAGCGGTACTTTCCTTGCCTTTCATTGCTCTGACCCCGGTTCGAATCCAACCCAGGGCCACACGTAGATTGGGTTTTCAGTCTCCACCTAATTCCATGGGTTTCTCTGGGATTTTCCCCCCACATCTAATTGTCTTTCTCATCTTCTACCAAGGGACCCCAAAAGTCAAAAGACGTTTGTGAGCTATCCTGGCCGAATGCCAAATAAATAATGAATAGCTGTTGTGAAAAAGTGGAAAAACAAGTTTCTTGCTCAAAACTCTTAAAAATACCAAGCTAGACAGATCAAACTTTCTCAAGCATTGTGTTGTAGGATAAGAGACTAGGCTCAACGGACAAGAACACCGCCCTCTATTAACCAAAGCCCAAGTTCATACTCAATCCATTCATGTTTCAACTAAATGTATATTGTTCTTGAATGGGAGTGTAATGAATAGATGGAGCTTTTTCAAACAAAGCTTTCATTGACACGAAAGGGGGCTCCAAGTGCGATGAATAGGACTACTCTATTCAGTGTGGTGCCTACTATTTGCCTTTATGTCTGGCTCAGTGCACAATCAGTTCTTGGCATACCATCACCCCATCAATAACAGCCGGACATATATAATACTAATAGGGTTGTTCATTTTCGAATAATTTACTATTCGAAAAATTTACTATTCAAATAATTTACTATTCGAATATTCTAAACTGGGTTTGACCGAATATTCGAATATTCGATACTCACCGATCAAGTTTTTCAGTGCATGCCACACCGGTAAAAAAACATTGCACGTAAAAGCACGCCGGTGTTTTACGTATGGCGATATATATTATGGACCGTTCAAACAGCATTTTTTTTGCATGCCCCTGTTGTATCAAGGGTTTTACCGACGGGAACAATAAACTTCTGTCCACAAAAAATTGCGATTGACAAAAATGCGGCATATGACATTGCTAAGCGCCGTAACTTTTCTTTTAAAATAGCATCAGAGTCGTAGCTGTACGTGCATATATATCTTTTCAAATATTCAAACTGGCAAAATGGTATTTGAATATTCGCTCGACGATCGAATATCGAATATTCGGTATATTCGGGACAGCCCTAATATATAAGGGGTTAAACACTATAATTTGTGGATATGTGTACTTTGTAAGCATGCACACTATTATCATTATTCAATCACAATTCATAAATACCTAAGATAGTTTACCCGTTCCTATTGGTCGAGAGCCCGTCACGTGGGTGGTTTTAAACGGCCGATAAAACACCAACCGGTGTTAAACACTTTTTCCGGTGCCACACGAAATTTAGACTCCTATGAAATCTAGTTCCTTTTATTGGTTGAACACTCGCGCGACCAGTTACTCTCCCAATTACGCAAGCGCAATACTACCGTTGTATCCATATTTAGAGTCCATAATTTCACACTACACCGGCACTGCTGCGTTCTGCGCCACATGTCACACGTGCTCTTGTATTGTACTACGTTCGATGACAAGAGGAGAAAGAAAATACAAAAGAATCTGTCTTGTCCTCGAGAGATGGTCTTTTGTTAAAATCGGTCCTCGAACGTAAGGATACGTGCTTAGTCTATGGGGTTGGGTTATATTAAAGGAAGAATAGGAAACACAAAGCATTGTCCTCACGAGTATAGGAAAGTACGACTGTGTGTCCATTTCCACTAAGGACATTTTTAGCACTACTCGCGTGAGGCACGAACCATTAAATAGCTGAAGGGGTGTTTTACAAACCAAGGTAAAAACAATTGGAAATCATTGGAAATTTGAAAACAAAATCATTGGAAATTTATAATTTTCGGAGGTTTTGCTGAATTATACAAAACGGTATTTTATGAATGGGAATAAATATGCGCTGGGCCGGTTTCAAACAAGTACATGTATGCTGATAATGACCCCCCACCTTTGGCTCGGGACATTATCAAGCATCCAGGCCCCAAGGTGGTTTTAAATGTACTTGTTTAAACCTGGACCAGCACATATTTATTCCCTCATTTAAAACCAACATAATGCAATAGCAGTACTTACACATAAAGGTTCTGGACTTACTCCTTCATATATAAGTCCCTTCCAGCCCTTTGCTTTAAACGCTGGGCTGTCCCATCTAAAACAAGACCAACGGCAGCAAGAAAACCACCAAAAATAACACTTTCAGGTTCTTGGTTTGTATGATGCAAAATAAATTCAAATCTTGTATAAACAGGTGTACAAAAACTGTTGCTTAATAGAGTACCGAAGTGATGACGCCAATGCAATGTTTGGAGCCAGAATACTTTAATTTGTGTCAATGTGTTTGCATGACTGGCTGTTAACAAAGGAACAGTTGAAATCTCCATTTGTTTGGAGCCAGTTGTCGTGCCAACTGACGCCATACTTCGGTACTCTATACTGCACGCACCAATGTTCAACTATCAGAAACAAACAGCATGAAAGGCAGATGCTGGGGATTATTTTTTTGGTGGGGGCTTTAATAAATAATTGTTTTCAAGCTTAGTACATGTGTAATTCTTTTTAAAAATCAGTTTCTGAAAATGTAAAAGATAAGTGGAACTATTGGTAGGTATTTGAATTTTGTAAAAAAAATGTAAGAAATTCTTGAAAACGTTTATTCACTAAAAAAGATTATTAGAGATTGTCTTACCCTGCCACATAGGGACGTAAAACATTGTAGAATACCCAGGGACGACACCTTTCTAAAAAAACAAAACAAGAAATTCATAAACAGGCTGCAGCTTGCTGGGAGATGAAAACATTTGCAAACAATTTTTATAAAATACCTTACTTGACTGTAAGTAAACTTTAATCTCAGGCATCCTGTGAAATCATGGCACCTGGTGCAATGTCTTTTTCAAGAAAAGTGGAATTTGTGTATTAATTTCCAGCACTGACCTGTACGGAATGAATTCATTATCTCAGCCAGCTGGGCATTATTGCTTTTACCACAACTGATACCACTTTCAGACAATATGAAATGATTCAACACAATGTGAACTAAGCCTAGCTTTCTGTAACTGATTAACAACACACATAACATGTACCTCTCATTCTACTAAGTGATGCTTTCATTTTCCTGACGGCCTTTTCTATCCTTTCCATCGCCGCTATGTACACATCTACATCTAGATCTTTAACTGCCTACCGATGAAACGCAAATATGAAACACTGATTGGAAATCATAATGAGTTTGTGCTGGATTTGTTTTTACGAGTACAGTGTTCTCCACGGCCTAAAATTTTAGCAGGGCGGCAGACACAATGCGAGCGCGTAGCGCGAAGCCCTTACGATTTGGGGTCTAGATGCTCTGTGGTGCAATCTGAGGCATTTCCTGGCAACTTTCTTCTGACTCTTTGAATCAAATTTGCTCGTGTTTACAACTTGAAATGAAGGCAAGATTTTTAGGGGGTTAAGCCGGCCAGCCGGTGAGCTAAACATGCACGTGGGCACAGCGCGCATGGATAAGGTATTTTCCGAGAGAAAAAGACGCCCTCAAGTGTTACGGAACATTGTAATTTAGGTAAACTGGTTCTCGACGCGACAAAGTGAAAATGATATTACCAGGGAGATTGGAACCAGTCCAGAATAATATGTTGCGTACGTTGCGTCCAGATCTGTTCGATTACTATACTATAAACGCTACTGCAATACTGCTGAATGTTAATGCTGGCAAACTCTTCATGTTCGTTCCACAGAGTGCGGTAAACTTCTTCGTACTTAGATAAACTGTGAAGAAGGTGGAGAATGAGGGAAAATCCAACAGAAAAGGAATAGCAGGGCGGTTAAAATTTTAGCGGGGCGGTAAAACTTTAGCGGGGCGGCATACAATTTTGGCAGGGCGGCCCGCCCTGCTAAAACCCCTCGTGGAGAACACTGGAGTATATCACCCAACACAAGGCCAAAAGGCCACTCAAGGTGTGGGCTACAAAAGACAATAAAAGACAGGAACCAAAGAGATAACAGTTATCTATTCACATTTCATCTGAATAATTGTGAAAGATTATAGATGGAAGGGAAGCAGGTTACAGATGAGGAGTTCCAAAGAGAGGCAGTATGGGGGAAAAACTTGGAGAGTATCTCACAGTACCAGCCTTTGAAACAACAACAGTGAAACAACAGTGAAATTATGTGATGAGACAGCCAAGTGAGGAGAGTGCCTGAAAGTTTGGACGGGGGGACTAATGCTGAAAGGACACTGGAACATGTGCAAAAGAAAGGTTCGCAATTGGATTGAAAGGTCCACCTACCTGCTGAGCTTCGACGATGCCGCATAGAGCTGGAGCACAATCTAGCTCAACCTGCGCACTCACCATGAAGAACCACGCTTGATCATCCCCACCAACTAAATTAATAATGGGCTTCATGTTACTGAAATTTAATCCAATCAAATCAAATCAAATTAAATCATATAATCCAATCAATCAGATAAAGTCATTCTTTAATCAATGAGTCAATCACCAAATCAATCAAACAACTACTTGACCAACTGGCCAACAAACACATCAACTATCCTACTGACTAACAGATCAATCAATCAATCAATTGTCCAATCTGCAAACCAGTCAAGTCAAATCAAATTATAATACGGCAATTAATAAAATCATACATCTCCAATTAGTTATCTTCTTTGGGTTTTTAAAGTGAACAAAGAAAACTGGCAGGAGCAGGATTTGAACCTGCTACCTCCAGATTACAGTCTCCCAATTTGTCAGTATCTTTGTTCAGGCGAGGGCGCAAGTCAGAAGCCATAAACTCATTTACATGTCCCAACTTTACAATAAAATCTGGGAAATGGCAATGTGGGGTAGGGGTGTGCATTTAAGGGTAGTACGGGAATCGGGTACCCGACTGAAAAAAAAACCAAACACGGGTACCCAGGTAACCGTTAAAGAAAGCAAATCCCAAAAATTAAAACATAGAAATTACTATTCATATTGTTCGTTAAGGTCCACACGTTACTACCACCACATCGTCAGTCATGTCAGTGCATCAATGCATCAAGATGCAAGTGTGTACAGTGAGCTCTATAGCCTTTTTTTTCTTTTTCAATACTCACTCTACCACCATATGTCCTTCCGTGTCGACAAGCACCCAGTTATCCAGGACGTTGTTGCACTGACATGCACTTGGCGTGATGCCAAGAAGTTTGGAGATCTCCCAGTAGGGGACTGCTAGACATTCTGGAAGGGACTGTGAAAAAAATGACAGACACAGAATGAATGTTATGCTTAAGTGCATTAATTAGCACCTTTTATCCCACTGCTGACACCAATTTTCCTTTCTCCGAGAATGTGCAAGTTACAATGTACATGTAACACGTGTCCATTATGAAGATATTGTAGCTCCCTCTATTGATGGAATATATTAGAAACTTGACAATTTCAAAAAGAAGGGGAATTCTATCAAAAAACGCTGCGCAATAAGCTTGGGTGGCTCCATGCAGGAGTCGACTCTATTTGACTCTTGGACAACATCAGAATCTGAATCATGATTCTACTTTTTTGAGGAGTTGATTCCCAAAGACGGCTCTCTAAGACACCGTAAATTGTACAATTTCAACAAAAGTGGAATTCCATGAAAGCTAACTGCACCACAAATACGAGATCAACATGGAGCAAATTCCGGCTGCATAGTTGTAGAACTAAAGCAGCTATGGTAAGGAACCTAAAGCACCTTTGCCACTTTGCCACCGATTTTCCTTTACATGTACTCAAGAATGTGTGGGTCAAATGAATCCACACTAAAGAGATTATAATTCTTTCCATCATATTTGTTCTATGTTTGTATTTGTTCTGTGGTTGTCATCATTGTTGTTATTGTCCTCTGTGTTTGTTTGTTTGGCTTGTCTGTCTGTCTTTCTGTTTTGTTGTTGTTGTTGTTGTTGTTGTTATTCCATCTCTTATTAATCTGCAATTGATGTGTGTTTCTGCTTTGTGTATAGTTTTAATGTTAAATATTTGTGATTTTGTATGTGTTTTTACTTGCGAAATAAATAAATGAAATGAAATGGAATAAATAAAATGAAATGGAGTGGTACAAGAAATTGTACAATTTCAAGAGGAATGGAATTCCATTAAAGAACACTGCACACCCGAGAAATAACTTCTTGAGTGCATTTTCGTCTGCACTCTAGAACTGGAGAGAGGATGACTAGGCTAAAACTCAACTGATATTTTATCCCACTCCTGCCACCAATTTTTCTTTACACGTACCCAAAACTGCGTGGATCGCAATGTGGCTTGAGTCCACACTGAAGAGATCATAACATAATTTTCAAGGGAATTACACCAAAAAATTCGAGGGAATTACACCATAAATTGTGCAAATTTGCAATAAGAATGGAATTCCATGAAAGATAACTTTTAATTTTGAAAATTCCCGACAAATAACATTCAAAACTTTTCCTTTTAACCCTAACCCTGCCAGACGCAGCACAGTGCATCTGTGGTGACAGCTTGACCTTGCTGCACTCTGCACACAAGTCAATGTGACAAAGTATGCAATTTGATGCGTCTGGCAGGGTTTCTAGCCAAAATACCCTGGAGGGTTAGGGTTAATGAAAAAGGAATTAGTCTGGGAAGTTACTATGTAATAATGTACAGTTGTACGGGTACTCGATTCCATAATCTGAAACCGGTTCCTGACATAAACGGTCGAGTACTCGGGTACCCGGTTTCGATGCACACCCCTAGATTCAAGATGGCTTGGCTTCATGACAGAATATCATTCTTTGTCATTTCAGGTTGCATTGATTACTTTCCAAGCATATCATATGGCAGGCAGATGCCATATTATTGAATATGAGTAATAAAACGTTGTCGTCGTTTTCATTTGTTTTTTAGATTGCCGAGTAATTCTTGGTGGTACAAATACTACTGGTGTTGGTGTTTTAACTTTGTATTGTGTAATACACCATGTACACATAGAGATCCTTTAACCCTCCCCCTCTCGGTGCCAAAATGGAGCCAACTACATGTACCCTACCTATCAAAACCTATCGAGTGACAGGTTGAAACTCACAAGCTGTTGGAGAGGAAGGGCTTAGGTTTCTTGATATGTTATGATAGCTATAACGGTAGGAGGGTTAATAAACCCTAACCCCCTAGGCATTTTTACTAGGAAGTGTCCTCAACCTCTCAAAATCCAACACTGTGCAGTACTTATACCTTTGGCACATTCTTTGGACTTAGACAAATTGGGGCATCATACATTTGTAGTTCTATGTAAAGTAATGGTGCCAAGGCGCTACAGTCCTGAACCTATCCAAATTAGACAAAACCTGCTGTTGGAGTTTGTAAGGCTTGGGGTAGTTGGGGTTAGTGTGTGAAATTTTGTACGTGAACTCCTTTATAAAGAGATTGCTCTCAATGATTCTTGGTGGTGGTTGACACAAATTTGACTGCTGTTGTATTGTAACTTTGTATTGTATAATTTGTAACTTTGTATTGTATAATTTGTAACTTTGTATTATATAACATCTGTATTAACAGGAAAATGTAATTATTCTGTGTTCCCAAGTGTACCTGCAGATTTCATGTCTAGTGCTTCCACTCAAACAAACTAAAGCCTGTTTCACACTATGCTCTTACCCGGGTAATTGCCGGGTTAACGAACAATTTAACCCGGAGATTACCCAAGGTAATGTGGAGCGCTAATACTACAATTCTCCGGGTTAGAAATTCTCCGGGTAATTTCTAACCCTGCTCGCGAGGTGGGTTAACCCACCAATCTCGGGGTTAACGACGACCTTGAGACGATTCTTCGGGTTACCAACAATAGTGTGAATGCTCGCCGGGTTTTCTTCTACCCGGGTCGGTGGGTGTGCTTCGTCGTGTTTTATCGGCCAGCTTATGGCTCCATTTCCAAACTCATGTCATGTTACAGTTGATTGAGAAACACCAAATCAAAAACCCTGCGAGTTGGCATCGATTAATTTTTTGAATCACCCATACGCAACTGATGAGTGCCACACGCCAAGGCACGAAGGCATGCTCTTGCTCGTAAGAGGATCTGAGAACTACGATCCTCTACTCGCACCTCCAACCACCAAACCTAACCTGGTCACAGCTCCCTTATGTCCGGGAAGTGTCACTGAATGGGATAGCGCCATCATTCTCTCAAACTCAAACCATTTCACCGTAATCAAGCCATGATTGGCCCACGTGTGGTCTTGTACTGTTTAGTTACACTGTACGGTACTGCCGGAACGAACACAAAGTAGCCAGCATCGGCCCAGTACCATCATGTTTGTTGGGAATGCACATTCTCCGGGTTATGTACCATTCGCATAGTGTGAACGCGGCTACAAGTTACCTGGGTGCGTGCTGAAGCGGGTAAGCAGAATTGCGGGGTTAATTTTGTAGTGTGAAACCGATTCTCCGGGTTAGTTTCTACCCGGGTAATGACAACTACTACCCAGGTAATAAATTAGTTTCTACCCGGGTAATGACAACTACTACCCGGGTAATAAATTACCCGGGTAAGTTCAGAGTAGTGTGAAACCCATATAAGACAGGCGCAGTTGGAGGAAGACAAACAACCATTTGGAATATGCTACAAACTGCAACACCTACAGAGATATATAAACTAGAACACAGCCTTTACCTTTGAGCAAAGATTACTATCTCAATCTTCAAAACTCAACCTCCACTTCAAAGAGCCATTCAACCTCAATCCTTTAAAAACCAACCAACATGCATGTAACTTCAGTGCTCCAAAATCCTCCCACAAACAGCCTGGTTGATTTCGGAGGATTCGGGTGGGTCAGGGTTCGGTTTGCAACTGACAAGTTATCTCATAAATGATTGTCTGCCATCATTGTTGCCAGATAACAAAGATCGCAACAAATGCTGTATTGTGCTGGTACCTCCAACTTCCAAAGGTTTGTCTTTCTTTGTGGACAAGTATGGCTTTTTTTCCATAGAAGACAGTGTACTCAAACTATTCAAATTCTTGATAAATGTATGTTCAGTGTATTAAATTTAGTGACTGTAGAAGAGTGGTGCTTTGTAAAAATGCATTTTATTTTAAACTTTGTGAGCTTATATACATGTAAAAGCTGAAAGATTTCGAAATATATTTAAATGTATTGTTTTTATTTATTTGGTTTTGTGTAATGTCAAATGAACAATTTTCTCCAACCAAAACTGAATTTTAATGTAATTTATTTTCACAGTTCCTTCGGTCTGTCTGTTCTTTAATGGGGTCCAGGTATGCCAAGAACAGACTGTGCAGCCAAGACTAAATGCAAACAATAGTCACCACACTGAATAGAGTGGTTCTATTCATCACATCTTTTGTGTGAATGAAAGCTTTGTTTGAAAAAGCTCCATCTATTCATTACACTCCCATTCAAACAAATAATAGAGATGAAACAGGAATAGATTGAGTACGCACAGGAATGTGCATATAGACAACAACCGGCCAGGTGGTCTTTTGCCATCCGTATCCAAGACATTCCTCTATTGGACGAAGAAACATCCACTCACCCGTGGAATGTGCATTTCTCCAGCCATCCAGACATAGCACTGTGTAATAGAGCAGAGGGCAACATGAGCTAGCCTCCACTCCGGCTCTCCGTCCAATCGCTGGTAGTCCAGAAATGGCATCTACGCCAGTTTGGAAAGAAAACATGGCCCATTATATGCATGGAATTATATTTATTTATTTATTTATTACATTTCTTTACCCAGGGTGTGCCCAAACAGTTTAAAACTGGTTTCCATTGGGGCCCTGCATATTATTAGTTAAAACTGAATATTTACACATTCATACAAAAATATTTAAACAAATACAATAATGTTTACACAAATAAATCTATTTTCGGTTAACTTTTTAACTCTCCAGAAGCCTATTGCTGATTTACGGGATGGGCGAAAAACCCGCGAAAAAAACCTTTTAGGGTGAAAAACAAGGGGAAATTCCCATCCAGCTCCAAAGTATCATAGCAAGCAGTGTACAAAACAATCAATTTAAGGCAGTAAATAAAGAATAATGACAATAGAGCGTGTAAGTTGACCTCGAGAACGTACGAGAGTTTACGAGAAACCAAACTTCCGGGCACCTCGAATAGGAGCTTCAACGTGTAAAGCGAGTAGTTTTCTTGAAATTATTTTTGTTGACGCTGTTCTTTTTACTGAAAGGTGGATAAAAACTTTTAGCAAGATATTTTTTTTCATTTTCAATTTACAAAATGTGAACGATATATCAAATTAGGGAAAAGGAGAACGAAAAAATCTAGTACGTCATACGTACGTCATTCCCCATTGTTCTGGTGGTTCACGCGCCAGTCTTAATAGCGTAGACCATATGCAGTATAATTAAGGCGGTCGTCGCAAATGTACGTATGTTCACTTACGTCTGCAGCACGCGCATGCAGTACAGGGGTTTTGGGGGCCAGGCTTTCTCTTCCCGACAATGAGCCAATCACGTTTGCAACCTGACACTCGGGTCAAACATTTCTACTTTTCTTCAATATTTAGACACAGTCATGCATGTTTTCATATATTGTAAAACTAATTTTGAATTTATCACCCATATTTATGGCTGTTTCATGGTTCAGATCCTCGTAAAAACATAGTATTATAGAAAACAAAATCAACCACACGTAAAAGTCCTATAGCCGGTGGCTCGGAGGTGCCTGGAAGTTCAATCGTGACCTTTATGTGCGAGACTAACACGGTCTATAGTTTGACATGAACCTTCAACATCCGGTCTACATGTACCTTTAAAGGTACATATTCTAACAACTGAACTAAATGTACATGTATACTGTATCTGCCTATTGTTAGTTGTCTCCAAGTTTTGGTTTGGTATAAATTATTCTTTGGGGACTTTTTAGATGCTTGTGGCATTGTTCTCACCAGCTGTCCGCATGCTCAGAACTATGCGCGCATGCTTCGAACTACACGCGCATGCTCAGAACAAGCTAAAAAGACCAGTATGTCTGCTACCCTCCAGTGTCTCAAAAGTTTCTCATTTTAATAGAACATAAAAAACTTGGACAAAAATATCAAAAACTGCAAATCTGGCTTTTGGGAAAAAATCCCAGATGTTGGGATTGGATTGAAGGGGCGGCTATACAGTATTTTAAAACATGGCATAAAATGTGTGCAATTATAAATCACTGAATGCAGCTAATTCACTGAAATGACTCATCCTTGAAATCTGAACGTCATCAAAACACTTGGCATAAATTTTCACTCCCCTTCATGGGTGGTAAAGTTGTCATGACAAAAGCCCGAAAACTGAAATCTGTTAGGGGCTATTTACTTGGAATTTTCAATGTTTCTAAATTTCCATTTTGTTTTTGGAAAATGTAGGTGGGTGGGACACAAAAAATTATTAAAAATCAAAATTCACTTCTCAATAAAAAAAGAAGGGAAAAAAAACGAAAAAAAAACCTTATGACATGCCGATTCCACATCTGCATTCCGATTAAGTTTTTTTTCAACCTTTTGCCCATACAGAGACGGGGGTATACATGTGTACGTACATCCCATTGTGTATCTGCGACCTTTAGAGCACCATAGTTTTTCTTTATTAGAGTAACCAGTGAAGTAGAGTTAATATCGAGCAGTGGGCCTTACGAAAGGGGCAGGGTACCAGTTCATTTTGTCTTAGGAGAAAAAACATGTTTCGCGTCCCTGTCCGCTTCCTTTTTGGAGGCTGCCTGGATTTAAAAAAATTTTACCACAGAAAAATTATGTATAAAAAAAATCTAACATATCTGTTCAGTTCTCTTGTCCAACATGTCTCTTCCATTTTTAATGCGTTTTTAAACAGGGAAACACCAACCGTTGCCAGAATTGTTTTTAAATGATGGCCATCTTAAAAATAAAAAATAAAAAATAAAAAATAAAAAATAGAAAGCCCTTTTCCTCCTTTTTTTTGAAAACCCGGACGTGAAACATGTTTCTATTTTACTCGGCCTTATTACACTGAACTGGACATTTCATAATTTTTTGTAACTGAATGGCAAATCAATATTTTAACATTGAAAATTGGGGTGGGTGGGTGGGTCAAACAAATGTGGAAAAAAAATTGAAATTTATAAACATTGAAAACTTTGAATGGCCCATTACTGCATGCTGTAATATTAACCTTTGAAAGTGGAGAGGCTGAAAATGTTGGTTAAGCCCTCAAAAGAGGGTTCAAGGATGCTATGTAAGCATTACAACTGGTGCAATTTAAAGATTAGATTCTGGATCTTTTTCCAGTCTTACCTTGGCCACTTCATCTCGAAGTGTCCCATCGTCAACAAGTTCGGGGAGTCTTGTGGCTATTCTCCACCAAGGCTCGAAGTAATCTGGCAGCTTCCGCTATAAAACATCCCAAAAGGAGAGGATTAGAAATGACCTCTAGACTTATACAAATTTGTTCCTCCTTCCTGATTTTTGTATTTTTCAGATTTTGTGTCTTCGTTTGTTGGTGCTTGTTCTTTGATGGCTGCTGTGTCCTTTGTTGCTGCTGTGATGTCCTTTGATTATTGGTTTGTCTTTCGTTTGTTTTCGCACTGATCTTTCTTTGTTACTGTAATTGATCTTTGTTAATTCCGTGTCCTTCGTTCTTTACGAATTCTCCCTCGTCTGTGTGCGTTTTTGTCCATCTTTGATAGTGTTTCGTCGTTATTTGTTTAGTATTTGTTGGTTTGTCCTTTGATTGTTTGGTTGTCTTTCGTTCGTTTGGGATTGTTTGTCCTTTTCAAATTTAGTTAATTTTGGCCCTTTTGGCCGACCACAGATTTGGGCACGGGCCGTTACGTCTATGTTGGCTGAGGGCCAATCGGGCAGGGGTGTATGTAATCACCATGAGCAATACTTCTCACGATCACGTGCTCGTCCGTAAAGTACTTCAGGAGTGAATTTGGCTTTGTTGTCGGCATTGAGGGGCAGGGGAATTTTGTTCACCCGTTCTTGATGTACCATTTTTGGTTGAACTTACCGTCTTAATTAGCGATGGACGTCTGATTGATTTATGCCAATCTTGTGGTAACAAAATCAGGTTATGAACCGACTTCCACAGACTTGTTTTTCCTTTTTTTTTCTTTGTTTACGCAAAAGAACATCTGTTACGGTTAACGGTAACCGTAACCGCAAAACATGAGGTTACACGGATAATTTTAAAACGGGAAACTTACAGCCTTACCTTACACAATCTTTGAATCTACCACGCCGGAATCGATAAGAATCGATTCCAAACTCGGAATCGGAATCGCGATTCCACATTTTTTAGAAATCGATTCCAGTTCCCCGAGCGTCGATTCCAGTCCTCGCGTGATGATTTAGTCTTGGTTACAAGACGTCCTTATCGCGCGGTGCGATGCAGCGCACACGCACACCAAGGCCACATCGCCAAGGACGTCTTAGACTTGAAGACAAGTCGTTTAGACAGTCGTGTTTTGTCCACAGGTGCCGTCATTATCATATTACCAGCGCGGTACGTAATAATACGCCCGCCTTTCGTGAAGTTCCGACATGTCTTCCTTCCTCCATGGTCAGGTCTAACGACTTGACTAACATGTCTCCGGGCGGATATTTAAATATGCAACCAGGCATGTATGCATCATAAAGCAGCCAATAATAGCCTATCTGACATAATAAGAAGCATCCATTAAAGGTATGGGGATTTGGTGGTCATTGTGTTCCCGGAATCTCAGGAATTCTTTTCAGATCTCTAGGGGGGATGTGTTAGGCAGTGTGACCACTCCATTACACGACATTGTGTAAACTTAATAAAATACATTCACGTATACAAAATTTTGTTATAATATAATACAGCAATTTAGAACTTTAGCAAATTTTTTTCAGCTACTTATTTTTTTCTGTAAAACCTTCTGAATCCTCCCGTCACTGGATTTTCCGTTTACGCAGCAAGCTGTACAGTAAACTGCCGCCATTATATGCATGGATTTGCACTGTTGTACGGCGTAGGTTTAAACACATCAAGGCAAAGCTGATGAATTGGGTACTATACACATAGCCAAGCGACCACTAGGCACATGGCTAGAAAACAAAACGTGAGTCCATTGATCGCCATTATACAGTCTATATAATGGAGATCAATGCGTGAGTCGCATATATAGTGCATAGCCTATTAGCTTGCACAAGTACACGGGGTCTGACCGTAAAGTATGGCGCCCCATCGCTAAATAAAAATAATAAATTTAAAATAAAAATCACAAAACCGTAAAAAAGTCCAACGTATTGGAAAAAGTTTTAAATTCTACATAAAATTCTACATTTTTTGTGCACTTTTATGAACATTTTCAAGATTTTTGTTTTTTTCAGATTTTATTTTCAAGTTTTCAAGATAGGTCTCAATATTTCAAGATCTTGAAAATATTTTCAAGCAGTGGCAACACTGGTGTTAGGTAACAATAGTCTGGAGAGTGTATATGGTATAGGGACAAAAGAGGGGTACCCCTCTGCCCCATATCGTGCTACATGTAGGTATTAGCTGGCTAGTCAGGTAACGTATGTACATGTGCATACCTCAAGGCAGCTGTATGGCACGGGGAAACTAGACCAGTGAGTCAGCGATTATACAATGCATGCAATGTACAATGTAGGTCATGCGATTATGCACTCTACGTCACGTGTGCATGTACGTGCACTGTATATACATGTATCTCCGAGGACAAGAGAAGAAAGGAAACACAAAGAAACCTTTCAGTCCTCGAATGTAGAGTCTTTTGTTGAAATCGGTCCTCGAATGTAAGGATACGTGCTTAGTCTATGGGGGTTGGTTATATTAAAGGAACAATAGGAAACACAAAGCATTGTCCTCGGACGTATTGGGGAAGTACGACTGTGTGCACATACACACACAATTCTGCACGCGATTTCGCGAGCGAAACTACGAAAGGGCCAAGACGTCCTTAGTCTGGTTCGGTATTAGGTCCGGTAGCCGCCAATGTCACGTGACGAAAAGTGGCAGAATTCTGCCACTTTCAGAAAATGTCCGAAGTTTTCCGAACTTGTTTTCGGTAACATTCGGCTGTTTACGTTGATGTTCGCAATAACAAAATGTCTGTCAGACCCATTACAGATCCTGAAATTTAAATTCTCAATTATATATAAAAACTGAAATATCAATGCCACACTCTTGCAGTATTTTGCCGACTGGATTTTGCAGGAATATTAAATTTGAATGATGCCACTGACGTCACTCGCCACTGACGTCACTGTACGTCATGATCTATTTTAAACCGTGGTAGCTACCTGACCTAAGATTTAGACGTCAGGGGATCTTCTGGTCAGGGAACCAGACTAAGACGTCCCTAGCGATGTGGCCTTGGTGTGCGTGTGTAGAGGGCGCTGTACATCATGTTCGCTCTGCAGTGACTGCGCATTAAGGGCATCTTGGAACCAAGATTGGTCAACTTCAAGTTCAATACGCCTTTAAGTAAGTCTTATTCTTTAACAAAAAGAACCCTAAACCGTTTCAAAAGCATGCAGTGAATAAAATACAAACTGATAGTCTGATAGCGCAACTCTCTGATGAAGCCGTTCTTCAACAGCTCACGAGACAATAAATATCACATTTTAAATTCATGGCCATGTGGTTTATCGCCTGCCTGCCGTGAGTTGCATTTCCTCAAGAAATTGGTAATTTTTCTTTGACGTAACATTTCATTTGTTTATGCGAATCAGGTTTCGTGTCATCTCAGGAATTTTAACGGAGATTGGCAACCGTATGCAGGTCCCGAAAATTGTAAAGGTTTTCATAAAATTCTTTTAAAGAAATTGAGAACTTTCAGAACCATCTTTCAAAAAGTTTGTTTCGGATTATTCTTTCCCTATCACGCACCTGCACTTGGCAATAATCCGCCAACAAGTAGCGATGAACCGCCCGCGATTTTCGAAAACAAAACCAGGATTAACCCTAACCCTGCCAGACGCAGCACAGTGCATCTGTGGTGACAGCTTAACCTTGGTGCACTCTGCACACAAGTCAATGTGACAAAGTATGCAATCTGATGCGTCTGGCAGGGTTTCTAGCCAAAATACCCTGGAGGGTTAGGGTTAAATATCGGAAATATTAACTGCAAAGTTCCAAATGTATACAGATGAAAAATCATTGCTATAAAAGCACTTTTTAATACCTTAAAAATCAGTTGTAAACAACGCAGTTTTGTGGAAGTGCCGTGGCCTAGTGGTTTGGAGCATTGAATTTGTGGTCTGCAGGAAATTCTGCAGGTTGTGGGTTTGAGCCCAGTCCTGGGCTATATCACTTTTACGCTTAATAAGTTAATGGGTAGAGGCATTAATAATGCCTTGCAGTGGACTAGTTACCCATCCCCACCCTATTCATACTGTGAAGAGATCAGATAATCTTGTCTTGTTTCAGTGCGAGGGGCTGGTTCTTCCACACTTTCGTCTGTAGCCCACACCTCGAGTGGCGCTATTGGCCTTGTGATTGGTGACATGACGAGTGTGAGCAGTGTGGGGAAATCTTGCGATCACTTGTAGAAACTTGAGAAAGCTATTTCTCATCTTGGGGAATTCCCTTGTGGTTGAGCACGTGCTGACTGAAAGACCGTACTGTCATTTGATTGGCAAGTTGGTCTCATTTTCCACTTCCCACGACCCCCATCATGTGATATTTATACGTGTGGTACCAACCTCGTTCCCATGGCTTATGTTATTTTCAACCTCGTTTCCAATAGTAAGCCCTGGGATGGGAACTCCTTACTCGTGCCCTGATTGGATAGTGAAAATACAGCATTAGCTTATTAGCATATAGAGAAATTAAAACCGTACAGTTGGTGATTCCACTGCATTTCTTGATAAAAGTTTGCCGCGCCAAAAGTGAAACTTTTGTTGGTATTTTTTAACGTTAGTGACTTTTCTGTAGTATATATTCTCTGAAATTTCTGCAATGGTGACGCCCAGCCCCTAAAAAAATACACCCGTCAAATCTGATACTTGCATCTTGAAGTTAAATTGTGTTCCAAAAGCGACAAACGTGGGACGCACATCTGGAGAGTCAGTGGACAAAAAAAAGTTTTCCGCACCTGCTTTCACCGTAGCTTTAACACGAAGTGACACAATATGCCGAAGTTATAAGTTGTGGAACGAAGGTCCATAAAACGGTGGAGGATGCACGGGGTCAACATCGCTAAACTGGCGTGCATGTAGTAGCAGTGGTTGTAGCAAATTATTCCTCAGATCTCCTGGTCAGAGTGCTCCAGCTGCGAACGAAACGGCAGTCCGAGGCCTGTTGTCCCGGCGAAAGCCTGTCCTTTTTTTAGGCTTGATCAAAACTGACAAAAGGAAGTCCGAAGCCTAATTTGCCTCGAGTGTGCGCCACCTACAAGGGTATGTAACTTTGTTTTTTGTCCTCTTCATTTTGAGATAAATGACGCTTCGTTGATGCTCAACCATGTCAACCATTCTGAGAACCCATGAACTGCACGTAGTTTGCCGCCTTTTTCACGATTTTACAATCAAGCTAGTCAATCTAGTACCAAAGAGCCTATGCTGTGAATTCGACGAAGATGTGAAGTTTAAGAATTGCCATCAGACTACTACGTGCTCAGAATACATCACTCACAGGGAGCCTAATTTGCATGCGTATCCAAAAATATTGGATATTTAAATGATCCCATACCAGGGTGAGAGAGCAGCTGTGGTGTCGGTGAGGGCGCTGCTCGACACCATGGGAACAAGGTTGGTGTGGTACACATGTCGTGAACAGGGCTACTGGTACTGCATGCATGTTCAGATGTTAGCAAGGGGCATGGTTTGACTCACATTATCTTGTAAAATGTTCAGACATGTGGATCAGAAAAAGATTGGGAAAATTACAGGAAAATATTCAAAATATTCTTGTAATTTTTTTCGCTATGAATTTTGCAATGTTTTAAATACTTTAAGCTACATGTACCCCCTGTTCTTCAAAAAGTTCAGAGCGGTTGCGTCATGTCGCGTCACGTCACGTCACGAGTCGACGGCAAAAGTTTCCAGGACTTGTATGCGCATACGTAGTAGCGCACCCTCTTTCTACGAATGGCATGTACTACCTGGTACTTCGCGGGCAATTGGAAATGCAGTGGTAATTTCGTTTACCAGCGCCGATCACAGCAGCGATTATACGTGACTCATCAAAAGAGAAAACACATGGTGAATAATACCGACCGTGAATTTCCATGTATTCCAAAATGATTATTACGATGCAAAATGTTAATCTTGCACATAAACAAAATAAACAAATGGAACTAAGAAAAAACACATACATGTAGGCCTATTTAGCGACTATTTCGATGGAAATGCTAGGTTTTTGTCAGCGTACCCTCTTCAGACTTCACTGTTTTCAACTGTTTTTCTGTTGATAGCGCCGCAAAGGTGAGGTCTGATTTTGATTTGGGGAATTTTTGCAAGGGACAAATTTTAATTAATTAATTTATTTATTTATCTATTTATTTATTTGTGTTCCGTGCCCAAACGTGACTGCAATATGAACATTTAATGACAAATTACCTTCTATAAGAGTGATCACCCCCTATTATTTAATAGCCTCTTGTTTATTTTCGGAATCGATTCCGAGTGGAATCGCGATTCTCAGATGGAATCAGAATGAGAATAGATTCCAAAAATGTTGGATTTTTGTTCTATTTATACAGGGTGGCGTTGTCACTACAAACTGCTTTCCGTAAGTGTCCTGACAAGTGCCCGGACATGATATACATTTTTTGTACATGTAGAAAATTATACTACAGAAATCAACAATAAGATACATGTACATGTACCATGGAAAAAAGTAAAACTGGGGAACTTGATGGAGGTGTGGGATAAGTAACGTTAGGCATAGGACGGGAAGGGGAGGGGCATTAAAAAAGAAAATAAAACACACAAATAAAAATAAACCAGTAAGGCAGTAGGCCTACTGCCATACTGGCATGACTGAACAAAAAAATTCAAAACAAGCAACTCACTATTAAGCCACACAAAAACAAACAACTAAAAAAAACTCAGGTTGCCCGTGCTATTTGCCTCCCCCTTCTTAACCCTGGTATGAGGCTTGTGCAGCCAAGTGTAATGTACACAATAGGCAAACAATGGATTGAATATGGACAGGAATGCGCTTATAGATGGCAACCAGCCAGGTGGTCTTTTTCAAACCTCAGCTATGGCCGTCGTCCATATTCAATGGGTATTAAACCTTTGCACTACATATTCCACCCCTTCCCGGCAGCAATACAACTCGAGGCATGATGTGGTTTAGCTTGAACATTCCAGCTCTGGGCTCAAGGGGCGAATCTTGAGCCTAGAGCTGGAATTGTCAAGCTAGATGTGGTTCAGTTCTAGTCTGTGTGTCTTATTTCTCCATGGTTCTACCATGGAGGAAGAAAACACACCTCCATATGGTGTGTTTTCTTCCTCCATGGTTCTACCTCTATAACATGTCTATTTTATAGTATTGTTTAAGCATGGAGCTGCAGCAGTATCATGAATTGTGATGTACAGCTTACCAATGGGTTTTCAGTCATGAAAGCTACTTTGGGTGACACATTGTAATCTTGAAGCCGGGGAACGACACCTTGCAAATTAAGACCCAAAGCGTCCCTATCATCAGCATGCGCCATCATGATCATCCTGAGTACAGTATATAGGCCCCAGTAAAATTTGATGAGTGGCCACAGTACAGGAACATGCCTTGTCACCCGGGTGACTAGGCATATTCCTCCACTTCATCAAATTTGAAAATCCCAAGATCACCCCGGTAAAATTCCCAAGATTTCCCAAGGCAAAATTCTGCGCAAGAAGTTATATGTATTCACGAAGCACTTTAATGAGCATTTTGCGTAATCCATATTATTTCCACCAAAATTCCCAAGATCTTGGGGAAAATCCCAAGGAGTGGCCACGCTGGTCACTCCATAGATCAGTGATGTAAATGTATGAGTCATGCATGTTGTGTTGTATACCATGCATAGAGGAAGGAACAGTGTTCCTTCCTCCATGGTTGTACTCATAGAGTTATATAACATATAAACATGCATCGTCGCGTGTGTGTTGCTGTATTTAGTGCACGTGCGTGTGCGCCCTCTGTTGACATACGTCAGGCTCTCAAATTGAAGATGGCAGCCCCCATGCACCAAGAAACTTCAGGGATTCGTAAGAGAAAGCAGGGTGCTGGCTCCTCAGGCAGGGATGTTAAGGAAACTACCCCTACGCCAAAGGATAGTGGAGGGACCGACGCTGCCACCCTTCCCACGGGTCATGAAAAATGCGTCGATTTGGAGCTTAACTCGTACTGGTTAACTCGCATCGTGTTTCTGCGATCGCTTGCGTTCATTTATCGTGAGTAAATAAGTATAACGTCATGGTATTTGTAGTCTGTGTATCCACCATGGTACGTCATTGGTGGTAGTTCAGTCAGGGTACCACGTAACTAAGGAAGGGTGAAGTTTCAGGATGGAGCTTGAGGGGGAGGGTGGAGCTTGGGGAGGGTGGAGCTTGGGGAGGGTGGAGCTTGGGGAGGGTGGAGCTTGGGGAGGGTGGAGCTTGGGGAGGGTGGAGCTTGGGGAGGGTGGAGCTTGGGGAGAGCGGAGCGGGGAAAGAGTTCCATATCCGGACATCACTTATTTTCCCTTAATATGACTTAAAAACTACTAAATCTGATGAAGAAACACAAATTTAGGAGGGAAAAATTTTCAACTTATTCTTTGAAAATACTTTGACTTTTTCTGTCATGGCCCTATAGACTTTGTGCACGAGGTATAAGTGATGTCCGGATATGAAACTCTTTCCCATTAACAATTGGTTTAAAAGCAATTATGACTGCATCTTAAAAGAACACATTTATGGAACACATTTAGTATCAGCAGTAAGAGCGTTAACTACCGAATACAGCGGTTTTTTAATTAGCCTCATACCTATTTCATTAGTGTAGTTATGGGCTTTAAAAGTTCCAACACATTTTTTGGAGTGTTTCAACAAAATTTGGAACTTAATTCCTATATTAACCCTCCTATGCAAACATGCATTCTGAGCCATGTTGTTGTATGGGTCAAAATCAGTCAAGGTGATTGTTTGTGACCCTTCTGCCACATGTACAAACCACATGTAATCTGATCATGTCTGTGTACAAAGTAAAGCCAGGGGAGGTGAAAGGAAATTTTGACTGATTTTGACCTTTTAAATAGCACAAGGGTTAATGGTTGAATTACTCATAACTCGAGCCGAAACAATGTTACTTGAGTTGATGTACATTGCATCACCAGGTCACAGTGTCAGGTCCTAGCAAACACAAAATTAAATACAAAAACAAATGTAAATAAGTAGGACTAAATTTGGTTGAAACCTTTTGTAATCTAAACACACTTTTCAATCAAATTTGCAGTCACATTGTTTATGAACTTAGCACTCACACATTGGGATAACACATTGTAAAGCACACGGCCCGCAATGGCAAAACACATTTTTCCCCCATCATCAATTTTGAACAATTTCAAAAAACGTCCTTTGCGGCGCATATGCGACATGGAAATTCCACAAAATTCTGGTTGCATTAGATTTGGAAAGGTTCAAACCTCACTCTAACCAGCTTGCTCAACCCCTCTTTTGTCAAGTTTTCTCCAAAAAAGTTTGAGATTTGAAAAACAAATAGACTTTTCTATTTGCAATGTTTCAGTAAAAGTCAAATCTCTTACCTTAAATATCCACCAAAGTCATAAAGTTTGACACCATCAGAAAGCTTGTTTCAAGCTACATCCAAATCTCACAAGAAAAAATTACCTAACCCTAAATCTCACATGGGAAAAAAAGAAATACGAGAATACCGATCACGTGCAAAAAGACAAAAATTGCTGCGCCTGTGAGAAAGTGCGCCCTCTGAAAAAAATTGCACATAAGTCTGCAATTAAATAGCATAAATTAAACAAGCATGTTTTCCACTTTATTTTGATATATCGTTCTACTTTCGAGCAGTTTTCGTATGAGAAATCATCAATCGAAAAAGACAAATTTAGTGTGGTGACAGATAGGAAGGCAAAAAAATGGCCGAACGCTAGACTCGCTACCTCAAGTATAGTCCGTCGATGTATCGATATTATTCGATTATTTGATATTACAAAAAATGTACTTTGATATCGCCGATAGCATTTTTTTTTCAATGCAGTGGCTATTTTTACGGCAGCCGTAACGCGACTTTTAAATGCTATTGCTACAGCATGGTAAAAACACAATGCGAACGTATATCAGATTTACAATCTGCCATAGCTCTTCGGTAGCTCGATTAGTACGACATTGCATTTGGTTTTGATAGCTGGGGAACCTGGATCAAATGTTAAATTTTTTTTATTTTCGAAATTTTTTTTTAAGTTTTAGGTTTTTAATCAAATGGTTATTTTTATTTAAGTAGATTTAATTTTCTTCCCTTTGATTTCAGTGGTTTTGGAGAATAATTTGAAAAGGGAAATAAAGTCAGAGAACATTTGGTTGATAGTCTGGTTCCAACAGCAAACATCGTGACGTTGAAAACCATTACGTCAGGGAACTAGGCAGTTCCGTAACAATAGCCACTGCGTTTTTATAATCATATTGAAAAATTGGAAGCCAGATAGTGCCACTGAAAACAAAATTTGGTACCGTTTATCTGGCGGCCGCTTCTGGTGACAGCTACATAATAATGGAATTGTAATTTAGGCCACAGTCAACCCGTGAAATCAGAACGACAGGAAATATGAACATTTTTAAACAGTTTCCATGACTTAAAAAGTCAGAAAATCTGCTTGCAGAAAATTGGGAAAATAGGGTTGTCCATTTTTGGGATTCATATTTCCAGCCAGGTGGTCTTTGTCAAACCACGGCTATGTCGGAGTATGTCCATCATCCGTAAGAGGTTAACACTTGAATTTAACTTACATTTTAAATAAATTAATTTAAATAAATCCCGCCCTCAGCAATAGTGCCCTATAGATGATGTGCCCTCTGACGTCATGTGTGTTTACATCTATATCAGAATGTACCCAGTAGTATGCACAATGCATCGTGTTTTGCAAAAAATGTGGTTGAGGAGTGACCTTGCAGGTCAGATCACCTTTGAATTATGTGACCTTTGACGTCACTCCTTAATAACCAAATTCATGCAAAACATGATGGGTGCGCATACTTTTTGCACAAAGGGCACATGGTCTGTAGAAGAGGTTTATACAAGAACAGCTTTTCTGTTTTGTTTAATAGATTTCTATGCAGGGAAACTCTGCAAATTTAATCTTAGTTGCCTAGTTTGAGCGCATTTTAGGTGATGAGTAGGGGCTAGGCAGATTTGCATAGTAGCCATGCACAATTTTAAAAATCCATTTATCAGAAAAACTTTTTTTTGTCCAGGGTTTATCCATTTTTGTTGTACAGACATTCCAATTTTGTTTCTCCTTGTTTATTGCTTAAAGTTGCAGCATTCCTCGTCGCCTTGCATCAAAACAAGCAGCTGATTGGCCAACATGGACTTCTACCGACACGAATCTACCTCGACCGCATCAAGAACTACGTCGGCGGTGAAACCAACGCGCAAGCCCTCTCCTTCGCACCCACGCTGTTATGGTTCGTGGACAGTGAGGGCGCTGTTGATTATTGGTTGGATGTGTTGGCGTATGTTGGCATTACGTTGTCCGGCTTCGTACTGTTACTGGGAAGTGCTAACATGGTTGTCATGGTGATATTGTGGGTACTTTATCACTCTCTGGTGGGAGTTGGACAGAAATGGTAAGAATTTTTTGTTTTTCAAAATATTTCCTCAACAATTTTTTTATAGGATTACATTTTTATGCTGTGCTTAATTAATTCAACCTAAATTATAAAGGGGAGGTGACTTAGTCTCACCATCAGTGGAAGTTACCCCACCTGGGTCTATAGGTCTGAAAATTGGGATAATTTCTCTAGAATCTGTTGAAGGATTATCTTTTATTTAGATCTGGGCCGAGGAAAACTGTAAGGGTAGTAGGGTTGGTAATTCAAAATGTTGCGTCACAGCGTTTGGTGATAAAAAGTCAGCTAGTGGTTGAAACTCATTCCATAAGAAAATTAATTGATAATTTTTGTTGTCAATTTATTTTGACCAGTGGAATTTGGTTCTCTTCTTTATTTCAGGTATTCATTCGGTAAGATTCCAAGCGTCTTCTAGTCTGAATGCTGCTTAAAGATTTAAACAGGTAGCAGGCACTCCAACAACGACGATATGGTGGAATGTAACTAGTACTAGACACAAATTGCAATTATTACCCCTGGTCATCAGGCCATGAGACCAGTTCTAGCTATGCAGCAGTTCGAGATCAGCGCAATCCTCACAGGTACCTATTTATACTCCTGGGTGGAGAGAGGCAATTGTAGTAAAGTATCTTGCCCAAGCACACACGCACTGGCACCATGATCCCCCGGCGGGGTTCGAACCCACATACCATCGCACGCGAGTCAGACAGGATAACCATTGGACCACAGCACTCTACAACTGTTTACTGCTATTGTTGACACTGTAATCCTCCAGGAATGGGGCCTTTAAAAAACTGTGGGAAAAAAAGGTTAGTGTTGGAATGTGTCTATATACAGCTGAATGACTATTGAACCAGTTGAAGCCATATAGTACACAGGGGTTTACCAGCTTGGTATGATGGATTTTAATTGACTTTAATGGATGCATTGCTGGTCCAGGTTTATTTATATACGTCCGTGGTTCATAGGGGCACTCAACAGGTATAGAACTAGGGAGTTTCCAGGGTGGGTAAACCCCCCCCCCCCACCCCTCCCCAAAAAAATACATAAATAAAAATTGCTGGCCAACTAGACCGTGCTTCAAGTTCTCAAAATGAAAAGTGTCCCAGTTTAGTACTTTTAACCACATGCGTTTATAACATTTAGGGCTACTAATGAAGTCTAACTTTGATTATAAACATTGAAGTTCCTCCATCTTTAACCGTGACTACATATTTAAACCTCACCCATTAACCCTAACCCCCTAGACCCTTTTTGCTAGGAACCATCCTCAATCCTCCGATTACCCTGCCCCAAAAAATGCATTCATCCTCAATCCTCCAAAATCCTCATGTGCTTTAAACACCGTTCATCCTCAATCCTCCAAAATCCTCCAAAACTGCAAGGAGGATTTTGGAGGATTGAGGTGGGTTTAATAGGGTTAACTCCCTTTGAAGGCTCGATCTGTTTCCTTCCCGGACAGGCTGGGAGTCCCAACTCTTGGAGACCGGTTTCCTTGCCATCTTCATGTGCCCGCTGCTGAGCTTACGACAGTTCCCCCGACACACCCCCACCCCCTGGGTCACCCTGTGGGGCTTCCGATGGCTCATCTTCAGAATCATGATTGGAGCAGTAAGTTGATTTCTGAGAAGACACACTGTGTGCCGGCTGTTATTGATGGGGTGCTGATATGCCAAGATTGGGGCTGTGCAGCCAAGCGTAAACGAAAAACAGTAGGCACCACACTGAATAGAGTGGTCCTATTCATCGCACTTGGAGCTCCCCCACCCTTTCGTGTGATTGAAAGCCTTTTACACTCCCATTCAGTAATAATATATAGTTCAAGAATAGATTGAGTATGCACAGGAATGCGCCTATAGACATCAACCGGCCTGGGGCCAATTTCATAAAGCTGTTAAGCACAAAAATTTGCTGAGCATGAAGATGTCTTGCTTAATAAAAACAGGTTACCAGCCAAAAGTCCATGTAATTTTCATGCTAAGCAAACAACAGCTGAATGCCAGTCAAAAGCAATATTCCACACATGGAAATCTGGTTGGTAATCTAGTTTTTATCAAGGAAGCATTTGCATGCTAAGCAAATTTTTGTGCTAAACAGCTTTATGAAATTGGCCCCAGTTGGTCTTTTACAAACTGTGGCTGCGGTCGTTATCCGTATTCAAAAGGTCAGTTAAAGTAATTAAAGTACAGTTATATACTGGGGGTTGAATGTTGGGTGGAGTGAGGGCTTGTGGGAAACGAGCATCGAGATAAAATTCGAATTCCTTTTAGGTTGAAGCGTTCGCATGTTTTTTTCCTTTATTTCTCAGGAGGTATAAATATGTCGATGCTCAAAATTAGTTGGCCTATATAAACGTTTCAAACTTTCTCAAAGGCAAATTAGTTGTTATTGAAATAGTGTGTATTCGAAATGGGAGTTTTTTTGAGACGCTGGTGGCAGCAGACATGCCGGCTCTTTTTGCTAGTTGTGATTTTTGCGCGCGTAGTTCTGGGCATGCGCACGACTGGTGAGAACAATGGAAAGGGATGGGTATGTCCGCTGCCACCACACGTCTCGAAAGTCTCCCATTGCTTTAGCATTATGTCATTTATGTGAATAATGGGGTTGTTGTGATTCCTGTTTATTTTCAGGGACTGATAAAAATTCGCGGAGATCAGTGTTGGCGAGACCTGACCTGCATGAATTACCATTATGAGGTATGGCAACCATAGCAACCAAAAAACAAAACAAATGTTCATATCTTAACAATTTTCTCTCTTCAACTAAAGAAACTAAGCCGGGAGATGGGAGTTCTCTGCACAGAAGTGAGCCATTTGATCATTCGAGTCTAGCAATACATTTGAAGCAAGCTATAAAATGGAAATATATATATATGTGACCTGTTCCCACAAAATGGGGATAAAGTACAGTGTGGTAAAATTTGAAAAATCAAGATTATGGAATTTCCTGAAAGTACAGGTTAAGAGCTTTAATTTGATATATTGTGTGTTGTGATACCTCATTTCTAGCCGCCAATAAACCTTTTAAAATTATCAGAGTCTTGACCCCTTGTTTTGAGAAAATGAAGCTCAAAGTTTGTGATCTGTGCACACCTTAACCCGAGTTCGAAAAAGAAATCATCCCCAAAAATAGTTTGTGAAGAGATTTAGTTTAAAAACTTTGAGATATGATAGAATAGAGTTTTTTCAAATATACACTTGTTATAATCCCAAAATTGACTTTTCAGTGAAAAAGGGTTGTTTCTGCTTGTTACTCAGAAAACCATAGTGCGACTTTATTCTAATTTTGTGCTGTCAGGTCACATATATATGAAGATCACCGAAGCCCTATACACAGAGATGAAACTTTTCTGATTTTAATCGGAAAACCAACTTTTTGCACAATGTGCGATTTTATTTGAATTATAGGAAGGGGATAAAAGTGTGATGATCCGGTCTTTACCACGTCAATAATAACCGAGGAGGGGTGTGACCGCTGTTAATGGACAGAGCCGAAGGCAAGGTCCATTAACAGCGGTCACGACATCCTTCCTTCCTCCCCCATTCCCAGACCCAGCCAGTGCCTAATCCCGTCAGCTACTACCTACACCAGACTCCCGAGGCAGTGCATAAATTAGAGACGTTATCCAATCACTTTGTGGAGCTGGTTGCGCCCATCTTCCTGCTGATACCATGGCGACCGACGATGATGCTGGCGGGAGGAATTCAGATTTTCTTTCAGGTATCCAGTCGGCTCTCTCGTTTCGCACTGTTGAAATAATGTGTTGCAATGTAAGGAAGTAGGTTTGCATCTTCAGTCTCCTGAAGATGAACTGAGCGCACTGTTCGAAACGTTGAGATCATACTCTCACAACCGGCTCTTTTCAGAGCCAACACTTTCTCTAAAAAGATATTTCTTTCCTACTTGGTATGTACATAACAAACCTACTTCCTTACTTGACGCTTTACCATGCAAAGCTTCAAATTGTGTTGCAATATGGTAGTGGAGGGAATGTGTAATATCAGTTTGGTCCAAGTCAACTATGAAGTGCTCCGATGCTAGTCTGGTGTACAGGCTATCTGAAAATTTTTTTATTGTTTGAAACTCCTGATGTGTGACAAGATGGAACTCAGCAAGCAGTACTTTATAGACTACGTCGGGAAAAGGGAAAAAGCTGTCTTCTAATTTACATCATCTCCGATGCAGATTCCATCTTCTCACTGATTACGCGGTACCTGCTGCTACATTGGATGTGAACCGGCCAGCCGACCCCGGCAAGCTCGGTGGTCGAGTGGTTAAGACGTCTGCACTAGTAAGCAGGAAGTCGTGGGTTCGAGTCGCACCCGAGTAAGCCTCTGAATTTTCCCCACAGGCTCTCGGAAAGCACTTGGCATGCAGGGCAAAAAAACGTCTTCTAATTCCTTCTGATTTTGTGCAAATCTTGTACGATGCAAAATATCCCCCAATCTAGCTATAATGCTACCATCGACTTGGGCAGCATTTTCAAATCAGGCATTTTTGTCAAATGAGACTCCTGACTGGTTATAGGCAAGGAGGAGTAGTACGGCAACAGTCTGACTTCCTCTACAACAAGTTGGAGCAAGGTCGATAGTTACTCTGAACCTTGGCAAGTCGATGAGTGTTTAACTAGTCCAGTCCACTATTTGGAACTACTGCGAAGATGGAATTTAATCATGAAAACACTGGATTACTGAGAGGCAGTCTAGCCTAAACAGGAAGAGTGGACTGGCCCCCACCTAGTGGGTTTCAAAGTCGGCTACATTGGATTTGAATTGGCCAGCCGACCCCGGCATGCTTGATGGTCGAGTGGTTAAGACATCTGCACTAGTAAGGTCATAGGTTCGAATCCCACCCAAGTAAGCCTGTGAATTTCTTCACACAGTCTCTCGGAAAGCACCAAGCAGAAATATCTCCCTGAGGTTGTTTTGCATCACTGGTTATCAAATGCTGTGAGCATTACAATGTACAACACGAAGCCAGGCCCTTGAAGTTTTGCGATGACACTCGACCACAGATCGACTAGAGATCGTTCATACTTAAATACGAATGGACAGGCATAAGGTACACCAAGAACCAACCACTGGTTAACCAATGATTGTTGATCAAACTTGCTTTTGGCCATTTTTAGGTGGTACTCATCATCAGTGGTAACCTGAGCTTTCTCAACTGGTTGACGATCCTACCCAGCATTTGCTGCTTTGATGACAGGAGCCTAGCCTGGCTCTTTCCCGAATGGATGAGTGGAGCCAAGGCAACACTTAGACAGATACAGAGAGAGGACAGGGATGGGACTGGGCCACAGGCTACGTTTGGTAAGTCACAAGTTAATGTGACTACATGTGTACAAATCTTCTACTAATTACATGTATTTTGAAACTTAAAATCACCTCAAACCATTGATGTATTGTTTCCTTGAAATGAATTTTCAAAGTGAGCAGGAGTGGGGTTTGAACCTGCGACCTCCAAAAGACCTCCAAAAAGTGAGCTTTCTCCCCTTGTGGTTTGTTTGACAACGTTTTCTTGAAATGTAGAATATTTCTGACGAAGAAAAATTCCTAGGACGTATAGAAATAAATTAAATCAAGAATGGATGGAAATGCAAAATTTTCCTTTTGAAATTGAATTCAGTCAAGAAGCAAACTTTAATCCAAAACTAAACGACAGAAAACAAACCGACTAGTCTGGGAACACGGGTGCACTTCCAGCCTTGTAAGTTTCTGTTTTTGTGTCATTTAGTCTGTAAAAAAAATTCTGGTAGGCGCAAAAGGTCAGGCCTTCGTAACTTTTGTAAATTATATATTTAGGGTAATTTCAGTTAGCAAATTTTTTTTTTTTTTGCAGTATGTTATTTCCTTTTCAATCCCAAACATCAGAAATAAAATAATTTCTTCACTTATTATTCGTCCAACAAACCACAAGGGCAACTGGCAGGAGCGGCTGGGATTCGAACCTGAGACTTTTCAAATACCATACCGATGCTCTACCAACTGAGCTATCTTGCCCTATGTAAACCCATACTGCTTTATCATGACTCAACTTTACACACAACGTGGGAAGCGACATTTTCTTTCTTCACTTTGAAAATTTATTAATTTCTGGTACTGCAACCAAGGATTCCTCAAAAGTCCATATCGCACTGTAGCACGCAAGCCTGAAGAAGCCTTTGACAGACAACATTGGCCAAAGCTACACTCCATTGTTTCCCCTGTAGGCGTTTACATTCGGCAAATTCTACACGTCAGCCTGGCCTTACTCCTAGCTTACCTGAGCATACCCGTAGTATCCAACCTTCTGTCGACGAGACAAGCCATGAACACTTCCTTCGATCCACTGAGACTCGTAAACACCTACGGAGCTTTTGGAAGGTAGATTCTAGGAAACGAGGCTCTTTTTCTTGATTAATTTACTACTGAAAAAGAAAGGCTAGCCATTTTTGTCTTTTGGAAGCGCAAGAGGACGTGCAATTTTCTGTGGTTTTTCACGACAGTAAAATGATTGCAATTGTCACATTTTTTTTAGCATGGGATGCTGAAAACACAATTTCATATCTGGTCACTTGATGCTTGTTCGGTCCCTACTGAAAAATTTACACTGAAAGGCCCTTATTTAGAAAAAATATTTGGCCACCCCTAGCTATGTTAGTAGGGGGGTGGTAAACTCCAAGATCAAAATTTGAAGACGTCCATTTGGGAAATGATTAACACTATCAATACAAGCATTTTGACACCAAAAGTAATGCTGTATCTCTTAAATAACCCCCCCACCCCTTGAAATTCAAAATTAATGCCAAAAACACCCAAAACTGCTACAAATGGAAACATTCGAGTCACAGTGCCATGTAGAAAACTTAGGAAAATGCCAGCTTGTCAAGGCTTTGCTGGAATTTCTCATATTCCAGTAATGTTCGGTCAAGGGGCTAAACAAGTCAATCATATTTAGCACTTTAATACTGACTGAGCGTGTCATACGGATTTCGTATAATCCAGTGCGTATAATATAGATTCGTTTTTTGGCTGGGGTGGGGGGTTATTTTCATGCTAGATACCCACTTCCTGTGCAAAATATCTCCCAAAGTGGACGTAATCATATTCCAAAATTTTGTAGCACATCGGTTCAGAAATGTTTAACCCTCCATAGCCTGGTATTTTAAATTATTATTTTTTTTATTCCCAAGTGTGACCAAAGAAAGAACGGAAGTGGTCTTTGAGGGGACACACTCCACCAATTCTAAGGATCCGAACGCCGTCTGGCTGGAGTATGAGTTCAAGTGTAAGCCAGGAAATGTGACTCGTACACCCTGCTTCATTTCACCTTACCATTATCGGCTAGACTGGCTCATGTGGTTTGCTGCATTCCAGGTACAAAACAAAGGAAGACATGTGACCAGGGGCCAATTTCACGACGATGCTAAGCACAACAATTTGCTTAGCATGGAAAAAATCTTCCTTGGTAAAAACAGCATTACTAACCAAATTTTGAAGTGAAGTGTATCGCTTGTGGCTGGCATTCAGCTGTTGTTTGCTTAGCATGAAAATCCCATGGCCTTATGGCTGGTAACCTGTTTTAACTAAGCAGTTCCGTGAAATTGGCCCCTGGTCCAAAATTGTAAACTTGACTAAGTCTATGAAAGTTGCATACCTGGTCTAGCTGGAGTCACTCACTCTGGTCATCACAACACAGGCAACAGGTAGTGGTTTGCTCCATCCACTCGCTAGTGGCCTGCTCCATCTTTCTTTTTTTTCAATTTTTTTCCCAACATTACACCTCTGGAGCATTTTTGTAAAACTCCAGTGGTCACTGAATCCTGCAAACTATATCCAGTCATTGGGAGGGCTTTTCATGTGGCATTCACTCGTCACTTTTTGTTGGCACGACTATGAGCTAGATGGGAACTTCCAGTGAAATCAGACGACCTTTATTCGGTTCGAATAAAATTAAGGTAACCAGATTTTGAAATCTCCGATTTCTCCCACTGCTAAAAAATACTGATTTGTGTACCAAGAGCAAAAAGCCAGCAAAATACTTGCCCACAGCACATTTTGGTCCGTCGCCTTTGACATGTTTTTTGTTGCTGTTTTTTGTTGCTGTTTTTTTTGTGCTCCGTGTATAAAAAGCCCTGAAAGTTGTGTCTTGTTTGTTCCACATCAAATGTCCTTGTTCTTACCGTCTCGTTTTTATGTCCAACTTACCAGAGATACGAGTCCAATCCCTGGCTAGTTCATCTCGCTGGCAAGTTCCTGTACAATGACGAGGGCGTCACGTCGTTGATCGCTCACAACCCATTCAAGGACACAGACCCACCCAGGTATATATGATTCCCAGCGATTTCCAATAGAGTACCGAAGTCTGACGTCAGTTGCCGGGGCAATGGTTCTACACACATGCAGTTTAGAATGTATTCTGGTTCCAAACATTGCATTGATTGACATCATCACTTCGGTACTCTATACAGGGAGACATATAAGGGTGTATTCGAAACCCCTTTCTTGTGTTGAATGAACACGAGAACCAACAGCGTTCGCAAACAGGAGTGAGTGAGTGAGTGGATGAAGAACAAATAATGGCTGAGAGTGCAGGACATTCGTATATCCTTAGATCCCGGAATGCTTTTTTCGAATAAGAAATGTTGTAGCAAACGGAAATATCAGATCATGTTTTCAATTGGTCTGCTTCATCTGAAGAATCAAACGACATAAAGCTGTGAAGATTATTTCAACTTTCGCTGCATCGTTCATGGGCGTCGCCAAGCACTTCCTTATTTGAAATCGGCGACCCGAGAACACTGTACTCAAGTCACTCCAGAATGGGGTTTCGAATACGCCCATGTGGTTTACTTAGTATTCCCCAAAATAATTTGTTTGGAAAGTAACCATTTTAGGTAAACAAATGTGTTGCCCTTCGCAACCTACCATAAAAGTCGGTGCCGGTTTTTATTTTTAAAGGAATTTTTAAAATCTCACTCTTCCCCGCACAAAATGAACAAGTCTTATTAAAATCATTGTCTTTAAATACAGCTACGACGGCACAATCATGCATTTCGCCATCTTACTTTTTGCTTCCTGACTTCAGAGTTACACGACATGTAGTATTGTTATGTTTCAAAAAAATGTTTTTTTGTTTTTTTTAAATCAACCCACCGACCCTCCCTCCCGATTTTTCGGGGCCTTATGAGAAGTTTAGGTTTTTATCAGATTTATTCACAATTTTTGTTTTTTTAAAATACAAATTTAAAAGGAGTGAGGGGGGGGGGGGGGGTGCTAAGGTTGAAAAACTGTAGTACTACCCATCGGCCACACGTGCAACATTTTGGACTTTTTGACTGACCACAGATACTACTGTGATTAGTATTAAGTGGCTTGTCTATTGACAAGCAGTTAGAATTTGTCGTCTTTTTTTTACATATTTTTAAATTGGTATTTCATTGTTATGTCCACTGACACCAGATATGTGCGAGCTGTACACTACCGTTACCAGTACACAAAAATTGGCAGCAAACAGTCACAAGAGGGCGCTTGGTGGACGAGGAAGCTGATTGGCAGCTACCTGCCGCCCGTCTCCTTGGAGAGTCTTGAGAGCCACATCAAGAGCCAAAGCTGGGACCTGCCCAAGTACGCTAAGAGAAAAATCAAAGAACAGAAGAGGGCCAAGAAGGGAAGGTCGGCATCTTATTAGGTCAAGGGGTCAAATGCCATCAGTCTTTGCAGCAAAGCCTCAAAGAGGTGAAATTACTTAAGTTCTCAGAACAGAGGGCCAAAAATAGAAAGTCAGCATCTTAGGTCATACATTTATCTTTTCAGTGTCACGTTTGTCTCAAAAGCAGTAGCTTATAGCAAAACCTCACAGGGCCAAAAATGGAAAGTCAACATCTTAGGTCAAGGGTAAAATGCCAGAGGTCATACATTTATCTTTTCAATGTCGTAATAGTAATAGATAAAAGACTTAAGTTCATAGAACAAAGTCGAAGGTCAGCATCTCAGGTCACAAGTCAAATATGCATTTTGTTCTTATCAGTGTCACGGAAAAGTTAATAGCCAACCTTCAAATTTTCTTAAACATTACATATTTAGGTAGAGACGAGATGATGCTTATAATCCTGTAAAAAAACACAGGCTTTGTTTTATTTGAAACAACTTTCAAAAATCTCAAACACTGAACAAGTTATAACTGAGGTAACAATGGCAAGTTTAAACGACTGCAATAACGTACTTAAATTGCATGCAGTTAAGTGTAGTGTTCAATTGGTGTATCTGGGTATTTTATTTCAGCTTAAAAACTTTTTTTTTAAGTGCATGCTGCGGGTTATGTGGACATAATTTGATTTTGTTTGGTTGTGTTTTTTTTCTTCAGATATCTGTTCATATATTTGATTGTAAGAACTATTTTGAGACCACAAAAATCCTGGTTCTTAATATCCCGACCATAGTTAAGCCCTGTTGGGTTCACTGGTTTAAACGTTTTTTTGTATGTGATCAATGTGTAAACAGCCAATCTAACAAATTATAACATGTTGCAAAATGTAAGAACAACATGCGGCAATTTACAAATTACCTGATTTTGTTTTAGTTTGATTTTCTTAAATAAAAAAAAATACAATCTAATGATTATTAAAGAGTACTTTTTTTTTTTTAATAAACGTTCATGCATACAACTTTTTTGTATAAAATATATCAAAAATAAAGAACAGTCTAATAAGGCAACAAATCTTTAAGTTTCCAAAAATAGATGATTTTCTTTTTTCAAATTAAATAAACGGGTGATTTCAAGGTGTAATTTTCAGTTTAGAAAAATGATCGTCATTCCTGAACACCTGATTTATCAAGGATTAGCTAAAGATAAAGTGAAAACTTCAAAACATGATTAAGAACATAAGGAGAACACAACTTCCTGAGTTGATCGGAGATATATGTTTTGAAATCTGGCACAAAATACTACTGAGCACAAATCACCATGGAACCAGTCGCTAGTAGTATACATCACATGCAATTTTGGCCAGTAACCTGTTTTACTAAGCAAACGTTTTTTTGTGCACAGCAGCTCCATAAACTTGGGCCCTGATTATTGCAGATTTGAGTTAGTTACAGATCAGCAGCCGATTTCACGGAACTTACGCTATAAAAATGTTTTATCCTCGCGGACGAGGCTGAATGCCGCTTTTACGATGACTGTTTTGGTACAATAATAAGAACAAATTGAACTGTGGGGCACCATTTTGAAACTTTTTACCCCCCCCCCCCCCCCCCCAAAAAAAAACCATTGGTGGTAACTTTTGGAAATATGTCACACGTAAACCTGCAGCGGATGATCATTTCATTACTCTCTGAAATAATCTAGTGAATTTAATAAATGATTTCAGCAGCTAGCTAAGCCACACCATAATTTGTGGCACAAGTCAGCAACTTGCGCACTGCTTACCTTTCGTGAAATCAATTTTTAAAATGTCAAATATGTTGCGCAACTTACGCGAAATCGGCTGCTGGTGACAGTAAATTGAGAAAAACTTCACATGGGTTCCACACTTCCAAATGCAGTAGTTTGCTGCATACACGGTACACGTATACCTTTACTTTCCTCTGGAGTTCAAGTCGACATATTTACAACATTTGGTTTCAATGTTAACCTACAGTTTCAGACATCATTACAAGAAATTTCAATGTCCTGCCGGAAAGTGAAAAACCAAATTTTGAGAGAATTTTTTTTTGGGGGGGGAAGGATAATATGTTTTTCAATAGGACTGCTCAATTTGTTGTGAAAACCAAAACATTTTCAAAAGAAAAACCATAGGGAGATCCATGACGTCTAAGCTGAATTCTTGCTTTTTCCAGTGATTATGGAGAATTCCAAATTTCAGTTTTGCAACAAGAGACTCATTTTTGCAGATCTATGGACTCGTGTTCTTTCCCTCCACTCCCTCTAAAGATTTGAAACTACAAGACCTATTAGAATCATAATACTGCTTTGAAATGAATAGAGATTCCACTGAGTAGCGCCTATCAAATTAAGCCAGTGTCATTAGTTTGAAAATGATTGCACTAACGACCACAAACTGGAACAAGTACACATACTGCTTGTCATTTTGTCTAATCTAAAATAGCATGCAGCTATGAGTACAGAGCAAACTTTTTTCAAAATGTCTGCAGATTTTCTGTAACTTGTAAAGACAAATTTTTCCTTGAGGATTTTACTAAAATCTTGTAGAATCCGAGTAATTATAAAAAGTAGACTTCTTAAATCATTTTGACTAAAAGGTTTTCAAACAGGAACTATGAAATTTCCAATCTCACATGACATAATTTAACATGCTAATTTTACTGGATTCACTTCAACACAATACCATCATGACATGTTTTGGTTTTTAAGTCATCTTAGGAACATTACTAATAGTTTGATTTGCAAAATACGGGATCAAGGGGCAATTAAATATTACTCAGTGTACTGGTGGGGGAGGGGGGGGGTGTTTCTACTTGTGAGTCTCACAGGCAAAGTACTCCTTCAGTGGAGCGAGAAGGTGTTTGATAACGGGCACGCTCCAGGCCTGACCAATCAGCTTGTGTCGCGAGGTCCGACTCATGTTGGCTATATCTGTGTAGTGCTCCGGAAAGCCGAAAATCCTAAATAACCAAAAAATTGAGTCGTATATGTTAAATCACTTTTAGGGCTAACGCTTATATATAATCACTTTTGGGCCATGTTGACTTTATCATGGGACTGCCCAGGACGATAATGGAGGGACCGAGAAACGGTCTAAGGTGCTTACCTCTCCATCTCGGTACACCATAGTGTATCCTCTTGACCGTTCATCAGGACAGGTAGCACCTGTTCATTCTTCTGCTTGATCGAGTTCAGCTTGGACGTGACTGTACGCACCTTGGAGAACTGGCAAGAAAACATCATCTTAACCCCTTGCCACTGGGTGTTACATGGGAGGTGCCGGGGCACCAGGTCGGGTGTGCAGCCAAACATAACGTACACAATACCCCAATAATGGATTGAAAATGCAGAGATTGGCACATATGTGTCAACCGGTGGCAAGGGGTTAACCCAAATCCAACAAAATCCAACAATGGTAAAAAGCTCTTGTAATTTGTTGGATTTAGCAGTCAACACAAACTACATGATGTGTTAGATTGTGTCCTATTTAGCAGGGTGGAAGCAGACTTCTAGTAAAATTTTAGTTGGATTTTGTCGGATTTGGCAGGGCTCATACAAAAAATGTTGGTTTTTGTTGGATTTTATATTTATTAGCAGGGTTCTCATTTGTTTTATTGCAAATTGTTGGATTTAGCAGGGCCATATGAAAAACACTGAAGGGGGTTAGGGTTAGAGAAAACTTCACATACTCATATTCACAAAGTTACTGTTTGGGTTTTCTCTAGAAATGAAATTGGGATGTTAAATCTTCAGCAACACAAATTTCCAGTTTGAGAATGGTCTTTCATCCAAAACTTATTTGGTATTCGGTTTATTCAGGTAAAAATCAACATGAGACCAAGGCTGTAGTCAAGTCCCAATCGGAGTCCGATGCCAGAACAGTGAAAGTCCAAAATTGAAACAAGAAGCTGAAATCTGGACTGGACTAGAGTCCTGGCTCTAACGTAGACTTGAAGCTGGCTCCTAAAGTACTTTTAAAAAAGAAATTATGTCCTGAAGTCATGGCTGGACTTGGCGAGTCCGGGTATAGTTCTAAGACCATTATGATATGAAAAAAAAATGCTTCAGAATCTAGCTTTAAGTCTACGTTAGTGCCTGGGATCTAATCAAGTTTTGAGTCAGTCCCGGAACCAATTGCACGTTTTTGTTTTTTTACCTGTGCCTGTCTATTGCAGTTTGGTTCCAGGCAGTCCTGCAGACAAAGTGCATTCTTGTCCACAGCGACATTTGGTCTGCAAAGTTAACAGGAAAAAAACGACCGTTGTCGAAGGACAATCACAAGGGAAATATCTACCAAAAACTATGATGGTTTTGTTTTCTATTGCTACAGATTTTTTTTGTTAAATGCATACAAGGGTTTTACTGGGTAAAGGAAAATATTCCAGCTTCGGAGGATTTTAAACCCAAGCTCCAGATTGTCGGGTTATTTCCTTGCGGCAGAATTTGTCAGATATTGTCACTGCCGCTGAAACATATTGGCAAGGAAGAGCAAAAATAAACCCCACCACCACCTCAAATTGTTTTTTTTAATTATTACTTGTTTATTATAGCTTTCTGGCCAACGGGAGAGACTTTTGAGAAAAGCTGGTGGCAGCAGACATACAGGTCCTATTCCAATGTTTTTTAGCAGTCCTGTGCATGCTCAGAACTACGCGCGCATGCTCAGAACAAGCAAAAAGGACCGGTAATGTCTGCTGCCCTCCAGCATCTCAAAAGTCTCCCATTGTCCTGGTCTTCACATGTAGCGACGGCCCTTGGAGAAAAAAAAATGCAGGTTTTTTTTCCTTATATTTTGTACATCAAATTCCACATTAAATACGATTGGACATTGCTTCACAGACCGCGCTCGCATGTTTCTACCGCAGTAAAGTCAAATCGACTGTAGACGTTGCCATGGACACCTACCTATTCATTCCAGGCAGGTTGCCCCAGAAGTAGCGAGCTCTGTGAGCCGGGGAGACGTCCTTCGCATCAACTACCACTGGGTCACACTGGGGGGAAAAACTAACTTTAGGTTTACCAAGCTTCAATGGATAATCGGCAATTCCCGGTGAGGGTAAAAGATTGTCCATTTTGGAAATAAAGTTCAACAAATTTTTGGGGAGGTGAGTTGGTCGCACCGATGATGTAAGTTCCCCCGCCTGGGTCTATAGGTCTGAAAATCGGGATAATTTCTCTGGAATCTATTGAATTATCCTCTGTTTAGATCTGGGTGGTAGGGTTGGCAATTCAAAATGTAGCCAACCCCACCACCTCTGATCGTAACCCTTTTAATACCTAGAGTGGCTTTTAGCCTTGTATTGCGTGATTTCAATATTTAAAAGTTGCCATTCCAGCTATTTTAACTTTTCACTATTTCAAGGATGATAGTCCTCTATCTTGTTGCATCTTATCTACATGTTACTGGATCTCTCTGGTCTTTTAAAAGCATTCCCCTTTTAAAGTCCAAGCATTCTTATCACAACAGTTAGAGCATACTGACTGAAACTGTGAGTTCCTACCTGCGGTTTAATCCAAGAACCACACTTCACAGGGTATTCTCTCCACCACACAAAGCCTCAAAACACATTTAAGTTTCCAAAAACCTTTCTACTTATTTTGATATGGAAGTCGCCCAATACAAGGCTATTAAAAAGCAGTGATGTAGTCGTGACCCGCCATCACAAAACCAGGCACCAGACCAGCTTGTTACAAGCACAAGTATCAGGCATAAACCATGACAAAGGAATGCTTTTGTTGCAGTTCATTTGAATAGCTTAAGACTTGAATTAAGACTGAAGGTCTTGTGATGGTCTTGTGTTGGTCTTGCAGGGTCTTGTGATGGTCTCAACTACATTACTACATCACTGGCTCAAAGGCACTCTCGGTAAAGGGCTATAACAGAGGTGGTGGGGTTGGCCACATTTTAGGTGGCCAGCCCTACCACCCTTACGGTTTTCCTGGGTCCAGATTTAATATATAGGATAAATCTTCAATAGATTCCACAGAAATTATCCCAATTTTCAGACCTATAGACATCTCTCCTCAAATTTGTGTTGAAGTGCACCCCCAACAATATGCATTAGACTGCCACTACAAGAAACATCACACGATCCACGAAAAATGTTCAGCGCAATGGTTGTTGAACATAGTGACACTTGGAAGTATTTGGAACAGCACATTGGGAGTCGGACTAGGAGGCACGTTTGTTATAGTACTTTTCACTGTAACAGTGTTTTCTACTGTACACTGCAGGCCTCGACCTTAGCACTAGCCCGGCGTACAATGTCTAGTAAAAACTGCTCCGGGCTAGTGAAAAGCACTCTTTAACTTGCCCGGCGGGCTAGTTAAAAAAGAGCATGCCTACCTACCTACCTACCTGCTTAAAATTGTCACTGTTGCTTGATATGAATCAAACAAACGTTCTTGGTAAGTTTAAGTGAATCTTCTTGTTTCATTTAATGACCGAGTACAGTGCTACGGCGTCTTGCACAGTCAATACTATGCCGAGCCGCCGCGCTATAGCGCTATGCATGCCGCTCGCTGTCTCACAGCAGCTAGCTTGTGTCCTGATGTCAACATGTGTACGTGCGTACATGTATGCCATTCATTGCGCGCGTGATGCCACAAGCGCACATGACTTGTACAAGGTTGGTAGTCTCATATCAAGTCCAGAATGTGTTGTGCACTTTTTTGCCAAATGCTGTATGCATGGGACTGGTTGGGTGTGGGAAGAAAAGTACAGTGAAAGTGCACACAAAAAAGACTATGGATCTTTTCTCAATGCTCGGCTTCGATACGGCTGACACTGAAACATATTTATTTTGTACATCATCAGTGTTTGAAAAAAATGATTCATGACCGTCACAATTTTGGCCCATGTCAATTTGAAGGAAAACGCCAACTAATATTGGCGGAATAATGTCATGAATGTCTATAAGATGCCCGGATAAGACGCAGCGAACCGTACGCGGCGCTATACAATCTTTGGTACGTACTGAAGCCAGCTTTGATTAATGGGCCCAACCGGGGAATTCCACGTGCATACTGAGCATGCGCATCGGCACTTGACCTCAGCGATTCCATGAGCCATGCATGCAGTGCATGAAAGAAGGCATGGAAGGTACGGTGCGTGCGTGCGAAGATTTGTGCGTGTGGTCTGTACCGGGCTGTGTACGTGGTAAGTTTTATTCACTTGGGTCTTTACATTTTCCGTCATGTGGCGATATCTAAAATGCATCCAATCCGTCCAAAAAAGGAAGCAAAAGAGAATATGATGCAAACTAGAGCAAAAATAAAAGACAACGTGTCTACAGACAAGACTGGGAGCAGGACTTTGGCTGGCTTAGCTATGATGGAAATACGATGTTTTGCCGTGTTTGCCGCGAAATGAAACTGACCGGAGGGAGTGGAAGGAAACATATTACCTTATCATTCAGTAATTTCTTTTCTATTTTATAGTTTGAAAAATCACTTATTAGTTATAACTCTACTGAATCCTCCAATTTTAATAGGATATTTCGGACACCGTAGGGAGTTTATCGTTAATGAGATATTTTACAATGTGTCCATTAAATGCGGGCTAGTAAAAAACCCAGTTAACTTGCCCGGTGGACTAGTTAAAACAAAACTTAAGATCGAGGCCTGCACTGCTTTTTAAACCCTTCTGGTCGGCTGTTATTAATGGCCTGCTGGTATGCCAAGACGAGCTTGTGCAGCCAAGGCTGCCAAGCGTAATGCAAACAAAACGCAAACAATGGATTGAGTATGTGCAGAAATGTGCATACAGACGGCAACCAGCTAGGTGGTCCTTTTCAAACCACGGCCATAGCCGTCGTCCATATTCAAGAGGTTAAAATCTCACCTCGTATTTCTAGAAATAGTTTCTGACGCAACTTTTATTACTATACCCCTGCCCCTGCCCCAAGTGTTGTAACAAAGTCATTTTTTTCTCAAGTCAAGTCAAGTCCCGAGTCAATTTTTTTCAAGTCAAGTCTCAAGTCAAGTATTGGCTGGCACGTATGCACTGTACAAAATTAACCCTGCGTGCCGTCTTGACGATTTTCCATGCAGTCGTCCAGTGCTGCAGCCCCGCATACATATACTGGACACCCAGCTCGATATGCACTGTAGGTTTGTCATTTTTTTCAACTGATATGTGCACAAATAGGTCCAAAAGTTGTGTTTAATTGTTTTAACAAAAGTGTTGATGTCAGCATCAAGTCATATTCTTTCAAGTCAAGTAAAAAAAAATCACGACTCGAGTCTGACTCGAGTCCGAGTCAGCAAGTCAACTAGACTGCCTGCCCCTCACCTATCATCACATGCCCATCTTTTCAACAAATGCCTTCCTACCTGAAGGAATCTTGATATGTCCATTTTGTCCTTGTGCGGCATTCCAACGACGTTCTCAAACAGCCAGAAGAAGGGGCGGTCGCTGTCGGCCTTTGGGCGAACCGCAGTCCGAAGACGGTAGAACTCAAAGAACAGACGGCCGGTGCCTTCTGATTAAAAGATCACAAGTAAACGGGCCAATTTCAGGGAGCTGAAGCACAAATATTTGAAACAGAAATGTTTTGCTTTTCTTTTCTTTTTTAAAATTGAAATCGACAAATACAAGGCTAAGAGCCACTCTAGGTGAAGGGTTGCGATCAGAGGTGGTGGGGTTGGCCACATTTTGAATTGCCAACCCTACCACCCTTATGGTTTTCATTGGCCCAGATCTAAACAGAGGATAATTCTTCAACAGATTCCAGAGAAATTATGCCAATTTTTTAGACCTATAGACCCAGGCGGGGTAACTTCCCCAACCTCACCTCACCCAAATAATTAGCAAAAAAACAGGCTACCATTCAAAATTGCATGTGATGTACAGTGCTCGTGATTGGCTCTCAGATGATATCTGCTTAGCGGGAAAATTGGCTAAGCGATATTATATAGTAAGCAGCTCAATGACATTTGACCCAGGTATTAATTTCATACTGCAACTAAGCATGACAAAACCTGCTTAGCACAGATAAATTTTGCTTAACAAAAACATGCTACCAGACAAAATATAACGTGATGTATATTTCTTGTGACTTGGTTCTGAGCTAATTTACAAGTAAATTCGTTTTATAGCAGTATTTTCCACAAAGCAGTTTTATGACATTGCCTTTGGATAACAAATACTGCAAGCCGCACACAGTGGCTCGGCTACCCCATATATTGAAACAGTAAGCCATCACTTAGCCACTGTCCACTCAAGCAACAAATAACTTCAACTGATAATATATAAGAGTGGTGCATTGTTAATTTAGTTGGAGAAGAGTTGGTCTCATCCTTACAATCACTCTCTCACCGGCGATCTGTTGCTACTCTTAGTCTGTTCTACAGGTATTTTCATGGTAATATAAAAATGTTTCACCAGCTTGGTTCCTCCAATTAGGGTGTTTGAGCATGAAGATCGGCTTTCTGCCTGTTCCCACCAATATACTCTAGCTGTACCTAGATGTAGAACAAAAAGCTATGCCAATAGCTTTTCCACTCATTCTGTATCTCTATTGAATTCTTTGCCTGGTGCATGTTTCCCTTCAATCTTACGATCCTTCCTGCTTCAATAGGAATATTAATTCCTACCTCTTGTATCTTTGATTCTTTCTCTTTACCTCGAGTGACTTTTAGCCTTGTTCAGGGCAAACTTGCATTAATAAAGCAAAAAAAGAAGACAGACAGACAGACAGACAGACAGACAAAAGAAGACAAAAGAAACAAACTTTTGGTTTGGAGACCGTTCGAAATCAAACTTACCAAAGAGACCCTTACGTGCTGGGTTGGCTATGGACAGATCGTTGCACGGACTGCCACCAATCAGTAGATCAAACGGTCCCAAAGACTGAATCTATTTATTGAAAAAATTATAAAACCATCAAAGGATGAGGTTAGATTTTTGAGAGTCATGAGATGAAGTTTCATCTTTGAATGATTGCAAGGAGCGAGAATGTTAACCTCTTGAATACGGATGACGGCCATGCAGCCACGGTTTGAAAAAGACCACCTGGCCGGTTGATGCCTAAAGGCACATTCCTGGATGCACTCAATGTTTCAACTATATTGTTCTTGAATGGGAGTGTAATGAATAAATGCAGCTTTTTTAAACAAAGGATTTCCACGAGCAATTACAATATAGACTAAAATGTACATTGAAAATATGCACACACACACACACAAAGAAAGGAAAGATCTGACACTAGATTAAACCACCATCCCTAACCCTTCACAAGATGATTAAAAATAATTACCATTTATAAAAATATAACAGTTATGACTTCGGCGAGTTGCATGTGTCATCGGAGCTCAGTGCAACTGATGTAACATACCTTGTATTTGTTTTTATTGAAATCATCCAATACAAGGCTAAAAGCCACTCTGGGTAATGGCTATTCAGAGGTGGTAGGGTTGGCCACATTTTGAATTGCCAACCCTACCACCCTTACGGTTTTCCTGGGCCCAGAGTTAAATAGAGGATAATTCTTCAACTGATCCAGAGAAATTATCCCAATTTTGAGACCCACAGATACAGGCAGGGTAATTGAGGGTAATCGTCGTTTACGAGTTAACCATGCACGCCCCTTAGACAACCCTATGGGAATTTTGTGTGGTAATTTTTGTTTGTCTCAAGATTTTGCGTGTTCCACATGGAATTATAATTGGTGTTATTATTATTATTAATTCTTTCTGGCAATGAAACCAAGGATTCCTCAAAAGCGCCCTAGGCACTGTAGCTCGAAAGCCTGAAGAAACCCGTGGAGAGAAGACAATGAGAAGAAGTTACAGTTTTAGAGGTGGGAGGAAAACCCCAGAAGAATATTCTGGGGAAAACCCACGGAATCAGGTGGGGACTGAAAACCCAATCCACATGTGGACCAGGGCAGGAATCGAACCTGGGCCACAGCGGTGAAAGGCGGGAACAGTAACCACTGCGCCAACCTGATTCCCCTGGAAATATTGGACAATAATTCACAAGCTGCGTTGACGCAATTCGACCGCGATAGGTCAATTACTTCCACTGTCGGTGAGATCAACTCCCCTCCCCTCTTCTAAAAATCCCTCACATAATGATACACAGTACCCCCAATTGTCCCGAGCAATGCGAGAGGTCCATAATGATCCGAGTCCCCTCATGCCTTACCTCTTGCTCTGTGATGTTCCTCACATCATCCAGCTGTCGGATCAACCCGTCATGACGCACCGACGACACCTTCATGGCTTCCTCGCTAATCTCTGAGGCGTAGTAACACTCCACCTTCACACCTAGCTCCTTCAGGACCAACATGCCTTCATGACGTGCAAAGAAAATTCAATGGATCAGTGATTACTAAAGAAGACTAACTACAGAAGTTCTATACCTCAAGGGCACTCGAGGAAATCTGTATTTACGACACAACTCTGTGTCGTCATATTTATCTGAAGGGTCCAATCTATCCCGAAAAATTCTCTCCCGACGCAGTGCTCTTCGAAATCATTAACCAGTTCGTGTCGGATGATGTGTATACACGCACAGGTTTTGCGGTATACGGAACGGATGACTGATAAACACGCACTTGATCGAGGCCGGTAATATCTGTCAGCGACCCGCTCGCAGCGAGCGAGGCCAGAAATATCAGAGTGTGCTACCCGCAGATTACGGCTTGATTCCGCCTGAACCCGGCTGGCATCGAGGTTCGTGAAAAATAATCCCGACGTGAACTGGTTAATAACCGTCATTCTTGGGAGCGATTCAAGAGTACAAATTTTTTAATATCAATTACATCTAATGCAAGAAAATCATGCCCAGCTAAACTTAGCCTTAAGCCAGCCCAACCTAACTACTTTAAGACTGTCTAAACACTTAACCAGTTCACGTCCAGTGTATTTTGACATTCACCGGACCCAGACGCGGGATTATTTTTCACGAACCTCGATTCCACCTGGGTTCAGGCGGAATCAGGCTGTAATCTGCGGGTAGCATACCCTGATATTTGACAGATATTACCGGCCTCGATCGAGTGCGTGTTTATCAGTCATCCGTTCCGTATACCGCAAAACCTTTGCGTGTACACACGTCATCCGACGCGAACTGGTTAATTGGACCGTGTCATTGCAATGGTCTTACTTAAGACCATCTGAGAGCCATGCAGAGCTTTAAGACCGGCTAACGCACATAGACAGCTTTAAGACCGCTTATTGCAATCCACCCCTGGTCATAGAGTGTCTGCCAGAAATCATTTAATTGCCCTTACGAACTATTAACACTGAAATGACAAATTTGTTTAAATTGTCAGAAAAATATGAATAAAATTTGTTCGAATAAGTTGCGCAAATGAATAAATTAACCAGTTTTACCTGTGCCAATGCCATCAAACAAGGAGAGCACTCTGATCGGTTTTCGCTGATCCATCTCCGCAGGGAGATATGCCCGTACCGGAGGGAAACTATGATCCCAGTCCTGCTGGAAAAACAACAGCAGCTTCTGGGGCCAGTCCGGGCGGCGTGTGATCAGACCGGTGGTGGGCTCTGGTTTGCACATGTAGCATCTCCATCGCTCCTCGGCAAGCACCTGTGAGTCGGAGTCATCAAGACCAGGCAGCTTAGAGAAATCAATGCTGAATCAATTACAGTAAGTTTAGGGCTTGAATTCCACATAATGATCCACTAGACAATCGGGCTAGTACACCTATCTCCATGTAAACTGGATATAGCTTTATTGGCTATTGCGTGCTGTACAACTGAAGCCAGTAGCTACCATATTACCACTCCCACCTATGTAATGAGAATAAGGATGAAATATAAAGGAAACCCTGGGAACAAGGTTAAAAAACCTATTGTTTTCAGAGTGAATATGGCAGTCGGCGGCTTCAACTCAAAAATCCCTGGCTATACGGCATTATGGGTTTATGACTTCTGAGTAGTGCCCATGGAACAAAATGACACTGACAATTTAATGGGAGACGACCGCCAACATAGGGCAAGATAGCTCAGTTAATTGGTAGAGCAGGTTGCAGGTTCAAATCCTGCTCCTGTCAGTTTTCTTTGTTCACTCTGAAAATTCATATTTGGTTTTAATCGAGATGATGACACTGGATTTTATCTTTATTTGGTATTAGAAGGAAATTCACGACACGCCCCGAGAATCCCGTGAGATAAATGAACTTAATCCAAACATATGAACATACTTACTGCTTGGACCGTCCCGGGACCCACTAAATATTCTAAGCAGTCATGGCAGAACGACCGATAGCATTCTGGCTGGTCACATAGTACGATGTCCTTCCCTTCAGCACAGATACAGCAGAAACACTGGCAAGAACATTCATCACGAGTGCAGGAAAAACAATCACGAAGCATGTCAGCATATTAAATATATCTATAAGTGTAGAGTATATGAGAGGCAGGACCACAGGATAGTCCATTGGGAATGCTTTTTCGATGGGGACTGACAGGATAAACACAAATCCAAATTATGTTAATAATTAAATTGTAAAATTCATTACCAAAAACAGCAAGTCCAGATCCATAATTCCGATGCCAAAACAATATAAAACTATAAAGTAGACTACTAATAATATTATAAAGTCGGGCCACTAAGAGTCAATTAATTAAGAACTAAAAAAAAAAACGAGCAGGGGTTTGGGGCGGGGATTGGGGAGTGGTTTGGGGAGGGGGATTTGGGGAGGGGGGGTTTGGGGCGGGGGGTTTGGGACGGGGGGTTTGGGGCGGGGGGGGTTTGGGGCGGGGGGGGTTTGGGGCGGGGGGGTTTGGGGCGGGGGGTTTGGGACAGGGTTTGGGACGGGGTTTGGGACGGGGTTTGGGACAGGGTTTGGGACGGGGTTTGGGACAGGGTTTGGGGCGGGAGGTTTGGGGCGGGAGGTTTGGGGCGGGAGGTTTGGGGCGGGAGGTTTGGGGCGGGAGGTTTGGGGCGGGAGGTTTGGGACGGGAGGTTTGGGACGGGGGTTTGGGGCACCGGGGTTTGGGACAGGGGTTTGTCAGTTTGGGGTGGGGGTAAGGTTTATATCACTTCCTACCTGGTATCCATCTTCATCGTACACATACGTCATCTCCACAAACTCAATCTGCAATAAAAAATGATCATTGAATATGTCAATGTTGCTTTTGGTCCTGAAATTGAAAAAAATTCCTTACACGAGTCCAGCCATTCTTTAACAATAAGCAGCAGAGGCCAGGCCTGTAAGAAAATGAACGTTTATATTTTCCTAAAATTCCATTTCTTGTATTTTACTTTTCTAGTTTGATACCAGTAGTTTCAGATTTCAAACCCAGACACTGAAATACGTCTAATAGAAGAAAGGATGACAAACAAAAGAGTTTTAGAGGATTCTTTTGGTTTGTTCCTGTGTATTCATTTTCTCCAATGAAACTTTTGAAACCTGTGTGAGAACGTAAAACACTTCCATAGAGCTATATTAAATCACTAGAATGCTAACTCCTCATTCCAGTACGCGCAGATACTTTGCAGCCATGGGCGCTGCCATGATTGGAAGTTTCAATGTTGTTTCCATGACTGAAGAATAAATTCAATTATCTGAAAGTGTAATCGCGTGGCCATTCTGCATGCATCCGTAACCATCCATGACTTTCACTCGAAAAAGTGTTGCTTTATATGCATACTTTGGTTATGAACATGCTTATTAATGGGCATGTTTATCTTGCTCGGCCTAGACCACTGTTGAGATCAACAATGTAGTGTTCTCTAACGCATGCAGTGAAAATCAGTATAAATGCACATATGCAAATAGCTGTATGATATTTCGAGGTTCCCATAGGTTTGTGCACAAACAGGGATGCACCCAGCAGGCTTCACTGTACATATGGCAAGTTAGGAATTTGATACAGTTCTATGCACGTTAATTCAACCATTACAGTCTTAACAACAAAAAGTTCATATATCAAATGAATGCTTATTTTACAACTTATTTTTGCAATTTTCAAACATTTAAGCCCGCCTCACACGAGAGCTATCTGCTGAGCAAAAAATCATTCGAGGCCGTTTGCTTAGCACGTAGCTCACCGTGTGCGGTCAATTTTCGGTGCGTTTTCTGCCTCGCAAGGCCGTGAGGCAAATATCTGTCATGTTTGATTTTTTCGCCTCGCGAGGCGAAAAACTCACCATGTGCGGGCAACCTGAGCAAAGTGCTGAGCAAAAAAAAATAACTAGCCAATGAAAGCGCATATACTCTGTTCACGTGGGGCGTAATCATAACATGCAGCCTATATATTACGTGTTTGAATCAATGGGATGGAACTTTTGGTCAATAGGATGGAACTTTTGGTTCAGGGCCTTGGCCAACGGATTTTTAGTTTTTGGTTGAACTTTGTGTTCTTTTAAAAAGAAAAGGATGAAGTGCTTTTTAATTGAGGAAATAGCAAGGAAGAACCGGTATGTGCAGGCAAGGTTCAGGGAATGATCAGTTGATTTAAGTTTTCTTTTATCATTTCAAGAAATAGCTAGCCGCAGTGAGTCAGAACTCATTTGAGGGGAAGGGGAAAGTGGGAGTTGTTAACGGCATCAACAGAGTCAGTCCTCTTTCTTTCCATTATTTTTGTATTTGCGGGAAAGCACTTCATCCTTTTCTTTAGAAAAAGAACACAAAGTTCAAACCAAAAATAAAAAATCCGCTCGCCAAGGCCCTGAACCAAACGTTTCATCCCATTGACTCAAACACGTAATATAAAGGCTGCATGTATGATTACGCCCCACGTGATCAGAGCATGCGCTTTCATTGGCTAGTTAGTTAGTTTTTTGCTCTACACGTAGCTGAGGTTGCCCACACCGGTGAGTTTTTCGCCTCGCGAGGCAAACAAAATCAAACATGACAGACCTCGCGAGGCAGAAAACGCACCGAAAATTGACTGCACATGGTGAGCTATGTGCTGAGCAAACGGCCTCAAATGATTTTTTGCTCAGCAGATAGCTCTCGTGTGCGGCGGGCTTTATCTCCAAAACCAGTCCAAACTCACCCTGCAGACTTCACACAGACCTCCCATGAAGAACGGATGCTGTGCAGTCACTGAAGGGCTCCCACAACCAATACAGATATCTGCATCATTCAAGGACATTTAATACTTTATCATTCTCGGCAACAGTTTTTTGTTTTTTAATTGAAATCACCAAATACAAGGCTTAAAGCCAATCTATGAAAAAGGGTTACGGTCAGGGGTAGGTAGTCGGGTTGGCGACATTTTTACTTGCCAACCCTGCTAGCCTTTAACTTGGTGCCCAGATCTCAATAGAGGATAATTCTAGAAGAGATATACCAAAGAAATTATCCTAATCTTCAGACCTATATAGACCTAGGCAGGGTAACTTCCACCATCGTTGAGACCTTATAACTCGATCACCTCCCCCAACCAGTGGTTTCTTGAAAATTATTGCTGGTCCGTTGAACATTATTTTACGTCAAACAATCCACAAGGGAAACTGACTAGGTAAATTTGAATACATTTTTAAAGTGAACAAAGAAAACAGGCAGGAGCGGGATTCGAACCTGCGACCTCCGGACCACCGTACCGGCACTCTACCAACTGAGCTGTCTTGCCCTATGTTGGCGGTCTCCCAATCAAGTCGGTATCTTTGTTCGGGTGGGCGCTATAGTCCGAAGTTCACTTTGAACAATTTTTTACTGTTTTTCTCTTGTGTACGCTTGGTTTTGTAATTCGGTTTACAAACAAAAAGCTGCGGTTGCAATGTAAACTGGTTTTCTCCACTGCGCAAAACATGACCTATACAGATTTTCTCACAGGAGAATTAATTTTAAGATCCCAGAATTAATGTTTATTATGTCTAGTAAATTGAAAATCAACAAGTTAGTGGATAAGGTATATATAGGGGGAAAATTTATTATCGTATGGTGCGGCCATCAATTATATTTTCAAAGCCCTGATTGTACAAAAGACTGAATAAAATGATGGGAACTTTTATATCAATTAGTTATCATCAATTTTTGTTGAAATCAATGGTGAGTAATTATACAAGGCAGATAAAAAAGAAACAAATATTAAGCTACATTCATTGAAAAGAAATAAATGTGCAAGACTGTTACCAACCTTCAATACACTTCATACCGTCACGAACCTCTACAATGACTGTGTCTGTACGTACAAATGTATTAAAAAATACACATTTTATTCACGGAAATTCCCTAAAACAATAGATTGACCCCCTATGCAGAATACCTGAATGAATACTTCATATCCGAACTTGAAACTCTCCCCTACATGGATCTTGGTTCTGACACATTTGCTGAGAATCAAGTGCCAATATTATGGCACTGCTAAGCGAATGATTTTTTTGCTAAAAGAGCCTCTATCCATTTCATGAAAACCATAAGCAGTAAGCACAGCAAAACGTTTAACTACAGAAGCAAAGGTAGTGTACATTCAAAATTGGGCGGATTTGGGGGTTTAGTATGTTATAGGAAATATCGTTCCACTGACCTGTTCAAAGTTTTGCGTTGTTGGATGGCGAAAAAACCTGAGAGAAAAACGCCGCTCGTTTTCAACCGTCGGGCGGATGATAGCCTTTATAGTCAAGGCGCGCGTGGCTACCAGCTGGACACGTGACACACGCCCTGAATGTTAGCATGTCCAGCGCGCCACTCGTCCGGGTAGCCACGCGCGCCTTGACTAAAGGCTACAGCGCAGTTTTCCAACGATTTCCAGCTGGAAATCGTTGGTAAACGATATAAATTTCCACTTTTCTTGACAACGACAGCACACCTGGTGCTATAATTTCACAGGATGATTGAGACTACTAAAGGTATTTTGTAATACCAATCGTGTACACTACCTTTAAAGGTAGTACACAACATTTGCAAACATCAAAAAACAAAACTACTGAATTATTACCGTAAAATACTGTACTATAATATATACTGCGAACTTGAACACTTATGTGGAATCTGTGCTATATAAATAAATTTTCCTCAGTTGCCTAATGGGGCGACACATAATCCTAATAAAGAGTGGGTTAGGGTGACCCGGTGGAATAGGGCAATACATAACTGTCGCGGAGTGTCCTTTGGAGTGTATTTTAGTAGGGTGCATGGGGAAAGTGCTCTAAATGGGCGACAGAACTGTAAATAGCAGTCTCAAGCAACCTGTGCACCCGGGGTTAGGGCTGTCCCGAATATTCTAATATTCGATAGTCAGCCGAATATTCGAATACCTTTTTGCTGGTTCGAATATTTGAAAAAAATATATATGCACGTGCAGATACGACTCTGATGCTATTTAATAGAAAAATTACGGCGCTTAGCGGTGTCAAATGCAGCATTTTTGTAGACGGTAACTTTTTGTGGACGGAGGTTATTGTTCCCGTCTGCAAAAAAATATGACAAAAACACAGGCTGGAGTTTGGTTTCTTGTTATATGTCTCGTAATGATCTTGATACAACAGATGCATGCAAAAATGTCGATCGGGCAGTTTATAATATCGATCGCCGCACGTAAAACACCGGCCTGCTTTGTGTGCAACGTTTTACCGGCGCGGCATGCAATTGCAGCTGACGTGTGAAAAACTTGATCGGCGAGTATCGAATATTCGAATATTCTATCAAACCTAGTTTCGAATAATCGAATACTTAATTATTCCAAAAATTCCAAAATGAACAGCCCTAGCTACCCGGGGTGTTGTCCTTTTCAAGAAAAGTGGAAATTTGTATCGTTTTCCAACGATTAATTGTCGGCAGACAAGCGTTGGAAATAGTCTAGTTCCCCGACCTGATTCCCCGACTATAAATTGCTCCGATTTGTCTAAAGTAGGGTCAGGGAACCAGACTACTGGAACATATTTTTTTTCTTCTGTTTTCCCAGCATCTATGCACACAAAACTTTAAACAGGTCGGACGTGTTACAGTATTTGCTAACCCCTAAATCTATGATTTATTTCTGAAAATTACAGCAAAAGCAAATGTTGTATACTACCTTTAACATTATCACGTAACAATAGAAATCTCCATGCACACACGGGCGTTAGCCCGACTTGGCCGTGAAATATCACCAAAGCTAGCACATTTTTTCTGCTCTAGTTAGCACAACTTTTTCGTTATAAACCGTTATTAAGCATGAAATTGGTCCCAGCTACTGGGTTTGCATGCAGCTGTTAACTATGCCCTTTGACTTCTCACCTCTGTTGTCCTTCCAGGTACCAGAAGCCTTGGATGGAGATCGGCCTGTCCTTTTGGTGGGCGTGGATAGCAAGGGGCTTGGAGGCGGGGAGGGTGGTCTTGGTGGAAGTTTCTGCTCCTCTGTTATAGAAAGTTTAGTTATTAGCATTGAATAAAAAGGACAAACTTTTCGATACGAAAACTGGAAAGAACTTAAGCAACTCCGAAGACCCTTCATTATTGAGTGGTTGTTTTCTGGCCCTTCACGAACCTATTTTATAAACACTGTCGGCTCAGTGTTGTCCCGAGGAATTATTTGGGGGGAAAAAAATCACTCGGGTGGGACTCAAACCCAGGACCTCCTGGCTTTCTAGTGCAGCAGTAAGACATCTGCACTAAAAAGCAGGTCATGGGTTCGAGTCCCACCAAGTGATTTTTTTCTAAATAATTCCTCGGGACAAAACTGAGCATACAGTGCTTGCAAAAGTGAATACATTTGTGAAGGGTAAAAAAAAACCACCAATATTGAATTTACATCACCTCGATGCAAAATTCCATCTTATGAATAGTCCGAAGACACTAGTGCTTTATGTAACTTATATTATTTTGTCTACTCATGAGGTGATAAAAATAGTTGTTATGCCCGTGTTCATTCAAATTTCGTTGTTTTTTTTACTACAAAATTTTCAAGGAATAACACCTTAAAAAATAAAATGGTTTTCATTCGCAGGCCCCGACACCTTAAAAAAATGAATTTCTACATTTTTCTGTTACGAACCCACTTAATTCTATTAATCCTTTGGTTTGTCTCCCCACCCTAAAATCTTCAAAATGTTGTGAATATTTGTGACTGGAACAGGCAAGGTGCTCACTGGAGCATTTCAAGCATTTCAATTTTGAGACGCTTCGTTATACCTTCGCTTGGCATGATGGTATCCTGTCCACTGGGCTCTAATTCATTCTTAGCCCAACCAATCATCTCGCTGCACAGCTCGTAGAATTTCTGCCACGCTGGGTCAGAGCGTCGGCTACGCTTGGGTACTTCAGTCTTGTACTGGCCTGGATCGCTGGAGTACGTCTTGCCAGCTCTTGTGGATGCCAACTTTAATTTCATAACACAAAAAAAAATTATTCAGCTTGCAAAATCTGTCAAGTTAACTTGAGATACTTTGACTTTTCAGAGACTTTAATGGCCGCAGAAGAATTTGAATTTTTTTGTTACTTTTTTGTTTTGTAATACAGAATCTAAACCATTTGGGAGATCTTTGGGGTGTCTTATATAGCACCGGTACGGCATTCCGGAGGTCACAGGTTCAAATCCCGCTCCTGTCGGTTTTCTTTGTTCACTTTAAAAATTCATTCAAATTACCTAGTCGGTATATTTAAAGTTAAAAAGTCGTATCCTCATTGAGTGATCCCCACAATGTTACTTCCTGGGTTGCATCGTAAAGTTGGATGTGATCCCTGGGCTTATACAGCATGATGGGTTTATGACTTCTGACTAGCACCCCTTAATCAAAGACACTGACAAATTGATGGCGGTCGCAGGTTCGAATCCTGCTGCAAGTCTTCTTTGTTCAAACTGAAATATTTCTGGATCACTTGTTTTGCTTTTATGAGTAAAAACAAACTATTTGTCAAGCCTGCCCCCCCCCCCCCCCCCCCACCCCACCTGCAAAATTCCTGGATCAGCCCCCATTAACAACTTTACCTGCAGAGCCTGGAAGACAGCCCGCCTATAGAGGGCGGTGTGCAGGAATGTGGACTGCGAGAAGTGGGCGGAGAATTTTGCAAAAGGAGTCACCTGGCTCAGATTCAACTGTCCGGTACAAACGACAGAAAGAGTGCATGTGTGAATTAACTGTAGCCTTTGAGGAAGATTCTGCCAGGATAAAAATGTCAGGCCCTCATTATCATTATAATTCATCGATTCAGTACTAAAAAAGCTTCTTGATGCAGTCAAAATATTTCTGGCAAACACTTTAAATGGGAGTCGGGTTGGCCTAGTGGTACTGTCCTCGCCTTCCACCGCTGTGACCCAGGTTCGAATCCCCACCAGGGCAGACATGTGGATTGGGTTTTCAGTCCCAGCATGATTCCGTGGGTTTTCCCCAGAATATCATTCTGGGGTTTTCCTCCCACTTCTAAAACTGAACATTTCTTCATCTCCTTCCTACAGGTTTCTTCAGGCTTTTGAGCCACAGTGTGTGGAATCCTTAATTTCATTACCAGAAAGAATTAAATAAATAAATAATTGAAATGTACACCCCGAACAATATTTATATTTCCAGACAAAAGAACTTCCTAAACCATTTTTCCTAGTACTTTGCTCAGCCTGAAGTTTTACCAATAACTTTTCCTTTAATAGTATTCCAAGTCACTTTTTGCTGTAGAGGTCTTAAGCCCTGTCCGCACTGGACTTTTTTTGGGTAAAACTTACCGAGACGATGGGTACTTTTCCCATTTTAAGTCCAGTGCGGACAGCCTAGGATGTTTTCCTCTCAGTTACTTTTCCTGAGTCCAGCGGTTACTTCTACCGGGCAACTGCTGCCCAGGAAAACTGACCAGGTAACTTTTCCCGAGACGAATATAAGTCCAGTGCGGACAGTGCGAGTCGGTAAAAGCGGCTCAGGAAAGCGTACATCCGGCCCGAGCGCGAGGTCATGCTACACTGGGACACCACGCATATGTGCTTTGCATTGTTTCACCGTGGTGCGGTACACGTGGCAAGTTTCTAAATTCCAGTGCGTTGTTCCTCTTTTGGTTGCAATCATGGCATATTTTATTATTGATACAGTCGGAAGTTTGATTGGTGCTAAAGATGTAGTCCTACGTGTACACATCAGCCAGAAAAATGAAAAGGCACACGTAATTTGGGTCAATCGCGTCAATGTAGAAAGGTCACGCAAAGCGCCCTCATGAATCCTTATATTGACAGCTCGGTTACTTCTACCACGGTCTCGGTAAAATGTTCCCGTGTCGAAAGTCCAAGTGCGGACAGTGGTCACATTTGACCATTTTTCATTTTACCATCGTCTCGGTAAAACCTTCCCAAAAAAAAGTCCAGTGCGGACACGGCTTTAGGCTCAAGATTTTCAGGGCCTTTGAGTACTTCAAGAGCCGATGAATTCTATTCTTTTTAAATTTCTTTCTTTCTGGTCACCGTTGCTTGAAAACCTGAAGAAATCTGTGGTAAGACGATGAAGAAATGTTTTACTTTACAAAAGAAATGTTCAGTTTACAGATTGACAGTAAAACTACAGCAACAAGGAACTGCTTCAGAAGGTATTTCTGCATGTAGGCATGCAACTTGGAATTAACCAAAAAACAAGGAAATTCCCATCTTTACAAAACTTTCTACAGTGTTTTCAATTTTCAATGGCATAAGTATGAAGTGGAAAATGAGGAAATCAGCTGATCCGTGGAAAAGTTGCATGCACTGAGTATTTATGAAAATCAGGGGTGAGATTGGCAAAAAATAAAAAAATCCACGAGAAATCCACAAAAAATCCACGAGGACCCCAGACCAACATATAGTTTGTATTTGCCTAAAGGCACCCCCCTTAAAAGATCCATTTTTATTGGCCTATATCCACCTTTACAGGTAAAAACACCTTTAGGACAACACCTCAGGAATTCCAGATTGCAAAAGAGATTCTTTCAAAGTTCTTAAATCCCAACAACAAAAATCCTGAAATCAGGAAAAATCCCGACAAATCTCACCCCTGAAAAATACGCCGGTGAAGGACAAAACCCCATATATTGAATTTACATCACTCCGACGCAAAATTCCATCTGATGAACTGTGTGAACCGCACAACATTTTTCCTAACAGATGCTTATTAAAAATATCCAGCAATTTTCATGGCCGACTTCTGGAAAGGTTATCCGAATGAATGTTGAAATGGATCTGTTCATTACAACTTTACAACTGGGCAATCCATACAAACTTCTGCAGAAATTTTCTTTCAAAAGATCCATGAATAGTTAATATTTTATACTTTCCCAGAAACAGACAAGAGGCTAATTAATATGTGGAATTAAAGAGATCTCTGAAACAAATACCACCTTGAAAACTGTTTATTAAGGAATTTTTTATTTATTTTTTATTTATTTTTTTTGAATTTCTTTTTAATGGGAGTCACCCAATACAAGGTTGCCCACATTTTAGGTTGCCAGCCCCACAACTCTTTCCATTTTCCTGGATCCAGATCTAAATAGAGGATAAATCTTCAATAGATACACCAAAGAAATTATCTTGGTTTTCAGGTCTAACTTCCAACGTGGTGAGACCAACTCACCCCCACCCTGCTAATTATTACCTTCGAAAATTTGTCATCTCCGAACCACTTGACCCAGCATGCATCGCTGGGTGCCGCGTCCCGTCCACACGTGTGGTGGTGAACCACTGTAGCAGGCCACCAGTTGAAACCTTTCATCTTACCCCAGATCAGCTCACCGTAGCGGAACTTGTCTTGAAGAACGGGAGGCTGCCGTGGGGCGGAAACCTTTAAAAGGACAGGAAAAACTGATCAATGTTTGCAGGGCTGGATCCAGGAATTTTGACCTTTTACCCCACTTGGGTCTATAGGTCTGAAAATTGGGATAATTTCTTTGGTATATATTTCAGATTTATCCTCCATTTAGATCTGGACCCAGGAAAACCGTAAGGGTGGTAGGGCTTGCAACCTAAAATGTGGCCAACCCCACCACCTCTGTTGTAGCCCTTTACCTAGAGTGGCTTTTAACCTTGCATTGGGCGACTTCCATAAAAAAAAAAGGGGGCAGACCCAACATAATTTTTTACCAGTAAAAGTGAAAAAAGTCGCTGATCCGGTACTGGTCGTAGTTAATCACAGTAAAAAAAAAAAAACGTCCCCCCCCCCAAAAAAAAAAACAATCAACAAAAAAATCATCACTAAACAACAGATTGCTGGTGTGAGAATAAAAATGTTAATGTCTGGGGAATTACCTGTCTATTCTCAACTCGTCTATAATAATTCTCTAGTCAAAAACTCCTTATTTTAGTTATTTTCATAATAACAAGCAAAAGAAAAAAATTGAAAATTACAAGACTACAGAAAAATATAGTTAGGAAATTCAAATACGCACATACAAGGTTATTCATACATGAAAATCATAAAGCAAATCCAAAATGAAGGAAAATTTCAAAAACAAATTTAATTTTGTAATGATGTAATTTCAACTAAATTTTCCAAGTTCCTGGCACTAGAAAGTTCAAGTTCGTGGGTTTTTTTTTCAAGAAAGAAGCCAAGGAATGTGATGGTTTTTTGGCCTGTTATTAATCTGCACATACAACTGAAGCAAACGTTTTCTCTGAGAAAATGTAAAATCTTACCTGGCTGGTTACTGGAGTTTTCGTTTCATCTTCGTCAACACTCAACGAGCGAGCATGATCTGAACTCTCGGTAAATTTCAGCTTCTTTGATGGCGGAGGCTAGAAAACAGCAAAACCCATGAAAATACAACCAATACAAATTAGATCTATGCAAAATCAATTTTATATTCTGTAAATGAACACAAATTATTGATCAAAAATTAGCTGGCCTGACGTTTCAAACTTAGGCAAGTTCTTTCTCAAAGGCAAATGACAGAGTACAAGAAACAAACATGTAGGGAACACACATGCATGTGTGTTCCTTACATGTTTGTTTCTTGTACTCTGTCATTTGCCTTTGAGAAAGAACTTGCCTATAAAGTTTGAAACGTCAGGCCAGCTAATTTTTTGATTTGTATATTTCAGGTCCATTCAGTCAGTCAGCAGTTTGCAACAGTTTAATTCATTTTCACAAATTATTGATTTTAGTTTTGTTTTTCAGACTCTTTTTCCACAACACATTTGTACATCTCCTTGCCTGGAGAAAACCCCTTACAAACAAAATCAATCATCTGTATTCTAAACATTAACAAAATTCACGCAGAGTTTAAAACTGTAAAAACGTCAAACTATTGTTTTATTCTAACATCATTAATTGGTCTCAAAAATCTTCCTTCTATTATAAATAAAACTTCTTGCTTTAATATCATTTAGTCATTTATATAACTCCAAACTTCATAAAGTTGTGGAAGAACTTACCTGCCAAACATCTCTAAAGGGCTTTTTTTCTGGCAAGTGAGGTCTGTAACTGTCCGTTTTGGTTGGAGTACGGATAGACGCGTCCCTCGTAGGAGACTGTATGTGAGAAGAGAAAAGTGTAGCTTTGAATCCTACATTCGCAAGAAATCCTCATATACCCAGGAATGTTTCAATGTTCCTATGGTCACAAGCCTGTTACGTATGTATGAATTTATCTTTTTTACCAGTTTTAAATATGTCAAACAATCCACAAGGGAAACTGACCAGGTAAATTTCAATAAATTTTCAAAGTGAGCAAAGAAAACTGGCAGGAGCAAGATTCGAACCTGTGACCTCCGGAATACCGTAACCGCGCTCTACCAACTGAGCTATCTTGCCCTATGTTGGCGGTCTTTTAAATTGTCAGTATCTTTGTTCGGGTGGGCTCTAGTCAGAAGTCATAAACCCATAATGCCGTATAGCCAGGGATCACACCCAATTTTACGATACAACCTGGGAAATGACATTGTGGGGATCACTCGATGAGGATATGACTTTTTAAATATGAATAGACATAGCATCTGATTTTTTTTTAAAGTCACCCAATACAAGGCTAAAAGCCACAGATAAAGAAGTACAACAGAGGTGGTAGGGTTGGTCACATTTTACGATTTTCCTGGGTCCAGATCTAAATAGGGGATAAATCTTCATTAGATACCAAAGATATTATCCCAATTTTGAGACCTATAGACCCAGGCGGGGTAACTTTCACCACTGTTCTCAGCCAATACACAATGAAGATAGTATTTAGGTAGGTGCACAATAGGCACTGAAGTTCATACCAAATAAAAATAAAAAATGTAGCTGTTTTAAAGATGTTTTGCTTATTTCACAAAAGACATTTATGAAGGACAAAAATGCGATGACCTCATCTTTGCCAATCAATAATGACAACGCAGGGGCGTGGCCACTGTTAATGTACCTTGCTTTGGGCTTGGTCGGTTCAGCAGCCACACCCCTTATTAAGAAAGTCATTACTTTTTAATACAACTCTTTACTAATAGTTTTGGGAGTCGTGATGACGAAAGGCAGTCTTAAAGATATGAGACTCAACTCAGCCAAGGGATGATTGTTGTATCATTGAGCAAGATACTTTTCGGCTATTGTCTCTTAAACCACTGAGAATAAAAAGGCATATGTAAGAACTTAATCTCTTGATCCACTAAGAACAAACAGGCATCTGTAAGAACTTAATCTCTTGATCCACTAAGAACAATGTAAGAATTTGATCTCTTGATGCACTAAGAACAAATAGGCATAAGAATTTGATCTCTTGATCCACTAGAACAAACAGGCATAAGAACTTGATCTCTCGATCCACGAGAACAAACAGGCATATGTAAGACTGACAGCAGTATCAAGAGCATTTAAATTGCGGCCAGAGAGGGAGGGGCCATATGCATAAATATGAATGACTATCATGGGTAATAATACACACCTGCCATCTTCTGTTCTCATGAACAGTCTCTGGGTTTTCTGTGGACTTGGGAGAGAGGGAGGGGGCTATACTCCCTGGGGTGTGGAGGCTTACACAGGAATGATTACAAGCTCGTTCATCAGGGATAATAATAATAATAATACATACCTGCCATCTTCTCTTCTCATGTGCAGTCGCTGGTTTCTCGGTAGACTTGGGAGCATCTCCTGCCTGAAACTTGGTGACTGTCACCGGCTTCTGCCTCAGACTGTCCTCCCACCCACTCTGACCTCTGACTCCGCCCTATAAGACCCCAAAAATATATCCTCTCAAACATCTTTCATAATAGACAGATGCATTCATTTCAAGTTATGATATCATGGTCAAGACATATTGCCCCAACACATTTTGGACGTTTAGGGATTGCTGCAGACTTTAGGTTTATAGCTTTATAAAATATTTTATAAAACATTTGATGTAATTTTACTATTTTTAGGATCAGGTTTAAACCCCCTCTGCCTGGCTGTTATTCATGGGGCACCAGCATACCAATATGGGCTTGTGCAGCCAAGCGTAATGCAAACAATAGGTGAACAATGGATTGAATATGGGTATGGACATCAACCGGCCAGGTGGTCTCTTCTAAACTGTGGGACGTAGCCGTCATCCGTATTCAATGGGTTAATGCATTACAAACCGAGATATTTTTTAAAAGTTCACATCAATAATTGGCCTCCTCTTTTTGAAAAAGCAATTCAGTGTTGATCTTTAAAATCATGCAACTGTTCCAGTTATTTCTCTGAAATCAACATTTGGACAGAAGATTTGAAACCATCACCAACAGTTTCAAGGCAACAGAACATTTCACTATTAAAAAGTATCAAACCAAGTATTAAACACAAACCTGCTGTGATCCATTTCTTTTTCGTTTTCTGCTCCGAGATTCATACCCAGAATCCACTGCTATAGCTGCAAAAAAAAAGAAGAGGACGTAATTTTTCTTTCAGTATTTTTTCCCAATCACTGTTCCACAGATTTTCTTTCCCATAATACTGCCAACACCATTTTTACTTAAATTCTGTAAAAAAAATCAGTGATTGATTGCTGTCGTCATTGTGTCATTTGAGTATCGCATCATTTTACACTTTCAGATTTTTAATTCACTACTATTTTGAATTAACCCTAACCTACCTAAATCCATCAAAATCCAAACCCTGTTTTGGAGGACTTCGGCGGATTCAGGATACCTCCATATTGAAAACTGGGGGATTTTGATGGATTGAGGATTGTAAGACAAGCGTTACTGCAGGATTTCGGTGGATTCAGGATACCTCCATATTGAAAACTGAGGGATTTTGATGGATTGAGGATTGTTAGCCTGGCGGTACTGCAGGATTTTGATGGATTCAGGATACCTCCATATTGAGCAGTCACCAAAACCAACTTGTTGTGCATGACAAAATAGGTGGATTTTGGCGGATTCAGGATAAGGGGTTAGGGTTAAGGTATTTTAAAAATTATGAGACAATTTTTCCACACAAAATCTAGGATTCATATTTGATTATAATGTGGAGTATTGAAAGGCACACATTGCCCTGACCCCCCCCCCCCCCCCAATTTAATCTCTTTGGGTAATTTCTTAACATATGTCCAAGGTCTGAGTGTAAAAAGATCTACCATAATGTGTAATATTTATGAAGAAAATATAAAAACTGAAGCAACCAACTTGAACGCAACCAACTTGAAGCGCCAAGGTCACTACTCTGAATTCCAATGGTCGGACTTTTCCGAATCAAACTGGCAACCCCGAAATGATTTTCATCAATGATTTTTAGACAAACTCTTGTATGATCTTTTCAACCACAGCAATTTTAGGATGAATGTTTTTTTATAGTCCAATATGGTGGCCTCCAAGGCAGAATGTCCCTTTAAAGTTCAATATTGTACAAAGTGCAAACATTATCTAAAAATAAAGCATTTATTAAAGGTGCTATACATGTCTGTGTTCTGACCGAAAAGTTTAATTCTTTGGATTTCCCCGACTAACTAATTTAGAGGAAAATTGTAGCACATAATTGCTACACTTTTCACTCTATCTAACCTTTCTAAAATTTACTGTGTTATTAGGCTAATTGCAAAGATTGATATTGTAGGAATAAGCCAGTTCGGTATTTCAAAGGTCAAAAGTTATTCGGGATAAAATTGCTGACGTAATGTCACGTACGCCATGTTACGCGAACGCCCATTCTGATTGAATTTAACACATGCGCGTTGTGCGACCACCTTTTGCATTTACGCGCATGCGTTAGGTCACGCGGGTCATTCGGGATAAAATGTCATTGTGCACATGCGCAGCTGAAATATCGAACTGGCTTATTAGGAACGTCCCACTTCTAATTCCAGATTGGAAACTGTCTTAATTTCTCTTTTGCAACTGGTCAATGTTTGTGTGGAATGTCACATTGGGAAACTCATAACTTTTATGTAATGCTAACAAATTAGCAATTCAAAAAGCCTTTTCGCAAATTCAACTGCGTGCGCACATCAGATTCAACAATTTTGTTTCGGGAGATAAACAAAGCAGATCATTGCACACAAGTCTATGAGGGACGTACTGAATACGCATCGTGCAATTTTTCATCTACTCCAAAAGAAGATGGAAACTTTTGCTTTCACAAAAGTTGGAGCATACAAAACATCTTAAACCACAATGCCATAAAACAAAATCAGATTTTTGCATTTAATTCAAATCAAGAACTTTTCTTTGATTTTGTTGGTAACCGGCTAAGATTTTGTGGCATGCGTGTGGCGAACTGTTTATCTCTCAAAACTATATGTTGAATCATGATGTGCACACGTGCATTAGAATTGCGAAAAGGCTTATTTGCATATTTATTTTAGGCTGATACCCAAAAGCACGGACAATCGGACATAGCAGCTTTCAGATAAAATAGAAGTAGAATTTACCATTAGTTGAGGTTTGCTGCTCCATGGCAATGATTTCATCTCCAGAGGGCGTGTCCTGCTTGGCTCCGCCTTCCTCCGGTTGAGAGCCAAAAGGGTACTTGGCTGGGCTCATCTGACCCGACCAGCCTTGCTTCTTCTCAGCAGCAGTCCTGACCTTCTTGTGCCTCATTGTGGGTTCCTCCATCTTATCCATGGAAATGCCATTTCTCACCTCCTCTGCCTCATAATTCAAGCTGATGTTCCCTATCTCCCCATCTGACGTTAGTGACGAATGTGTCTCCAGTAGCTGTGGTACCACACCTGCACATCCCATCGCTTCTGTACTCAAAGCAGTCTGGCTCCTGTTCTCTCTCTGCGTCTTGGTTGCTGATACGATATTTCCGTCTCTGGATCTGTGCCTCAGTCGAGGAGCCACGTTCTCAATGTCGTCCCAGTCTTGTGAGTTTTCCTGGTACTCTGTACTAGAATCTATCTTTGTTGGACCTCCAGGGGCAATGTTCTGATTGTCTCCACGGACAATTTCCTGATTTTCAAGAAAACTGTTTCTTGAGTAGGTCTTCTTTTTTGGAGTCTGTGTCTTCTTGCTGCCAGGCTCCGGCATCAGACTTAAGACAGGGGAAGCAGGGGCATCTCCTGGTGGAGGTGGATTCTCCAGAGGTAGGGTACGTTGAAAGCGTGAGAGTCCAGGAAGGCAGTTACCAATGGGTGATGTGCCATCGTCATCTTTCACAGATTCATTGACGACCGAGTCATCGCGAGCAACTTTGTTGTTATTCTCATCCTTGCAATCTGCTTGCCGTTTCTTGAATAATCCACCAGGCATCCCTTCTTGGGCCAGGTCGTTCTGAGAGCCCTGTGATCTCTGGTGGCCATTTTCCACATCTCCACAGGCTGTGTCATAATTGAGCGAGGAAACTCTTCTTTCCTCGTCATCTTCAAGAAGCGGGACATCCTCGATGGGTGCCACTACTGCCAAGTTCCAAAGATTCTCATCAAACGAGTCGCACATTTCCTTGCCTCTTAGCATCTCAAATTCATCCTGGCTGTTCTCACTTCTCCCAGGATAATTGGTTCCATTACCATAGTGTGGATATCCTCTGCACCATGTACTAGAGTGATCCTGACTCCCAATCGATGGAGATATGGCATCGGTCAGGTCCAATTTCTCAGCTGGGTTGCCATCGTCGTCACCACAAGTAGTTGCCAACTGTTTCTTAGGAATCAGCCCCACAGCATGTAAGGCTTCCCTGTTTGAATCATGCTCTGCCTGGTCGCCACTTTTTACCTGGGTGTACATGGGGCAAGCTCCCCTCTCCTGCTTTTTGACATCCCTAACTTGTTTCACTATCTTGTTCTTCCAGTGAATACCGGCTGGATTCTTATCGTCTTTGCTGGAAGTCTTCTCATCAGTCCCACCAATCGTCTCTTCCTCCTCCAAGGTTTCAATTCCAGGGTCAGCAGAGACCCTCCTAGTACCTTGAACTTTTAGTTCAATTTTACCTTCTTTGGAAGACATTTTGTGTACATCTGAGCCTGACATTTCTACTTCTGCAGTCCCATCCCGCATTTTGTGAATCTCAACAGAAACACGTCTCCTAAATGATGGAAAACTTGACTTCTGACTGCCAGCAGGGGATGAGGTGTATGCCGGATGCATTTCAGAGTGGCTTGTCTGGTCTTTGTTGTGATCCTTGGCACTTCTACTTGACCGAGGGCAACACTTCCTCGCCGTCTGTCTCAGTCTTGGCACCCTCTGAGAGGAAACCGCTGTATTATGGCCAACATCTGCACCAATGCTGATAATTTGTTTGAGTTCAGTTTCTGAATCACTACTTGGTGGTTGCAAGGTAGTCTCTCTTCTTATGAAATCCTCACCATCATCCTTCAAGTTGATAACTGATGAGGTATCTCTCCAAGAGTCACACCTTTGACGAGTAATTCTCCTTTGTTGTGCAGCAGATGGCCTTGTCATCAAACAGCACCTCCCTTCAGGGTCAGAATATCCCGTCTTCCCCGACTTGGTTGGTGGGAAAGCTCTCATCACTTCATCTGGGCTGTCTTCCACCTGGTGGTAAGACTCGCTGCTTGTCTCTGTTGCAGATTCAACCACCCTGTTCAGAGGTTGAATTTTCTGGAACTTGGAAATGGCCTCGCAATCCGACAGCTCAAGCTCCCATCCATCTTCTCCTGCTGAATGGTCTCTGATATTGCTGCAGCTTCTATCTTCATCAAGAAACCCACTTCCCAGACTCCTGTTCTTTTTGTCTGAAGTCTGTTTCTGCTGCTGTGCTGCTACGATATGTGAGGCTGGTGGACCACTGGTCTGGGAAGTTGAGGCCCTTCCTGAATCCCTTCTCAAGTTGGACAACAATCTCTGGTTACTCTTTATCTTCCTCTGCCTCATGATTTTCTTTTTGCCTTTCTTCCCAGACAAGGAGATGGCATCTGCAGAATCTTCATTCTCTCGACTAGGGTTGACAGGCTTCACATCTCTGGCCATCTTTGGTTTCCTGGTTTGTCCTCCCTTGCGAACTTTCCTGGCAGAAGAATCTCCCCCGTCTTTGGTCATTTTTCTTCTGTCTGTCTGTGTCCTAGGTTCTTTGTTCCGTGGAACTCCAGATGGTCTATCTTCACCATTACTTGGAGACTCCGAGTCTACTGAAGATGTTATTCCTCCTCTGCATCTTGACAAAGCATCTTGAGACACTTTCGGTGAAGGAGATCTGAGGCTGTCATCTTTCTTGGTATTACCATCCCTCCCTTCACTGGTCCTCCCACGGACAGCCTTTAGGTATTTTCTCCCCCTAGTAGTGAAATAAGGACTATCATCTGGACCGAAACTACTCAAAGTAGAACCACTTTCTTGAGCCGTTGGATCTTGCATCGTCTCCGGATCATCCTGATGTGACAGTTCTTCCTCCACTTCAACCACCTTCTGTGAGCTCATGCCTGGATCCCCCCTCAGTCCTGAAGAAACATCACCTGCATCTCTTCTTAGCCATTTTCTCCTAATTATGGACGTGGCATCTTCATTTCCCGATAAGAGACTCGCAGACCCCTCCACTTTGGTCTCTCTGCCCCATGCATAGAAGCTTTTAAGCTTGCCTCTAGGTGCATCCTCAAAAGATGCCGCAGGGAGGCAGTCGCCATCCTCATCAACATTTCTCACCCCAGCCTGTGAGTGCTTTCGGAGTCCTGATGATGTCTTCTTCTGATGATGATCTTTCTTCTTTGTTTGCTGTGAGTTTGTTTGTCCTTTCTTAACAACAGTCTTCTGTTGAGGGAATATATTTTTTTTAATTCTTTGTATACGAGTCCGCCACTTTGGGCTACAAAGATCTACAATGATGGAAACTAACTTCTGGCAGACATTTTGGCATACTTCCTGAAAGTATTTAAAACTTTTTTTGTACACAATGTTAAAGTATGGACCAAAGCATAAGTGGAGAACAAATCATGGGTAAAGTCACAAGAATATGATCACTGTGCTTATTGAAACAAAAGGATAGAAATTCCACTTTGCCCGCGGGTAACTCTAAGTTAACTTTGGGTTTTATCACACAAACAACGCAAAACTTATCAGTGTGAAGATCAAATCTATAACTTATTGGAACAAAGGGAAATTATGTTAACTATAGGTTTAAGTTGCCGTAAAGTACTTTCTTATTTATTTTCTGTGCACTGAAAAATAATATTGAAAGAAGAAAATAATGACAATGCTTTGTGTTCAAATTAGTCAGGTGGGTGGAATGGGCTCCCATGGATCAACTGATTTTGCACATGCATGTATCTGTAAATTACCACTGCTGTGAGTCAAAATGTGCCAAAGCAACCATGTTTCCCATTAATGCTTAATGGTCCATACTTAACATGTATAAGAATCTTTTAAAACCTTTCCAGAAGTATATGACATTTTCTGCCAAAAATTTGGTTTCCATAGTTTTGAATCACCCTGTAAATGGGTCTGTCCACACTAGGGGGCCATTTGGCATCCAAATATAGCAATGGGAGTAAGACAAGGAAGAGAGACATAAAATCAAGTATTTTGCCAAAAAAAAATTCTGATGCTTTCCTGAGCCGACACAAAAAATAAGACAACACTCTGGATATAAGAAATTATTAGAGGGTCATCTTAAAGACATTTGTTTGTAACATGGACAGACATTATGTTATCGACTGGAAAGAAAGAAAGGAATTATTAAAGTAACCATGAATTCCAAAATGTTAGTCAGCTTACATCTCTTACCCTGTCAGGATTGTTATCAGTGAAAATTAGGGCAAATTTGGGGGTATTTTAGGGGCCATTCAAAATGTTCAATGTTTTAAAATTTTGATTTCTTTTCGAAAATGTGGGTGGGTGGGTCAAGGAAATTTATTGAAAATCGAAATTTAATTTTTAATAAAAAACAAAGGAAAATTTAAAGAAATGCTCTTTTGACTTGCCAATTCTGCTCCCGCATTTCGATTTGTTTGTTTTTTCAACCCTATACCCATACGGCCTATGCGTAGTCTTAGACGTTGTGTCATCCGTTGTTCAACAGAGTGGATATTTTATAGACCTATTTAAATTCTCCTTAAGTCATGCATCAAAATATACCCAATCGAGTACGCACTGTGGACTGGTTCCCGTCTCTACTGCTATCACTTAAATACCGCAGCAAAGACGGGAACCGTGCCAATAAGCATACACGTTGCTTGCGCGTTGCGAAGCCCTGGGAAAACGATACATGTGCCGGTACATGCATGATTTTTACACGAATGTCAACTTCAAAAGGGGTATTGTGTGGCTTCAACTTCAAGAATTTGGAAGTTGATGAAAAAATTTACTTGTGACTTGAATTGAAAAAGAAAATGACTTGGTAAAAAAGATTGCTAACCTTTCACAACATTTTTATCATGCGGTAATTTGTAGACGATTTTATCGCCATATCGGCAATACAGCGGGAACAAATATCGACTATGAAAAAAATCATTATCGCCAGCGCTAGGTCAGAAGCTGATTATGAAACACAATAAGTCATCAGAGCACATGTTCAAGTGGGAGAGACCCACAGCTGCAACACGCTGTCATGAAATTAAACTGGGCATTTTACTTTTTGTTTGATTGAATGGCAAATCAATATTTTAAGATGCCAAAAAACATAAAAGTAAACCAACATTTCTAAATAAAATTTCATTTTCCTTTTTTTTTGGCAGAAATTGTTCTTGATAAAAAAAAAAAATCTCACAGCAGGAGAGGAACATCACACTCCCAAATGCCAATTTTAAAATATTTTTCAGTCGCCAAATTCAACAACTGTTTCCATGGAAACCTACTACGTATTTTGTAACTTATTCCAGCAGAGCACGTCTCTAAATTACCTTTATTTCAGACAGAAACATCCTTCCATATACCACCTCTATGTATCGGTCCAAGTTCTTTCTCTTGGCTCCATTCCAAGTACGGTACACCCTCTGAAGGGTCTGTCACGTCCAAAAAAGGAAACATAGTAAAAATGTATAATCTTTGCAGCTAAAACACCTGATATATTTTGATCAAGCCACTCTCCCATAGCCTCAGCTTGACGACAACAATATTGACACTTTATCTGCAAGGTTTTCAACTAGAATGCCATCCTGGCTGAACTGTATTTTTTTCAAAATTTCAAACAGAACTAAATGGTGAGCTTTTCAAAACATACTTTGCTGACAGTGAGAATACTGTAAATACTGTAAAAAAGGTTGCATCCATCTATTCATTACACTCCCATTCAAAAACAATAAAGTTGAAACATTGAGTATGTGCAGGATTGATTATGTGCAGGAATGACAACCGGCAATGACAACCCTGTGAGATTTTGTGTGGTTACATTTGTATTTCTGTTTTTCTCAGATTCTACACATTCTTCATAGAAATATAACGCCATTGGACAATATTTAACAAGATACATTCATGGATACATTTATGCAATGATGGAGGTTTATACAAGGCTTTGTATGGCCACACAAACTAAATGTCGCGGGAGTCAGGAAAGTTGGCCTAGTGGTATTTCCACCGCTGTGACCAGGGTTGGAATCCCACTATAGGGCCAACATGTGGATTGGTTTTTCAGTCCCTGCCTGATTCCGGGGGTTTTCCCCAGAATATCATTCTGGGGTTTTCCTCCCACTTCTTAAACTGAACATTTCTTCGTCTGAACCTACAAGTTTCTTCAGGCTTTCGAGCTAAATGCGATATGTGCGTTTGTGGAATCCCTGATATCTTTACCAGAAAGAATTAAAATTTAAATAAATAAAAATAAATAAATAAAAAATGTATGAATAAACAGAAAATTCCACGACATGATCATTTTATGAGACAACAGCATATATGTTTTGTATGAGGTAACCAATGTGAATACACATACCTGCTTTCCATAGAAGGGCATTGTCAAAAGTGTGAATTCAATTGTCACATCAAGTCTCCTTTTGTAAGAAGAGATACAAAATAATTACAATAAAACAAATTCCGCAAAGGCTGAAAGCTCAAACTATTTTTGATGGCAGACAGCCATACTAAAGGTTGCAATAAAAAGAAACACGAAGGTCAGGAGCAACAACAGCAAGCTGTCTCCTTCCATAGTAGTGTAACGCTCGACTTTGCTAGGGCTAAGGTTGTCAGCCCTAGGTCGGCTAGAGAAGAAGAGAAGTGGATGTATAAAGACAATGAGCACAGCTACAGATCAGACACTGGCAACAGTAATCAGGTCTCAGTACTTTGTGTGTTTATTCTGCAAACACAGACTAAAACTGTTGGCAGGCCGATAGAAGTGGACTGGTCGGGTTCCAAGGAAGGTCTGAAGACTTTTGGGGAAAGTGTGTATATTAAATATTTAATCTACTGAAAGGCTAGGGGTAATGTGTGAAACATCTGTGGGGGACCACCAGGATGGCATTTTGGCCACTATGACCCCGTTCCCACTATAGATCCACCAATTGGGGGATCTGATCCACCTTTTGCCAAATTGCCGGATCAGATCCCCCAATTGGTGGATCAGATCCTGCAATTGTGTGTAGTGGGAACGCTAACCGTTATAAGGTGGATCAGGATCTGATCCACCTTTCTTGATCCACCTTCAGACCAGGATTATACAGATCCCCCAATTGGTGGATCAGATCCTGCAATTGGTGGATCACGATCAAGTGGGAACACAAAAGGTGGATCTGATCCGGCAATTTGACCTGTCAACATCCGGCTGGTGCACGAGAGGCGCGAAAAGTTTGCGGTCTGATGAACGAAGAAATACGTTTAGGCGTGTAGCTCATGTGAAAATTTCCCACGTGCACGACATGCACCATAAACAACTACTGAACTACGTGCTGTATACAAAATGTGTTACCACGCGCGCGTGCGCGATGCAAGCGTGCATGCATCCATTCAGCGTACATGTGTATTCCTTTCGTTCCGTACTGGAAAGTCGTCCGCTTCTAAACCTTTTTCATTCGTGTAATTTTACTTATTTTTCTATCCACAAATAATTCCGTGTTAGTGTATAGCCTGCAGCGTGTCATAGAACAACAACAACCGTAGCAAAGTTTGAAGAAGATATGTTTTACGATCCGATTCGAGCCAGTACTTATAATATTACGATTAAGTTTGGACTGCTCTCCGCATCCATGGGCAAAATCAGACCGAGAAGCATATTTGGATTTCTTCCTCCATGTTGAAACTTCGAACATCAAAACATCGCACATGTATTTGACCCGTCCCAGCATGCAACGCAGCCACACAGCGCGCGCTCAGCAAGCAAGCGCATGCGTAATACCGAACTCAGTGACCTTTCGGACTCGACACTTCCGTTCGAAAAGGTGGATCAAGCATAAGTGGGAACGCGACTTGCGGTTTCGTTGCGGTTAGACAACGGTCACACCAAAATGCCGGATCTTGATCCACCTTTTCCCAATTCGAGTGGGAACGCGGTCAAGGTTTCCTGTCCATGAAATGTAGACAGAGTCTGGGAAAGTAAACTGGGCGACCCATTAAGGTACAATTAATATGTCAAGAGGGGAAGCTAAATGTTTAGGCTAGGGGATATAAATGTGTCATCAGGATTTAATTTGGCCCTGCAAGGACACAGACTTGTGCTTACAGTAGTAAAATTATCCTAATCTTAACCTTAACCCTAACCTATTTTGGCTAGAAACCATTCCAGACGCATCAGATTGCATACTTTGTCACATTGACTTGTGTGCAGAGTGCAGCAAGGTCAAGCTGTCACCACAGATGCACTGTGCTGCGTCTGGCAGGGTTAGGGTTAAAGGTATGATATAAGCTTTGGTAATGATCAGATTTTGGGGGATCAGTTTCAATCTGAAAGCTTAATGTTTATAAACATGATACCTGTACCACTCCTCCTGAGAAAAGATATACATCTGAAATGCTGTCATCTTTGAGAAAATTGTGTCTGAAGATCTCCGAAAACACTGTGGCTCATTTTTATTTCAACAATAAAAAAAAAGCACATTAATGTGCAAAAAATTACTGTTCAAGCAGAACAGTTTTTCATAAGGTGAAGTAAAAAAAAAACATGTTTAGTGTTCCAGGCGGGAAAAGTGTTCCTGCCCGAAACACTAAACATGTTTTTTTTTACTTGGCCTAATCATCATCATTGTTTTCTCAGAAAGATTTTACTTTAATACCCCTCACCAAAATGGATCAGGAACAAAATCTTACCAAATAACCAACCCTCCTTGATAACAACTGTCTAAACATGTGGCACAACCAGATATTTCAAGATTCATGTCAGCAAAATCTGTACAAAAAATGAGGCAGAAATCATACTGTGCACTGTGCCAAGAACATCTAACACAGAAAACACAAACTTTCTTCACCTATATTTCACAAAAATTTCCCCAACAAAATTCTCAAATTCACAGGTTGTGCCAAGTTTTTATACAATTCTGAACACAGATGGATGGTTATTTTCCCAAGATTTGCTGTTCCCGACTGATTTTGGTAGGGGGTATTAAAGTAAAATCTTTCCGTTTTCTCATGACTCGAATGACGGACTGAGCTCTAACTTCCACAGATTTGTTATTTCATGCATATATGTTGAATCACACAAAGTATGAACACTGCCTGCAACTGTTTTGTCAGCTCTGACAATGCTGTGTAGGCCTAATACATTTAATTTAAAGTTGCCACACTCATGATTTTTTAGGCTATGCCTAAGTTTGGTAGCCTTAACTTAAATAATAATAATAATTTAATATTTATAATGCGCCTTTTGCATACAAATGATCAAAAGCGCATTACAGAATCAAAATTAACTAGAGGTCTATGTTTTTAAGAACATAGGGCTTTTCCATATGTTTTTATGATGTCACTTCGAATTTTGTAAACTAGTGACAAATCTACCTAACCACCAAGTTTCGTGACGATTAGACATGGTCTATCCTTATGTCTTTCAAGAAATCATGCCTTTAATGACGTCATTATGACTTCAGTAATTTTTCGCATTTATATAAAAGAATGTACGAGCTAACAAAGCTATTACAAAAGGAATTTTGAATTGAACATGTTCTGTTGATGAGATATGGTTTTAAGAATCTTTAACGTTAAAATTTTGAAATTACCATAAAAATCAGATGATGACGTCATTATGACGTCACCTCAATTTTGATTTATAACATGTACTTGTTTAGCAACATACCAGGTTTGAATGCAATTGGACTTACGGTTCTCTTGATATGGGCCCTTGAAAAATGAGCCTTTAAGATGACATCACGTAACACATAATGACGTCATCGTGACATCACTCTTCGGCACACAATTTCAGATTAGGGTCTATGTTTGGGTTAAGTTTGCTTAAGATCTGATGTTGTTTAGTGACCAAAGTGCCGCAGACAAAATTCGTGTTTAAGAAGAAACCAAAATAGTGGGTATTGTGTAGTTTAGGATTTCTGTATTAATTGTGTTCATGTTAGCTTCTGGAGTATTTGATTATTCCAAAAGCCTTTTTTTGTTACTAAAGTAGACTTCTCTGAATCCCAATGACACGTGCTTTTGTGATTTGGAAAGGTTTTTTAAGGCGGAAAATACGATTTTCTTACGTTGTGTCACGTTTTGGCTCGGTCAACTACTCTCCCACCAGCTATATATCCGTGTAAAGCTGGGTATTGCGCAATCACGTATTTTGTTACCTCTTAGCTAACGATTTCACTCCAAAAAAACCCTGCAGATGTTCTTCGACGTGGCCCTTTGTTCTGAATGTGGAAAAACGAACAATTTTCAAGTAGATTGTGTTCATGCCTGGGCGAAAGTGTACTAAACTACACAATCGCGCGAACAGAACAAAAACAAAGGCTTTCCTGCTGTAGCGGAAACGCCAAAAAATGTGCGTCTGTTGTAAACATACGCATGGCTTTTCCTTTTTTCTTTTTTATTTAACATAAAGTATCAGAAGGTCTATGTCTTTGCTAAGTTTAAGATCTGAGATTATTTTATGATTAACATTTCGTACTCCAAACTTGACCTTTAAGTTCATGTTACATGCCACACGAAGACGTCATTATGACGTCACTCTTCGCGGCACGACTTTGCATCAGGGTCTATACCTATGCTAACTCTGACTAAGATTCGATGTTGTTTGATGACAAAAGTGCCGATCAGAAAATCTATGCACAAAGTCTATGGGATTTGGGATAGAACTAAAATAAGAAGCAGAAAAAAAATAGATATAGGGCCTTCAAAAATGCAAATTTAAGATGACGTCACGTAACATGTGATGACGTCATCATGACGTCATGATTCGGCACCCATCTCGAGTAGATAGTCAATGCATATGCCAAGTTTGAAGTTCATGGCATTTGAAGAAGTGCAAAATTTTAAGAGTACAATGAAATTTGAAACATTTACAAATTCATAAAAAATCAGCCGATGACGTCATCATGACGTCACTTCGGATTTTGCATGCTAGTGGCACTATCTACCTACCCACCAATTTTTATGACGATCGGACGTACCCTTATGTGTGTTTCAGAAATGCACATTTTTGATGACGTCATGATGACGTCACACATTTTTCAAATGTATGTGAAAGAATATAGGAGCTAACAAAGCTATTACAAAAAGAATTTTGAATTTAGCATGTTCTGTTGGTGAGATATGGCTTTAAGAAACTTTGAAGTTGAAAAACTTTAATATTACTGTAAAATCGTATGATGACGTCATCATGACGTCACCTTAATTTTCATCTATAACACGAGCTACCATACCAACATACCAGGTTTGAAGGCAATCGGACCTACCGTTCTCTAGATATAGGCCCTAGAAAAATGCACATTTAAGATGACGTCACATGACACGTGATAACGTCATCATGACGTCACGTTTCGGCTTACATTTTCAGCTGAGGGTCTATGTTTGTGTTAAGTCTGATTAAGATCCGAGGTTGTTTAGTGACCAAAGTGCCACTTACAAAATTCGTGTACAAAGTCTATGGGATTTGGGATAGAACTAAAAAATTCACAGAAAATCAGCCGATGACGTCATCATGACGTCACCTCGGATTTTACATGCTAGTAGCACTATCTACCTACCCACTAATTTTTATGACGATCGGACGTACCCTTATGTGTGTTTCTGAAATGCACATTTTTGATGACGTCATGATGACGTCACACATTTTTCAAATGTATGTGAAAGAATATAGGAGCTAACAAAGCTATTACAAAAAGAATTTTGAATTTAGCATGTTCTGTTGGTGAGATATGGCTTGAAGAAACTTTGAAGTTGAAAAACTTTAATATTACTGTAAAATCGTATGATGACGTCATCATGACGTCACCTTAATTTTCATCTATAACACGAGCTCCCATAACATACCAGGTTTGAAGGCAATCGGACCTACCGTTCTCTAGATATAGGCCCTTGAAAAATGCACATTTAAGATGACGTCACATGACACGTGATGACGTCATCATGACGTCACATTTCGGCATACATTTTCAGCTTAAGGTTTCTGTTTGTTTTAAGCCTGATTAAGATCTGATGTTGTTTAGTTACCAAAGTGGCTCTTACAAAATTCATGTACATATGGGATTTTGGATAGAACTAAAATAATCATAGAAAATCAGCCGATGACGTCATCATGACGTCACTTCAGATTTTACATGCTAGTAGCACTATCTACGTAACTACCAATTTGTATGATGATCGGACCTACCCTTATATGTGTTTCCAAAAAGCCTCTTTTTGATGACGTCATGATGACGTCACACATTTGTTACATTTATGTGAAAGAATATAGCAGCTAACAAAGCTATTACAAAAATAATTTTTAATTTAGCATGTTCTGTTGATGAGATATGGCTTTAAGAAACTTTGAAGTTCAAAAACTTTAAAATTATTATAAAATCGTATGATGACGTCATCATGACGTCACCTCAATTTTCATCTATAACACGTACTTCTCTACCACCATAGCAGGTTTAAATGCAATCGGACATACGGTTCTCTAGATATGGGCCATTGAAAAATGCACCTTTAAGATGACGTCACATGCCAAGTGATGACGTCATCATGACGTCACTCTTCGGCATACATTTTCAGCTTAGGGTCTCTGTTTGTGTTAAGCCTGATTAAGATCTGAGGTTGTTTAGTGACCAAAGTGGCTCTCACAAAATTCGTGTACAAAGTCTATGGGATTTGGGATAGAACTAAAAAATTCATAGAAAATCAGCCGATGACGTCATCATGACGTCACCTCAGATTTTACATGCCAGTAGCACTATCTACCTGCCCACTAATTTTTATGACGATCGGACCTACCCTTATATGTGTTTCAAAAAAGCACATTTTTGATGACGTCATGATGACGTCACACATTTTCCCATTTATGCGAAAGAATATAGGAGCTAACAAAGCTATTACAAAAATAATTTTGAATTTAGCATGTTCTGTTGGTGAGATATGGCTTTAAGAACCTTTTAAGTTAAAAAACTTAACAATTATTATAAAATCGTATCATGACGTCATCTTGACGTCACCCCAATTTACATCTATAACACGAGCTAGCCTAACAACATACCAGGTTTGAAGGAAATCGGACCTACCGTTCTCTAGATGTGGGCCCTTGAAAAACGCACCTTTGAGATGACGTCACGTGACACGTGATGACGTCATCATGACGTCACTCTTCGACGCAATATGTCAGCTTAGGGTCTATGTTTGAGGTAAGTTTGGTTAAGATCTGAGGTTTTTTAAGACCTAAAGTGCCACCGAGTAAATTCGTGTACAAAGTCTATGGGATTTTGGTCGGAACTAAAAGAAGAAGAAGAAGAAAAAAAAAATCAGAACAAAAACAAGGCCTTTTCCGACTGGAAGTGTCGGAAAAGCCAAAAAGTAACTACTTTAATAAAAAACAAAAAGACAGAGGGATTTATATATAAAATGTTAATTATATATAAATATTTATATATAAAATATATGATTTATCTTTAAAATGTTTGCCAAATTGGTAGCATTCCAAAAGTCATTTACCTATCAATTGTTTCCCACCCCTCCCCTGGGCTGCCATGGCTGCACCACCCCCAATGTGGGAATAAGTGACCAAAACCCATCCCCAACCCTTGGGAGCTACTCTCAGGACAGTCCTGTACAAAGGTATAGGGCCTATTTTAGTATTTTTATAATTTACACTCAAAGAAGGACCCGGCCTGAGTTCCTACCCAGCCTATGGGCATGAAAAAGGTTTCCAAACCCACAACGTAGGCAGGGATGGAGGCAGATTTTTTTGTTGGGGGGGGGGGGAGGATTTGGGGAGTAAACAATACCCAGGTGAAAATTCCAGTTAAAACCAGTTGAACTTTCAACTGGTTCCAACTGGTTTGAACTGGAATCAACTGGTGTCCAACTGGTACCTGTTGGAGTCAACTGGTTTCAACTGGTAGCTCAACTGGATTCAACAAAAACCAGTTGAAACCAGTTAAAGGAATCAGCGACCAACTGGTAATTTGTGTGGTGTCAACTGGAACCAGTTGAAACCAGTTGAAAGAACCAGTTACCAACTGGCAATCCTTGTGGTGTCAACAGGAACCAGTTGAAACCAGTTGAAGAAACCAGTTACCAACTGGCAATTCTTGTGGTGTCAACTGGAACCAGTTGAAGAAAACATGTACCATATGAAACCAGTTGAAGTAACCAGTTATCAACTGGCAATTCTTGTGGTGTCAACATGAACCAGTTGAAACCAGTTGAAGAAACCAGTTACCAACTGGTCATTCTTATGAACAGGGACCAGTTGAAACCAGTTGAAGAAACCAGTTATCATCTGGTGAACAGAAACCTATAGCTATTAAAACTATTCATACTTATCTTTGTTTCCGTGATTGTTGTTTTTGTTTGTTTAATTTTTGTTTTTGTGTTTTGCTTAGTTTCACTTATTGTACATAAATTCTATCAGTGTCACACACAATGAAAGCAATTGCATACTTATGTATAAAACTTTTAATTCACTGTTCAGTCTTCACAAGACAATTCCAGACTTGAAACAAGTCTAATTTATAAAAAATATTTTTAAAACAACAAAATGTTAAAGATATAATTTACAAAATGGAATTTCAAAAAAATTGTACATAAATTCTATCAAATTGATAATGTGCAAGAGGTAAAATTGCCCGCACACAATGAAAACGATTATAAAATTCAATTAACTATTCAGTCTTTCACAACAAGACAATTCCAGACTTGAAACAAAGTCTACTATCTATCATAATGGCCTTGAGTTCAATCTGATTGCATACTGTGCAGGTACTTGGTATGCACAGTACACACACAATGTACGTGTACATTGTACATGTATATGTACAGTATAATCCTAACTGCCATTAACGCGCGTAGGGTTTTTGAAGGAAACAGCAGACTGAAATAGTGCGCCACCCTGTGTGGAGTATCTTCATTTAAACAGTTAAAAGTGATAAAAATGCTACATTGTTGTTCTGAATGAAAATATATTACTTCGATGATAAAAGGTTTACCAAAATAACGGAATAATGGGAAATAGTTGTGCACGCGTAGGAATATCGATGCATGTTAAGCGGTCAGACGATGGAGGAAGGAACACAATTACAACAGGCCAGATGTTTTTGCTGCAAAGCCTACCATTGTTTGTCGTATCTGAGCTGAAATATCAACGTCTGATGGAGCATAATTACATCCTGAGTGATATGGGAGAGTTTACTGCATCCACTGGTAAGTTTTATGGAAATAACTGAAGTCATTTTCGTCAAATTTTAAGGATGTCCATGTACATGTATATTTTGGCCCACACACAGTCATGACAGTCAGTGGACAGTGCCATGGTTCCATACAGTCCGTTGTGTACATGTATAGGTATTCAGTATATGAACGAACGGGTTGTGCTATTTACACTGTGAATCCCTTGGATGTGATTTCCTATTCAAAATGGAGGATATGATTTTAACAATGATGGTCCAAAATCACATCCTACTCTATTTAAAATCACATCTGAAGCCTGTGAACTATTAATTATCCCACCCTGACAAAGAGTACATTGTGACTTTTGGGTTTAACAGCTAAACTGCATTGTGATGCTGGACTCTGTCTCTGGATGTGATTTTGGACCCTCATTGTTAAAATCACATTCTCTTAATCCTCCTGTCCATTCTGAATAGGAAATCTGAATAGGAAATTGACTAAAGCAAACAGGATTATCTACATTCACACACCAAAGTTCCTGTTTGTCCGAAAACTGTTTTCATAGGGGAAATTATTATAAAAAAGTAACAAGGCCAACATGTTTGGCATGCCCGCCCGCTTCCTTCTTTCTTGCTTCTCAAAAAAATACAATTTTATGACTTCCCAATAAATACCATGAATGAAAATGCATGGGAAGAGAGGAAATATGTAGACCTACCTCAGACTAGATACTGTTCCTGTACAGAAACTTAACCTACCCACAACATAACAGTTGTGTAAACCAAATTTATTCAAATTTGTCTCATACATTGTTTGTATTTTGTGCTCTTTCCTTATACAGTGGTGTACTTCACTTGAAGAGGAGCAGAATGGATCGAGTTACAGCTGATGATCTACAAGGGGATGTCATGCTTACAACTGACTATCTACCGAGTTTCGTTGATGGGAAGATCGACAAGAGTCCTTCATAAAGTTTCAAAGAGGAGTTGAATTTTATAGTTTGTAAAAAATAAGTATTAAAACAAGGGTAGCCAATGAAAAAATTCAAATTGTTTGAATTCATATTCAAGTTAATATGAAAGTACATCATGAACAGATTACAAAACTGTTTAAAAAACCAGCCCAATTTCTTTTAAACTGTTCATGGGATAAACATGAAGCCTACAGTACTACCAACATAAACCTTGATGCTGAGATGTGCTTGTCATGACCATAGACCGTACATTGCTCTGGGGTCCTCAGTGACTCCGAAACACTGTGATGTCGTAGAATTTTCATTTTAGGGCCAATCTCCCCCCGGGTGTACACATCTTATTATGTTACTTGCCATTATATTTGTTTTGTTTTTTACTTCTGGTTTTTGTTTCAATTCTTGAGAAAGAGAGAAGTACTTTTAATAAAATTAATGTAACAAGCTACATGTGCAATGTTTTATCTTCCTTTATTTTCTGACTGCAGTTTCAGACCGCCTGTTTAAGACCAGTTCAAACCTGTTAACGTGATTTGATGCAAGTTACAAACCAGTTGAAAACCAGTTCGAAAACCAGTTCGAAAACCAGTTCGAAAACCAGTTCGAAAACCAGTTCGAAAACCAGTTCGAAAACCAGTTCGAAAACCAGTTCGAAAACCAGTTCGAAAACCAGTTCGAAAACCAGTTCGAAAACCAGTTCGAAAACCAGTTCAAAACCAGTTCAAAACCAGTTACACCAGTTGGATACCAGTTGAATACCTGTTAGACCAGTTAAAATCCAGTTGAAAACCAGTTGCATACCAGTTCAAACCAGTTCAAAACCAGTTCATACCAGTTACACCAGTTGAATACCTGTTAGACCACTTAAAATCCAGTTGAAAACCAGTTAAACCAGTTGAATACCAGTTAAACCAGTTGAAAACCAGTTCATACCAGTTAAACCAGTTAAAAACCAGTTGAAACCAGTCACCAATTCCCAGTTGGGACCAGTTGAAACCAGTTCAACTGGTTTCAACTGGGACCAGTTAAACCAGTTCAACTGGTTTCAACTGGAATTTTCTCCTGGGTAAACCTTTTCGACATTCTCAATGCATTGTGGGTTTGGAGGCCAAACAAACCATGTAATTTATACACAAACCTATGGCACTGTGAACCAGTCCAAATATTTATTAAATTTTATGCTAAATATCAATCATGAGTTGAGCGATACCCTTTTCACATATCTTTGCATGGAACATAAGAAATATAATAACCAGAAAAATAAATTTTAAATGGCAATGAAAAAAAAGGAAATAATTGGGGAATCCCTCTCAGGGTACCAGTTACTGATGAATGCAAATTTCTGGAATTAGAATAGCTAATAATGTCACATTATTAGCCAATCAGAAGAGGATTTTTGCAAGCATGACAACGAACATGTGACCAATGTGACCAATGCGACCAATCACGTCCGTTCTAATGTGCTTGCTCTTCTAATGCCATTTAGGGCTGGTGCAGTTCCCATGATGCTTTGAGAATGTCAAAAAGGTTTATTGATAGGTGCATTTGTTCATGTGCAACAACCCCCCCCCCCCTCCCTCCCCACATCGTGATCATGTTTAGTCTGAAAATTTGGCGATTGTGTAGTATAGGGCCCCTCTTTAGTTTTGATGAAATTAGATTCAAGGGTTTTTTTTCTCATTCCAAAATGACTTTTTCAACCTAAAGCAGACTTCTCTTAGTTCTATTGACGTCGTTTTTTTTGTAATTTTGAACAGTTTATTTCGGTAGAAAATGCAATTTTCTTACGCGCTTTACGGCAGTTGCTATGCGAATGAACGCGGCTTTGCGTGTTTACTGTGCGTCGCGGTGGTCGCCATCTTTATTTTCGCGTTGCGTTTTGTCGTCCTCATCGCCGCTTTACCCAAAAATTTCCCTCAAAACTAAAACCCTGCCCTTTATTAGTCCGAGTAACTTGGACCCTTCATATCGCCTTTTTTAACATTTGGACATGATCTGGCGATAGTAGGGTCCAAGTCGATTGCACAATAGAGAATGGCCAAAAATTCAATCCCCCAAAAAAACATCAGAATTCAACCTTACAACGGCCACCAGAATACTAGATACGCCACCACCTGACCAAGTGGAGTTCCATGATCAGATGAATGTACCAAGGTTTACTTAACATCCAAATAAAAAGTGAAATTTTACCGTTTAATTCCCAGAGACCCCCGCAGAACATGTCTTTTCGCTTTTTTGAAGTTCAAAAAGTGACTCCTCCATCTTGCATGACGTACGTCACCCTGATGCGCAGCGCCCGCATGCACCTAGTCTAGGTTACAAGACGTTCTTAGCGGTGCGACGTATAGCGCGCACGGCCGGCCGACAGCGCCCTCTCGCCAAGGCGTGTGTTTGTGTTTGTGTAGCTAGAGGGCGCTGCCGTGAGCGCTGTACGTCGCACCGCGCTAAGGACGTCTTGGAACCAAGACTAGCATGCACCGCGCGACAACCTGTTTATGCCGGCGACTGTTTCGTGAATAATTTCCTACCTCATGACGCGCGTGCAACCTCGAATCAATATACTACACATGCTACATGTATAACTCTATGATCTACACACGAACACGTACAGCGACCGTTTTACCACTCGCGAAACAGTCGCCGGCAGGTTGTCGGGCGGTGCATGCGGGCGCTGCGCATCAGGGTGACGTACGTCATGCAAGATGGAGGAGTCACTTTTTGAACTTCAAAAAAGCGAAAAGACATGTTCTGCGGGGGTCTCTGGGAATTAAACGGTAAAATTTCATTTTTATTTGGATGTTAAGTAAACCTTTAATTGGTACATTCATCTGATCATGGAACTCCACTTGGTCAGGTGGTGGCGTATCTAGTATTTTGGTGGCCGTTGTAAGGTTGAATTCTGATGTTTTTTTGGGGGATTGAATTTTTGGCCATTCTCTATGTGCAATCGACTTGGACCCTACTATCGCCAGATCATGTCCAAATGTTAAAAAAGGCGATATGAAGGGTCCAAGTTACTCGGACTAGCCCTTTATCTACGACTACGGCATAGGGCCTACCTGTTGGTTTTTAATGTCGTTTGGCAATTCCAATAACCTAAAAGTGGATTTTTGTTCCCTTATAACTTAGGGAACAGGGCCCTACACTACACAATCGCCGAAAATTCCAGCTCTAGGCTCATGACATGTGAGATGGCGAATCTCACATCATCATGTCATGAGCCTAGGCCCTAACCATGCTAACCATAGAGCTGCTGGCATTTTCAAGCTTATTTTTTTCTGACCCTGTATTTATGTTCACTGTATTTTTGCTCTTTATTTTTATACTGAACTAAACTATGCCTAACAATTTAAACAGGTTTGTATTTGACATAAAATGTGTGCCCTGAAATAAGGTGAGAACTTTGGTATAACTTTTCCAAATTGACTTGCGGCCTACCTGCATTTTTCAGCTCATGCTCACTTTAGCTTGGCATCCTGTGCCCAGATTCAGCACAGGGCCAATAAATCAACACCAGTGTGAATGTTCTTCTCACAGTACCCGACTACTACTACGCAGTATGTGCAGAAAACATGAACGATCACGTGCCACCGCGCGAGTTGCGCGGTGGGTTATGTTATCAGACAAGTACCACGTGCATGCAGCTAGCTGTGACAAAACGCTCGGCCGGTTGGTATCGTGACATTGTGTAGGCGGCCATAGCCATTTCCCAAACCTTGGCTTCGCCGACTTTGGCCTTGGCTTCTCGTAATTTTAGGTCCTCGGATATGAGGCAAGATCTTGGGCACTTTTTTGCTACGTACATGTAGCCCTACACGCTAAAAACTGAAGTGTTGAATCCAACACTTACATGTGTGCGGTCAGTGACCACACTTTGAAAGTGTGGAATCCAGCATTTTAAATGTTGAATCCAGCATTTGAAATTTTAAATTTTAAATTCGGATATTAAACTGTTAATCCAACGTTTAAAATGTTGATTCAACAATTTCAACAAAAAGTTTGGGGAAATGTTGAATTAACACTTAAATTGTTGAATCAGCATTTTAAACATTGAATTCACATTTAAAAATGCTAGATTTAACATTAAAAATGCTAGATTCCACACTTTCAAAGTGTGGTCACTGACCACACACATGTAAGTTTTGGATTAAACACTTCAGTTTTTAGAGTGTACATCAAAGTCTATTTTAATCCAGACTCTGAAAGCGGGAGTATTTTGAAGTAGGCTACTCACTGATTGGTTCAGATTTGGCAGTGAAGCTGGGAGAGACGAAGACCAAGCCAAAGCAAGTTTGAGAAATGGCCACTTGGGGGCCTATAGGCTTCGACATGGTTCAGTCATCAAATTCATGTAAACCCAATTCGGTGGCCTGTAAATACTAGACAAAACGGCCTATATAGGCTCCTTACAGTGGGTTCCTTAATTAATTAAGGCTTTGTCTCCATAGGTTGTTTTTATGTTCTGTCTAACGGCACTCGCGGTACACCAGAGAGTGATTTTTGTATCAATAACCGAATTGTGGTACCCACCCAAATGGACCTACGAAGAAAAGACGTCAAACTGTGCTTCGATTTGCATTCGTGCAGCCAGGTGAGGGGGTATGGAGGGCGAAAAGTGGCCATCTGCTTTTCTCCTTTCAGAAAAGCAGAAAAGTGGATCGAACGTTCTGACAACGTACTGTGCATTCTACTTTTCTGCTTTTTGGAATAGCAAAAAAGCAGATTTAACGTTTTTGTAAAATTAATTGTTCGACTTTGTTTCCTTTTCTGCTACCAGAAAAGCAGATTGAACGTTTTGTAAAAATGCATTTTTCTACTTTTCTGCTTTTTTGCTTCCAGAAAAGCAGATTTTACTTTTCCTTCTTTTGCTGGCGGACAAAAAGTGGCCATCTGCTTTTCTTTTGCTCGAGTAGCAGAAAATCAGATTGAACGTTTTCGACTTTTCCATTTTCTCCTTTTCTGCCACCTGAAAAGCAGATTTTACTTAGGCGGCCGAAAAGTGGCCATCTGTTTTTCTCCTTTCAGAAAAGCAGAAAAGTGGATCGAACGTTCTGACAACGTACTGTGCATTCTACTTTTCTGCTTTTTGGATACCGGAAAAGCATATTAATTCTTATTTAGGCGGCCGAAAGTGGCCATTTGCTTTTCTGCTTTCAAAGGACCATGAACGTTTTGGTTACGACCATAGTGGACTGAAGACTTCGAAACATAATTGCTTATGTCCACTCTGTTATTTTTATAATGGACGATTCCGATGTTTCCCCAGAAGTCTATTGGATGGTAGCCGTGAAACCCCGCTGGTTTATTTACGCTTTGCATAGGCTTTGCAGCTGGACGGCATAGGAAACCCACCAATAGACTTTCAGGGAAACATTGGAATCTTTCATTACAAAATCTATAGGGTAGACCTTATTGTGTTCGGTCTTCTTTTACTTTTAGCCACTAGAAAGCAAAAAATATATGGTCGTAACCAAATTCAAAACGTTCACGGTCTAAATGAAAGCAGAAAAGCAAATAACCACTTTTCGGCCGCCTTAGTAAATTTTGCTTTTCCGGTATCCAAAAAGCAGAAAAGTTGAATGCACAGTACGTTGTCAAAACGTTCGATCCACTTTTCTGCTTTTCTGAAAGGAGAAAAGCAAATGGCCACTTTTCGGCCGCCAGAGTAAAATCTGCTTTTCAGGTGGCAGAAAAGGAGAAAATGGAAAAGTCGAAAACGTTCAATCTGATTTTCTGCTACTCGAGCAAAAGAAAAGCAGATGGCCACTTTTCGTCCGCCAGCAAAAGTAGAAAAATGCATTTTTACAAAACGTTCAATCTGCTTTTCAGGTAGTAGAAAAGTAGAAAAATTCATTTTACAAAAAGGGTAAATCTGCTTTTCTGATATTCTGATAGCAAAAAAGCAGATGGCCACTTTACGTCCTCCATAGTCGGGGACAACACGCTGACCCATATATGACCACGGAGCACAGCCAGAGATCGAAAGTGTTTTTTTTTTCGGAGGGAAAAACCCGGAGAAAAACCGGCCGCGTCCATTACCAATAGGTTACAATACAGTGTTCTGTTACACTGTTCAGTCTCAATTTTGTATGATACTTGGCACAATGGCACGTAATGGTATTTAAAACCTATAGCTAAATCATATTAGATCTTATATTAGTAGAAAAAAATACTAAATTATATACGTGATTGTTAGTTTTTGTTACTAGACGAAAAACGCCATACCTACCTATAGACTAATCCGACGAACAAAATTTAGAATTAGAAGCCATCTTTAGGTACCCAATCAACCGGTACCATGTGCCTTTGACCAATAGGTGAAAAGTAAACACGCTCCAAAATAAACACGCGCCTTATAATTATGTACTAAGCACAAACGCCTATGAAGCGCGCGCGAGCGCTGTACCGCCCGATTGGGTGGCTTCTAACGGTTCGTCGGATTAGTGGAATCGTCCAGTAATTCTCCTGGTTCGAATATTCATGTTATAGAAGGCTTTTGGCGATTCCGACCAATCAGCTTGTTTCGTCCACTTTTGGACTAATTCGCCATAGGGTGTGTACAAACCGTGAACGACATTCCCAAGTCTGTGATCGTGATCCAAGGTTAACTCACAAAAGGACGCAAGAGGGCGCTATTTCTGCCACTATTCTGTGATTGTATTGGCTATCAGGCCGACAAAAGCCACGATCACAGACTTGGAACCAAGTCTAGCGATTGTGTAGCTACGGACCCTCTGTATATTTGATCCATTTCGAGTCAAGGTTGTTTTTATCATTCCAAAATGAATTTATCGACCTAAAGTATACTTCTCTCAATTCTAATGAAACAGTTTCTTGCTGTAGAAAATGCAATTTTCTTTCTTGCGAATCAGTGCGGATTTCGCCATCTTTATTTTCGTGTTGCATTTTCATCTTCGTTGTCGTTTTACCTCAAAATTTACCCCAAACAAAATTAAATAAAAAACCCTGCCCTCTATCTACGACATACCTGTTGCTCTTTAATTTCGCAATCTAGTTTGCTATGTGGATACCGAAATCTGGGCAGCCGACCCATCATGCATGTAGCACCATTTTGTTCATACATTTTAATCATATAATGTTAATTGGAGCTATGATAAGCTCTGTACATATTATGCCAAATTAACAATTAATTTCCTGGAGCCGTCCTTCTTTCGTTTGGTTGCTCTGCCACAATATCTACTCATTGCATTATAATGCTACAATGTGCTTTTCTAATCTACTTATTATTTACAATGTTATATTAATTGCAAAAGTAAAATTCACCAGTAAAGCATTAAAGGGGCTGTGTCGTCACGATCATAGCAGGCTTGCGGCTGTACACTGAATCCCGAACTGATGAACGCAGATGAACCCAGTAACTAACTGCAAATAATACCCCACGACCGCGCGCTGACCTACAGGGTGCGCGCGCGCTGACCTACAGGGCGCGCGCGCGCTGACCTACAGGGCGCGCGCGCGCTGACCTACAGGGCGCGCGCGCGCTGACCTACAGGGCGCGCGCGCGCTGACCTACAGGGCGCGCGCGCGCTGACCTACAGGGCGCGCGCGCGCTGACCCACAGGGCGCGCGCGCCAGATCAGATTACAATTGCAATGACTGCTGCATGCATGATCCTGTAATGATACATATACTGCATGTACAAGTATTTTGTATGTGTTTGTGCCACCAAAAATATACGATAGGCCTACAGTCGAACATAGTCCGTGACACCCCACCCGCCAAACGCCAAAATGTACCATGACAGAACCAAACGAAAATAAGTAAATAAGTAAATCTGTATTTATAATTGTAAAATACATAATGCACCAGCCCCTTCCTATACAAAAATAAAGTTGTAGGCCTATGTATCGAAATAAATTTCGACTAAAATCGGCTGTGCGTGCAATGATGAGCAAACCAAAGTAAAACAGCTATACTGATGGCGATATTGAGTCCACGACCTTGTGTTACATTTGACGGCAGGAATTTATGGAAAGTTACATCATAAGAGTTATTTCAACACTATCAAATAATAAACACAATAATAACAGTTATTACCAATTAATAATATACGCCAATGAAATGAGATTTCACCAGTGGCGAGTAAATCCGTGTCGAAAAGTGGGGATGATTATTGAATTTGTCAACGAAGTACTGCATCTTGAACTTTTTCTCAACGGGGGATTACCCCCGCCTCAAACACCGCTTGAAATTTGAAACATCACTTTGTGTACAATTTCCCCTTTTTATATTTACGAAACAAAAAAGAAATACAAATCGGCGGGCCCCTGAACTCCTTCCCCGTGTTTACGCCACTGGCGCACAGATCCCCACATCACTATGATAAAGATGACTACCGAAGAAACAAAGAAATAAACACCCCGACAAATATTCAAACAACCCTAATTTTCACCTGTTTTGCACGAATTATTCGCTTATTACTTTTTATGACATGAACAATTCACATACCGAGTAGGCCCTACATGGATCGGATGTACTGTACATGTAATGTATAATGTACTGTACATGTTGACTATACATTACATGTAGACTTCATGTGCGGAAATATTGTTTCACACAGCGAGCTAGTTGTTGACAAGTGCCATTGGAATAGCGACCAAGTGAAGTTGTTTCAGCTCCATCTATCAACTGTTTTATTTTTTAATGAACTTCTAAGTTCTAGATTTTAATTTTGTTTTCGCTGCTAAAGAACTGTCTGCAGCCACTACCCCTCTTTTAGTAGCATGATAATTTTGTTATTAAAGTGACGGGTCAAAATAAACCTGAAGCTTTTTATCGACCTAGGTTTACAAGCAAGATACGAACAAGATACATTCCAAATGAATGTACACATAATACATAGACCCTTTTACGGATACCCCGCCTGTGGGATTTTGTGTACACAATTTAGCGCGAACTGTCCCACAGCGACAAGACACGTTGCAGTTTTGCTGTGCACATTTACATGGACAAGCACCCCGTGTGCCGAGTCGTCCTCTCTGGCAAGAGTTTCGGCATGTACATGTCATAGGTTCTCCAGCGTAAGGTTCTACTTCTATATCGCCAACCTCCAATTCTATGCAACTTTCAGACAAATATTCCATGGCACTTGTGTACATGTGAATGAAATTTTATGAAATAAACAGATGAAATTTGAACGTTTTTTCTAATAATCTTACTCTTAGAGAACTGAGTGCCACGATATGTGCTACTTGTTTATAAGTTTGTGTGTACACGTATGTGTATGTGTGTACGCAGACGCTGGACATGCGTGCGTGTTCCAGGGGGTGTAGTTTCCAAAAGCCAATTCTCAGAACAGCCATAACAAACGGATGGAGGTTAAAAATAGCACATAACCGAAATGAAGCGCAAGGGGGCGCACTCCAATATTTGATTCGTTAACGCGAGATGGCGCGACGACACAGCCCCTTTAATTGCCGAAGGATTAGAGGAGGAGGGGGGGGGGGGGGGGTACGTGGTGGGGAAGAGAAAATTTTGCCGATTTACTACAAAGTGTATCAAGTTACTTCAGACTTTACCAGTTGTTCCTTTTGAGGCTGAGACAAAAGTGACAGCATATAACAACTTTTCCTTCCCGCCCAAACTTTCTAGGCTATACCTGTAGGCTGTATAAAGGAACCAACCCCACTTCCATTGGTCCAAAGCTAGACTATGCCTGCCCAGGTATTTCAGAACCAGATCTATGATTGGCTGGTTTTGGGCCTGTTTGTTTCACACAGATCGAGAGGTCATCCAGAGCCGGACGAAAACAAACAGGATCGCGAATCCTTTAGGGCGCCCTCTCGCTATATGATGCATGCTGGGAGAATTTGTACTACGCGACAAATGTCGTCTGCTTCAGATTTTGTAAGCAGAAGAGTTATATTTATGATAAACTATCTATACTAGTATTTCCAGAAAAAGTAAATAAATCGTACATAGCTTTAATAACAAAAATACACTGTAAAAGAATTATGACTAAATATACTGTCACACAAGCTCATTAAATGCTTCAAATCTACGAAAAAATATTCACTTTTCTCTCTGTCCGTCTCGCACGTACGTCCCCACCTAAATCTTGCGAACCCACCTCGCGAGCAGGATCCCTAAAAACGTGATCCGGAGCAGCTTTCGACGCTCCGGATCGATCACTGATCGCGATCCCGATCTGTGTGAAACAAACAGGCCCTAGGCGTGTTTGTTTCACGCAGATCCGGTGTCATGCCAAAAAGTGTCCGGTGCCAAATACTGTCCGCTCATTAGCATACTGCTCTCTGATTGGTCAAATACTGGCCGTTGAGCACGCGCAAAAGACACGGACACTATTTGGCATGTATTACATGCCAAATAGTGTCCGCTGCTAAAAAGTGTCCGCTCATATGCATGCGTTGCAACGTTGCATTATGCACAGCACAATATAAACACCCACACACACACACACACGCTACCACTGTCCGTTCCTTGCCAAATACTGTCCGTTCCTTGCCAAATACTTCTTTTTACTATACCTCTTACCATGGAGGAAGGAACATATATATATTCCTACCTCCATGCTCTTACTAAAACACACATCCATTACCAGCGACTATTTTGAATCGTTGGATGAGTTTTTATTCACTTTTTTTTTCTTGACAGGCCGTTCAATTTTATCATACTGTCTGCTTGTTACCTATGTTCCCCCTTCATAATTCCCCCAATGTTCTCCTCTCCAAAATCCCCTTTTTAATGAGAACTATCGTCACGCAGCGTTGATAGCTACGTATGTACGCCCGGACACTATTTAGCAAGCTTCCGGTATCGCGATGACGAAATACCCACTTGACCAATCAGAGAGCAGTATGCTAATGAGCGGACAGTATTTGGCACCGGACACTTTTTGGCATGACACCGGAGCGCGATCAGTGATTCGGAGCGTCGAAAGCTGCTCCGGATCACGTTTTTAGTGATCCTGCTCGCGAGGTGGGTTCGCAAGATCCAAGATGGCGACGTGCGAGACGGACAGAGAAAAGTGACGGTATTTTTTCGTAGATTTGAAGCATTTAACGAGCTATTGTGACAGTATTTACTCATAATTCTTTTACAGTGTATTTTTGTTATTAAAGCTATGTACGATTTGTTCACTTTTCTGGAAATACTAGATAGTTTATCATAAAAATAGCCCTACAGAATCTGAAGCAGACGACATTGTCGTGTAATACAAATTCTCCCAGCATGCAACATATAGCTCGTTAAATGCTTCAAATCTACGACTCTGTCCGTCTCGCACGTCGCCATCCTGGATCTTGCGAACCCACCTCGCGAGCAGGATCCCTAACAAAACGTGATCCGGAGCATGCAGCTTTCGACGCTCCAGATCACTGATCGCGCTCCGGATCTGCATGAAACAAACACGCCCAAAAAGGTGTTGCACTGTACGTATGGGGCTCTTGATTGGCTATCGGCCCATTTGCCAAAAAGTTTTCTATGGGCTTCCGTGTACAAAAAGTATTCCACAGGAAAGTGCAATGTAGCGAGATGCTAGTCAACTGCACAATGAGCCCCATCATTTTGCATTACACATACAATTTCTAAGGGGAAAGTCAATTTGCGAATTTGCTGCTTATAAATTATTTGATCACTTAATTAATGATACAATTTTGTAAACGTGGTAAAAATTAAAGGTAAGATAGAGTTGCGACAACCATAATATGCACGATATATGGGGCAGAGCGAACCCCCCCCCCCTCTTTTGTGTTGGTCATTGTGTTCCCGGAATCTCAGGAATTCTTTTCAGAAGTCTAGGGGGATGTGTTAGGTAACAATAGTCTGGAGAGTGAAAAGGGTATAGGGACAAAAAGGGGGATACCCCCCTCTGCCCCATATCGTGCTGGGTATAGCGACAACAGACGCCAGTTATATAGTCTGGTGACAGCGGCAAAGCTGAGTAGACTCTGTACGGTGCCTTCATTTTGCACATGTACATCTGGATTCCTGACGACCGAAGCAATAACAACTTTCGCACTCGCTCGCTCGCTCGCTCGACGCTCTTGACTTCTCTTTGTATTTTGGCGGAAACAGTCACTTAAAAATTACTTTTAAATGTAAAGATTTGAGTGAGAATGCCCAGAAGATGTTTGAGATGAGTACCGGGAGGTTTTTTTCCATTTTCCTGGTGATGTTCCTGGTGCTGAGTGGACGTACGTTTGGCGAGTTCGATCAGCATCGAGATCCGTCCAAATGTGAAGGTACACTAGTCTGTATAGCCATAGTATAGCACGCACGCACGCGAGTATTGTGTGTACGGGTATAGGTTCTACACTAGTCTATACACTGTACTTCCGCAAAGATTTTACTAAAAGGGAAAGTCCACCCTGAGTTTATAATAACATAATGTTAAAGAACGTTAATTGCAATTGTGACTTACTTTTTATTTCATTTTGATTGGTTCCTGGCGAATTTTTGCCCGACTGCTAAAGCAAAACTCGGTCGTGCTGTAGTACAGCAACATCATGACGATTTGGCAAGCTTTTGGCTGCTCAAATAAACCGAATTCTCTAAAAGGTCTCAGCGCCTTCTTCCAAATTCCCAATCCCCCAAAGTCAAACGACCGGATATTTGTAAGAAATGGCTGAACAATATAAAAACGCGACGACTTCGAACCGGATTGCTTTGAGGAAAATCGGCAGGCAGTTCTCCTGGGGTAGGCTAAGAATCTTCGAGATGATGCAGTGCCTAACATATTTTCTTTCCGACCAGAACAGACTTTGTGCTCTTCTAAAAAAAATACGAAAAACCACGATAAATTGCAGCACGTCAAGTCGAAGTAAACATCAGCCTTACGCATTCACGCAATAGTCGGGCGCCTTATAAAACATACGCATTCATATGCACTAAGCTGCGTCTAGGTGTGATACCAGTGCATACCGCACGTAGCCAACCATGGATTTCCATTGAGGTGCGGACACTACGTCATAATCTCCCGGATGTCGCGGGAACTTCGAACAGTATGGACGCGCCCTTTGTACTGCTGAATGGCAAGAAATCGTAAATATAAAGGGCGCGTGTGTCGTTCTCCATAACAAAGAAAATCCAACTCTTGGTGCAGTATGTATGTTAGTGTATGTTCTTTTAGACTAGATAAAATATTATAGAGCCTGGAATTCTCCTTTAATATCCCCACCAAAACCAGTCAGGAATAGCAAAACCTTGTGAAATAACCATCCATTCGTGTTTAAAATTGTATAAGGCAGTGCTTAATTTTACGGAAAGAGTTCCATATCCGGCCATCACTTTGACCTCGTGCACAAAGCCAAGTCTATGGGCCATGACAGAAAAAGTCAAAGTATTTTCAAAGAAAAAGTTGAAATTTTTTCCCTCCTAAATTCAACAGATTTACATTTTTTGGTAGTTTTTAAGTCATATTATTAATTAAGGGAAAATAAGTGATGTCCGGATATGGAACTCTTTCCGTCACCAAATGAACAGCGCCCTCACACATTTATTAATGTCCCTAGCTATACCTAGTCCGAGTAACTTGGACCCTTTATCGCCTTTTACATTTAGACATGATCTGGCGATAGTAGGGTCCAAGGCCTTGTACGGCGATTTTCTATTCATTAATTAAATACGTCTAAAATCCCAACAAAAACATCGGAATTCAACCTTACAACAGCCACCAAAATACTAGATACGCCACCTCGGGAACAAGTGGAGTTCCATGATCAGATGGAGGTATAGTCGGACTCCCTATTATCGCGGCAACTCTATTATCGCGGCATCAGAAATTTCTCCCTTTTTTGCGTTGCCAAAACTCCTTCGTGTGGCGATTTTTCATCCAGTTCATCAGGCATTAAGGACTTACTGCTGAGTTGTATACAAATGACGATTATAAAATGTTGTGTCGGGACTTTTAATGATTTTAAATAAATAAATATTAACGTTTTCCAAAACTTATAAATTTTGCCTCACCGTGTCTGCTTTGAAGTACCGTCTATATTTTAACATAAATCTTCAATAATGATCTGTCCATGGAAGTTCCATTGTCTGGTTCCCATTCTACAGCTGCAAACGCAAAATGACGCTGAAGGACGATATTTCCACCGCGAAATCGTAAAACTTTTACGGGATCAAAATAAGGACAGTGCGGTAAAAAAACAAAATGACGCACCGTGTAAAGTGAATGGCGCCCCCAATCGTCAATCAGTAGACTTGTCTCAGTTAATTTTGTCGCCTTCCGGGGGGAAAGGATGTTAAGAAATCATCCTGCAGGCCTAATCGTCTTTAATCAACTTGAACTTAACAGGGAAAATATCATACTTTATTCAGGGGATGTTTTGGTCAAACATTAACTATGAATAAAAAAGTTGAGATCGTTGTAAAAACCACTTTCCACATACCGCGATAATACAGAGTCTGTACTCCGCCGAGCAACGACGAGCATGTCTATTTTCACAGGCATTGCATGGGAATAAACCTAACCACTGTCGGATTTTTTTATGTCAGTGTAAAAAAGCAAGAGTTATACAACACAAAAGACAGGACAATTCGGGAAGGTTGGTGAGCAATCTCTATTCCAATCTGGAAACTTGATAAGTACCGCGATAATACAGCGTCCCATCCTACCAAGGTTCACTTACATGTACCATCCAAAAAAGTAGTGAAATTTACCGTTTAATTCCCAAAGACACCTGCAGAACATGTCTTTTCGCTGTCTTGGAGTTCAAATCGTGACCCCTCGACCTTGCATGACATCACCCTGATGCGCAGTGCCCGCATGCACCGCGAGACAACCTGTTTATGCCGGCGACTGTTTCGTGAGGAAGTTCCCCCCCCCCCCAATGACGCGCGTGCAACCTCGAATCAATGTACTACATGTATCTACACACGAACATGTACCGCGACCGTTGTACCACTCACGAAACAGTCGCCGGCATAAACAGGTTGTCACGCGGTGCATGCGGGCGCTGCGCATCAGGGTGACGTCATGCAAGGTCGAGGGGTCACGATTTGAACTCCAAGACAGCGAAAAGACATGTTCTGCAGGTGTCTCTGGGAATTAAACGGTAAATTTCACTTTTGATTTGGACGGTAAGTGAACCTTGGTACCTCCATCTGATCATGGAACTCCACTTGTTCCTGAGGTGGCGTTTCTAGTATTTTGGTGGCCATTGTAATGTTGAATTCGGATGTTTTTGTTCGGATGATTTAAGACGCATTTAATTAATGAATAGAAAATCGCCGTACAAGGCCTTGGACCTACTATCGCCAGATCATGTCCAAATGTTAAAAAAGGCAATAAAGGGTCCAAGTTACTCGGACTAAGCTATACCCTACATAATTTCAACGGCACGGCACTGCATGCGCAGTGACTGAGTGAGTATTTTATGGGTGACTTAGACATTTTGGGGACAAACAAATTTTGTCTCGTTCTATGCCTTCGTTGTTGTTCTGACTTCGTATTCACGAGATGGGAATCAGACCAAATACAATTTCAAGCTTTATTTCCCTTTAAAAGAAATCTGAATAAGAAAAAGAAAATGCTGAAAAATGATTATCTGCAAATAAATCGGTGATTTGATTGCATCATAGGATTGGATGACAGGCAGTACGGCATTATTCAATTCAATTAAATTTAAGGAGACATTTATTCAAGTAATTGAAGTATTTTTCAAAGTGAACAAAGAAACTGGCAGGAGCGGGATTCGCACCTGCGACCTCCGGGTTACTCTGTATTAAAGTTGTTACAGAGTACAAAAATATTTTCATAAAAGTACATTAATCTAGTCAAATTGAATCACCAAAATACATAATTCAACAACGTTTGGTATAGGGTGATTGGAAGAGCATGCATGTATAGAATGCATGTAATTTGGTCATATTTGTTGTCATGGTTGTAAAATCCCATCTGATTGGCTAATAAATCATGATTTAAATCACTGGAAAAAGAAAAATCACTAAAAAATATCACGTTTTGATTTTGTTTTATTTCTGTTATTTTGTTTAATGTAAAAACAATTTCTGTTATTCAAACCTGACTGTCAACCCTAACCCTGCCAGACACAGCACAGTGCATCTGTGGTGACAGCTTGACCTTGCTGCACTCTGCACACAAGTCAATGTGACAAAGTATGCAATCTGATGCGTCTGGCAGGGTTTCTAGCCAAAATACCCTGGAGGGTTAGGGTTAACTTTAAATTGTGTACTCGCTCTAAAGGGATGTATAAGGCCAGTTTCCTGAAACAGTGTACTACATTTATCTTGTGTACTATGCATATGATTCTGAAGTACATTGTGTGTGTAATGTACTACATTGTACCTGCATGTATGATACAGTATTCCTCTCATACATGTACATATAGGTAAAACTCATGCATGTTGTAATGCGCCTATCAATTGATACCCCCGACCTGACCTGACCCCCTCCCCCGCCCATCCCCCCCGCCCTTTTCCTCCCCCCCTCCCCCTTCCCCTCCCCTCCCCCGCCCATCCCCCGCCCATCCCCCCGCCCTTTTCCTCCCCCCTCCCCCTTCCCCTCCCCTTCCCCTCCCCTTCCCTTCCCTTCCCTTCCCTTCCCCTCCCCTCCCCCTTCCCTTCCCCGAGTGGTGATTTTTATCTAGTTCATCAGGCATTAAGGACTTTCTGCTGAGTTGTATAAAAATGTTGGGACTTTTAATGATTTTAAATAAATATTTACGTTTTCCAAAATTGTAAATTTTGCCTCATCGTCTCTGCTAAACCGTCTATATTTTAACATAGGCCTAAATCTTCAATGGTGCTCTGTCCATTGAAAGTTCCATTGTCTGGTTCCCATTCTACAGCTGCAAATGCAAAATGACGCCGAAGGACAATATTTCCACTGCAAAAATCGTAAAAACTTTTACAGGATCAAAATAAGGACAGTGCTTTAAAAAGATATGGTGGCAGCAATAAATAGTTTTATTCCACCATGGTTGTGTGTAGAGAGGAGGGGGTTCCTATTATCAACTTGGATTAGAAATGTGCAGTATGATGGTGATGCTGTAACAGAGATTTTAAGACAAACTTTGAAAGGAAAGGAAATGAAAGGATTTCAGTACTGATTTCATGAACAATTGTGTGTGGTTATACTTGACTTTCAATGATGGTCATTTATATTTACTTATTTGAAACAAATGTTTAACAACAATTTAAAATCTGATTGTTTTGTTATTAAAAAAAAATCATGATTTTTATTAACTCTGTTGACATTATATCATTATTAGCTGTTCTAATTCCAGATCAGTTGTATTCATCAGTACTGGACTGAGAGAAATTCCCCAATTATTTCCTTACTTTTATTGCCATTAAAAATTGATCGGTTTGTACACACCCTATGGCGAATTAGTCCAAAAGTGGACGGAACAAGCTGATTGGTCGGAATCGCCAAAAGCCTTCTATAACATGAATATTCAAACCAGGAGAATTCTGGACGATTCCACTAATTATAAGGCCTAACAGAAAAAATTGTGTGTTTCCGGTAACCCGACCGACCTGGAATTTTTGGGGCCAAATTGCCGACCTCAAACTTTTTATTGCCATTTTGCTAGTTGCAAATTTTTAATGAGCATTATTTGCAACGAACATAACCATTTTCCATACTTGAAACCTCCCATAATTTGAAACAAACATACAGGTGTTAAAACAGAGGAATAAACAAATACATACTTCATGTGTAAATGTGTCGTTGCTTTGATCGTTTTCTAAACCCCGACATAACTTCTCGCTCCGTCATATCTCTCCAAGCTCCACACCATATAGCGCACGTGCATTTTTTTCTGGTTATCATATTCCTTATGCTTCATGCAAAGATATATAAAATGAGTATCTCTCAACTCCGAACAGATGTTTAGAATCAAATTAATGAATATTTGGACTGGTTCACATGCCATAGGCTTGTGTATAAATTACATGTTTGCTTGTCATCCATACCCACAATGCATTGAAAAGGTTTATTTTGTTCAAAAGATTTATTTTGTGACTTTAGTCTGCTTCATGTTTTACGGATTTTTCCATTAAAAGTCTTTTAATAACAAGTTGAGCCACATGGTTGTTAGATGGTTGTTATCAAGAAGGGTTTCTTTATCTTATACTTCCAGAACTGTTACAATTAAATAAGGTAACACAAAAATGGTGTGTTTACGGTAACCTGACTGACCTGGATTTTTGGCTGCCAAATGGCAGACTTCAAACTTTTTATTGTCGACTTCAAACATTTTGCAGGTGCAAAATTGCCGGCTACATTGTAAATAATATCCATTGCTTTGTGTTTTCATTGTAGTTTGCAAGTTTGTTGCACAAGAACTGCAAGAAGCCATGGCTGAGTCGGGCAAGAAAAAAGAAGTATTGCAGATTGGGCATCAGTTTGACAAGCAGAAAAAGGCCATTCGGTATCATAAATCGTAAGTATTTGGATGAGGATTTTAATAGTCGACAAGAATTTCATGCCGCACATGCAGTTGACCCAGTTCCATGCAAAATAAAACATTGTATACATCGATACCTGTATTAACCCAACATAAGTGATTTGGAACAGAGAAACAGCAGCCACCCCTCCCCCTTCCCCTCTCTCCCTCTCTCCCTCTCTCCCTCAACCCCTCCCCATCCCATTCCTGCTTTTTGAATCGGAATCTTGTAATCAAGGGTTTCGTGCATGATCCTTTCAACTTCAACAATTGATATATGAATTTAATTTTTTTTTCTGCGTGAAATTGTTTATGCATATTTTTTTCTTTATATAAATTACTTTGGAATAATGACTGCAGAAAATGATTGGCTCAATGGCAAAAGGGTAATTTGCATTTTAAGAGAATTTTTTATCCAATTTTTGAAGTTAAATATGTCGGGGTCGATCGGTCGATCAAGCAAGCAAGCAAGCAAGCAAGCAAGCAAGCAGTCAGTCAATCAGTAAAATACAACAAAATTAACCCTAATCCCCTAGACCCTTTTTGCTATGAACCATCCTCAATCCTCCAAAATCCTCCGATTGCCCTGCCCCAAAAAATGCATTCAACCTCAATCCTCCAAAATCCTCCCAATTTTTGCATTGATGTTCCTCCAAAATCCTCCTGTTTTTCAAACACCATTCACCCTCAATCCTCTAAAATCCTTGTTTCTCAAACACCATTCATCCTCAATCCTCCAAAATCCTCCTTTTTGAAAACACCATTCATCCTTAATCCTCCAAAATCCTCTTTTTCTTTAAATATTATTAAATTAGTCTTCTTTTACTAGTAAACATTTGTGAAATGTTCCAAGAAGCTCGTGATTAAGCACAAAATTTAGAAAATAAAAAAAAATACCAATAACATTTTGTAGGCCGCTTTTCCCAATTTCCTATTCGAACCATGCCCTCACTGGCAATAGAAACACATTCCATTTTTGTCTCGCAAGAATGAAGTTCAGAAAGAGACTATGCAATCACTATTTCTGTACGTAGTCCGTACAAATGTATGTGTCATTTTGGTTAAAGTTTCATGCATTGAACAGTGCAACCTTTATATGATGCTGAGGTCAAAGGTCATTTGAGGTCAAAGGTCATTTGCTGTCAAGTTCTAAAATAAGCTGGAATTGACCTATCGCCGTTTACGAGTTAACCACGCCCCTTAGACAACCCTGTGGTAATTTTTGTTTGTCTCAGATTTTGCGCGTTCCACGTGGAAATATAATTGATGTAATTGGACATTAATTCGACCGGGATAGGTCAATTGTCTAACTTGTCTCATTTGAAAACGGAAAGTTCAATTGGAATCAAACTTGGGTCATTCATGCAATATTGTAAACTTTATATGATGGTCATGTCGAAGGTCAAGCACTCGGGTCAAAGGTCAAGCACTCTGGTCAAAGGTCAAGCACTCTGGTCAAAGGTCAAGCACTCTGGTCAAAGGTCAAGCACTCTGGTCAAAGGTCAAGCACTCTGGTCAAAGGTCAAGCACTCTGGTCAAAGGTCAAGCACTCTGGTCAAAGGTCAAGCACTCCGGTCAAAGGTCAAAGGTCAAGCACTTGTGCCAACTGATGTCAGACTTCCGTACTCTATTGACAGGGTTTAAGCTGAGATTCGGAATCATGCGCTTTTAAAAAATAGGGTATTCAAATTGTTCAAATTGCTGTATACATGTGTGTATGTAGCATTCTACTTAAATGAAATAAATCAGCTGGTTAAGAACCATCCAAATGTCAAACCCTTCCACCCCTCTTGACTAAAACCCCTGTCCCCCCCCCCTCCCCGAAATAATCTGTAATCTTGGGGGTAATGACATTTCCTATAAACTGCTGAAGTACAGTTGCGTACATGTATACATGTATGTACATGTACATGTACACATAAGTAGGACAAATGCAACGGATTGGTTTTTGCTTTTGAAATTCATACAAAACTAGACCGAGACTTCTGAATAATTCAGGCACAGGAATTGTGCTGTACAAATCCCATGTGGCTCACTTGACATTTAAACAAAATTGAGTGCTACATGTATGGTCTTCTGCTATTCATCCAAGTAAACACAAATAATGGTTGATGCATTCAAGCCTTGAATTTTTCAAAGGGAGTTATTCATTTGTTTTTGTATTTTTATTTGAATTTTTATTTTGTACAAATTTCACATTTTCAGATGTCTGTTGTCCATTTTCCCTGCAAGTGCTTCGTCCATGTACTTTTTGTTCAATTTTAAAAAATTTGATTTGCATTTTTTTTTTATATATCCATTTGTTTGTACATGTAGGTATTTGTGGCCCATATCTTTGAAACAATGTATTTTGTTTAGTGCTGCAGACTTTACTGAAGGTTTTAAAATTGTTTTGTATTAAAGGCACGTATTGCCCTGAAGTGAAATCCCACCAAATTTAATCTCTTTGGTTAGTTGTAACCTATTTTGAAGGTCTGAGTGTAAAAATGTGACCGTGTAATGTTTAATATTTACAAAGAAATGAGGAAAAAAACCTGAAGCATTGACATATAGACATTTAAAAACTGGCGTCGCATATAATGCAGCTTGTACGCAACCAAAGCGTCAAGGGCACCACTAAGTATTTTTCGGAAATATTTTCGCCAATGATTTTCATGCAAATGGAAAATGTTCAGGGGACGGTCGTGTGCATTATTATTCTACTTATTGAATGACCTTTCCAACCATACCAGTTTCGGGAGGAATGTTTCTGTAGCTAAATTGGGCACCTCCAAGGCAGTCCCCTTCATGGATGGTTTTCAATTCAGGATTTTTAAATATGGTCAGTGGACATTATTTTTAATGGAAAATAATTGCTTTGAGAGAATCCTGGATTTAAGTGATCTCTATTTCAATCTTTTTTTTTGAGTCTCTAATGTCAATTTTCTCACCTGTAATCTGCATTTAAGTGAACTTCGTCTGATCGAAGCTTTGGATGACGTTTGTGAGAGAATTCTACAGTACAACATTCATGCTGAAAGACTTTCCTCACGAAGGTAGGCACTTTATTTTGCCCTAGTAACTGCCAGTTACATTTGTTAGGAATTTCTGTTTTTCAACATGGTTGCATTAAAACTGTTATCTTTGGTTTTCTTTCAGTCATTTCAAATAGGGTGTACATTTGTGCAATTCATGATTGGTGCGATGTGTTGTAGCCTTACATGTACATACATGTTTTTTGTTTTTTGTTTTTTAAAGTTTTTTTTAGTATTGCCAGGGCTTGCCCCCTGGGCTTGTCAACCGTACAGTTCAAAATGTTGCAGTGGAGCTAAAAGCTCTCCAAATATGTTACATAATGTGTGTTCATGGGGTGACGGTACATGTACTTCCTTCAGTGTGGGCTAGTTCAGTTGTGTCCAAACGACAAATTATGGTGGAGCTACATGTACATGTACATGTAGGTCATAAAAAGAGAGCGGGGCTACTAGCCCCACAAATTTTCAGGGCTAGCCCCGGAGCTGGCTTAAAAAGGGAGCCAATTTGCATTCCAACGACAACTCTTTTAGGTGGAGCTATAGCCAGCTTTGTGGCTCTCAAGAGTTGGCCCTCTGTCTGAACGACACCATAAAGTTTCATTAACCCGCTGCACCGTCTGGCAAATTTAAAGAGTGTTTGATGGGGAATGCTCAAATTATGGGCTGCCAATAGGTTCCATGGTAAAACAGGTCCGAAGGATTAATGATGGGAACAACAGTGGTTTAGTGTGATCGAGAACAAACAAAATACGAAAATAAAAAGAATTGAGGAAATTACATGTCTAACAATTGATCATCCGTTTTGCTTTATTTATTTCATATGTATCATAGTTCCATTATAGGTACATGTAAGTTCAGATTTTTTTACTCGCCTGCCAGGCAATCTAGGAAGCAAGTTTAACTAGCCCGGAGCAGTCCTGACTAGTGTTTGTAGTAACTAAATTGATGAGCCCTGATTACATAAAAGTAAACATTTCCTCTGAACTGAGTGAGTGTTGCATGTCAATTTTATCCACTTAAACTTGCCACTAAACATAGATTTAAAAAATTGTGAGTCTACATCATGTACATGTACAGGGCGTATCAAAAAAAACGCAACAAAATAATCATGTCGAATTTGGTCAAAATTGTGTTAGGTACATAAAAGTGCCTAGTATCATCTTAAAGCCACATATCTCCTCTTTCCAACGATAGGTCATTTGTTCACAGGCGGCAATGCTTGGCTGAACAGTCATTGTTTTTGCACAATGGGTCAAATTCAGCTTGGGACCAAGTTTTAGTGCAGTAAGTCCTCATCTCATTGTGCAGTTTATTCAGCAATTATTACATCCCATGCCCCTCAACATGGCCCCCATTTCTTCACAATGAGATGAGGACAAACGTTGTGAGTATTAACTTTTCGTCTGTTTTGTGTTAACTTAATTTCTTTCAATAGCACTGCATCCACTTATCATTGCTTACTGCACTAAAACTTGATACGCCCTGTACATGTACATGCTATGCAGGTACAATTTTCAGTTTGGTGTATAGCTGGAAAAAAGAAAGAAACCCGAATATGTTTCAGGCAAGTTTGAAACAGAAGTCCTGGTAACTTGTACAGTGGCCATAGGCGTCATCCCAGCCTGGTGGCACTGGTTTTTTTGCGCCATTTGGCGTCACCCGTACGCAAGGGGTTAAAGCAAAGTTTCTTTCCTTATGTCTTAGCAAATTTAACCAACATTTTTGGGTTTCAAAAAATTAATCCCCTCCCCAAATTGAAGAGGGTTATCCAGACAAGATTCCATGGATATTAAGAATTCTTAAAAATCAAGTACATGCATTCTGTTTAGTGGTGAGAGAAATTGGAGATTTCAAAATCCGGTTATCCTAATTTGATTGAAACCGAATAATGGTAACATTTGATTTCACCGGAAGTTTCCATCTAGCTCATAGTCATGCCAACAGAAAGTGACGAGCGAGGTGCTGCATGAAAGCCCTCCCAATGACTGGGTAAAGTTTGCAGGATTCAGTGACCACTGGGCCTGTACAAAAACACCCCAGAGCTGTAATGTTAAACAACAAATGGCTGGGCAGGCTATTCATATACCAAGAAGACAACTAGCGAATATATGCACAATCAGAGAATGTTCCAGTTGTTTTCTTTAGCCCGTGTCACAAGAAATGGAAGGCTTAATTTGTTAAGGTTACTTACGAAGTTTCCAGTGTCCAGCTTCCAAAATGAAAACCGAACAGTGGAATTCAAATCCAATGTTAAAAAATCCGGATTTATATCCAACCACTAATTCCATTTAGCATATGGTATTGCTTGTCTAATCAAGCATGTATGTACATGTGTATATGTAATTCCTTCATAAAAATAGGGTAAAAATGCTGGGAAATTGCTATCCACAAATGTTGCCACGAATACCTGCTTGATATACATGTACATGTAGGTTATTAAACCCAAATCGTCATTATGGCTGTTCCACATTTGAGAAATAATGGAGAAAAAAAAACCGAACTACACATGTACCTAAATGACGAGATGCTTCCTGCTTCAAAGTCCTTGTGCCTTTTCACTGATTTTTCTTCTTGATCATTTTCCCCCTATTTTGTTGTCTTCCATAAGTTCATCGTAAGTATACTTATCTTGTTCAAATCAGATGTTTCCGATCCTGAATATTGTTCCACAAAATTATATATTTTTTTTTAACCCTAACCTTCCCAAATACTCAAAAATCCTCTTTGCCAAATGGATGAATTCAGAGGATTGAGGGTCTTTGGAAGTTGAAGCATCGGAGGATTTTGCAGGATTGAGGACATTAGAGAATGTTTGCCTCTGGAGGAAAATGGAGGATCCAGGTCATCAGGCCCAATCTGATGCTGGATGAATTCGGAGGATTGAGGTTACTAGGGTGGTTACAAAAAATAAACCTGGAAGATTTTGCAGGATTCATGCAGTGGTCCCCATCAGAGGATTTTGGAGGATTCAGGTTATACGGAGGAAAAATGATGTAGGAGTTAGGATCTGTACATGCATGTTTATGTACATATCACTCTTTGGAAAATGAATGAACAAGACCATCACAAAATGTGCACTTTACTAGTTTTTTAATATTTTATGTAGAGATGTTATGGGAAAAAAACCACAGGAAGCTGAAATCAATTTCCTTGTGCAGTTTTCATAGATACAATAAGCGTGTATTTCTTCTTTTACCCAGGAGTAATTTTGAATTGGTAAATCCCATCAACATTTCTGTGTGGATGTTATTTGTTCACGTTGGTCGCATTGCCCCAAACCACCTTGTACATGTACATTTCCGTGATGCACCGTGCATATTTCGTTTGCCCGTAGCGTTTTACGTGACATCATTTCCCTCGTGTATTGTAAGTGGTCGTCCCCAGCACCACGCTAGCCCGTCTCAGTGCTGCTTAATTCAGATTTGCTGGACCGTGCTTGATGTCTTTCTGGTCTTGCTGTTCAAGGCTTTTTTTTCCCTGCAAGAATAATTGATAATCTGTTGGAGTGTATCGTGTTGTCACGCAATCAGTAGCATTACCTTGGCGTACAGATGTAGTCACTACATGTAGTTGTCTTGATGTAGCAAAAGGCATTGTTATATTCTGGTGTTTTTAACTTTGGAAGATGGAAGCTTCGTATAGTAATGTTTACTGTTGTTTAAATTTATCAAAGACGGTTGTTAAAAATGCATTTTTTTTTTTTATATGCATAATGAATAATGAAAAAGCTCCAGCAAAAAAGAAGCCAACAAACAATTTAAATACATGTATGTTTTGAACCTTAAATCTAATTAAACATTAATTTAATGTACAAAGAAAGTACAGTTTAATATATATTTTAATACGTCTCTTGCATATATTATTTGTGATTGCAGAATAGAAAAATGAATTAAAATGAACTCCAAATATCCTGAATTTTTTACCACAAACCATTTAATATCTGCTCAAACTTATTAATTTGTACACGTGGAAAAGAACACATTATTTTAGAATGTATTTTTTTCTTTCCTCAGAAAATCACTCTAAAATGACACAAACTTTTAGTGCAACCAAAGGGAAAAGCTATCTTAAAAGTAAAAAAATAAATCTGTAATTAATACAAAGATAAATCAAAACAAAATTGGAATTGACTTTTTAATCAGGTAAATTCAACATATTTTTATCACGTTCTTCCGGAGCTGGTGTATGTTATGTACACTTACACCCCGTACACATATATATCCCTCTTTTTTTTTCAATTGACGTGATCAAAAATGCCTGAGAATAATAACACACAGTATTGCCATGGTGACAGCTTAATAATCGTCGCATTGTGCCTGGATCACAATAAATTTCCATGCATTTTGATGAAGCAGCAAGGCCTTTGTGTTGATGAATCTGAGGTTGATGTTTTTGGCTTGATGTGAAATATAAAACTGCACACATCTAAATATAATCCACCAAAAATATTTGTTCAGGGTTTCACCGAACTCTTTATTTTGAACTGCATGCCGTTTTACATTGTAAACAGCCACATGGTTCTGGCCAAGTAAATTTTTAAAAAATGTTTAGAAATTTCAAAAGCTGTTGGAAAATGAATGCCTTTAAAAATTTTTTTTTTCTATTTTTTTTTTTTTACAAATGTATGTACAGTGCGCAGAAAAATACATATTTATACAGATAATTAAAAAACAAAATACAGTTGATTATTTTTGGTACATGTACATGCGTATATATCCCCAAATATATCCCATGAGCCTTTTCTTGAGCCAGTATGGAGATTTAGATTTTTTCCTATAATATAACCCAAACAGTACTCGACCCATCAAAACACAACAGCATGTTTGGTTGGAATCTGTTAGGATGGGTACTGGACCCCCAAACTGATAGTCCTTTAAAATGAAGTTGGCATACAACCAGAATCAGAGTCCAACAATTTGTGCGTTTACAAATATAGTTTACCATATTTGCAAGGATGGGTAGGGTTCCTAGGAAATTGTACTAGGGGGTTAGGGTTAAACAAAATTATCTCTAATTTAACCGTAACCCCGCAGAATGCAACAGAATGCACCAGTGGTAAAAGGTTGTTGCATTTATCAGTGTTCTCCACGGCCTTAAATTTTAGCAGGGCGGCAGACACAATGCGAGCGCGGAGCGCTAAGCCCTTACGGCCTCGGGGTCCGGGGCCCGCTTAAGGGCCCCAACAAATTTTGAATTCTTGATGCTCTGTCGTGCAATCTGAGGCATTTCCTGGCCACTTTCTTCTTCTGACTCTTTGAATCAAATTTGCTCGTGTTTACAACTTGAAATGAAGGCAAGATTTTTAGGGGGAGGGGGTTTGGTCATCAAAAGTAGATTTTTTCGGGGGCAATTTTTTTTTACTGAGTGGAACTCGTCACCGAGCGGGGGTTCAGAGTTAAGCTGGCCGGTGAGCTAAACATGTACGTGGGCACAGCGCACGTGGATAAGGTATTTTCCGAGAGAAAAAGACGCCCTCAAGTGTTACGGAACATTGTAATTTAGGTAAACTGGTTCTCGACGCAACAAAATGATAATACCAGGGAGATTGGAACCAGTCCAGAATAATATTATGTGTATAGTTTTATGATGCGAATGCATAATATGTTGCGTACGTTGCGTCCAGATCTGTTCGATTACTATAAACGCTACTGCAATACTGCTAAATGTTTATGCTGGCAAACTCTTCATGTTCGTTCCACAGAGTGCGGTAAACTTCTTCGTACTTGGATAAACTTTGAAGACGGCAGAGAATGGGGGAAAATCCAATGGAAAAAAAATAGCAGGGCGGTGAAAATTTTAGCGGGGCGGTAAAACTTTAGCGGGGCGGCATACAATTTTGGCAGGGCGGCCTGCCCTGCTAAAACCCCTCGTGGAGAACACTGATTTATGTCTCCTGGTCTGATGCATTATTTTGTATTTAGTATTAAGCTTCCAGCAAAATCACTGCACAGTGCAACATTATTGCATTTGGCAGGGTTCTTTCAGCTGTGTTGAATTCTGTTGCATTTGGCAGGGTGCTCAGAGAATACCTCGTGGGGGTTAGGGTTAAAACGTATCTTGATGTGAAGATGATGATCTGTTGATCTTAAGTTGAATTTGCTTGTACACACCCACCCTGTTATCCCACCTGCTCCTCGACCTCTCTGCCCCTTCCCCATCAACTTTGTAGCTGCATTACTTTACGTCAGTATATGAATTCAAGGAATAATACAATCTGAGAGCTTGGATATTATCTATTCCCCAAGCAGCAAGTGGAACAGAAAAATGTAGTGCTTCTGCGTCCTGTGTGCTGGAGGCCGAAGACCTAGTGGTATACGAGATGCAGATGCACTACATTTTCATGTGTTCGACGAGCAAAGAATGTATCTTCGAGCAAACTTGATTGAGTATAAATTTTGAATTCTGGTTTTATCAACTGATCGAAATTGAGGTTATAAATGCATTAGGAGAGCACACTAACCAGAATAATTAAAAAGGCTCTCAAATGCTAATCTTTGTCAATCTTTGTCAATCTTTGTCAACCCTAACTCCTTACATGTACATCCTCCAATATCCTCCAATTCCAAAATCCTCCAATGTTTGTTACTGGGGATTACTGCCTAAATCCTGCAAAATCCTCCAGTGGGTTTTGAATAAACACTCCGGTCACCTCAATCCTCCAAAATCATCCAGGACTAGATTGGGCCTGATGACCCGGATCGTCCATTTTCCTCCGGAGGCAGAAATCCTCTAATGCCCTTGATCCTGCAAAATCCTCCGATGCTTCAACTTCCAAAGACCCTCAATCCTCAAAATTCCTCCATTTGTCAAAGAGGATTTTGGAGGATTTGGGAAGGTTTAGGGTTAAAGCTCACTCATTTTTTTTTGCGTTCAACGACTGCATTTGGAATGGAGTGAGCACATCCAATATGTTTGGTGAAGAAAGAAAATGTTTTAACAACACGCATTGAATATAATAAAATATTGAACGGTTGTTGCCATGGATATGACCAATCAGGATCGAGGATGCAAAAAGGGGGTTAAAAATAACCTTGAAATTTGAAACAACAGTATACAACAGTACACTGCACGTGTATTTATGTCATGAAGATCCTATGGCATAGTCCCTTTAAATTTCTTAATGCATGTACCAGTATTGTCGGTCAACCCCTGCCAGTGTAATAGAATTGTCGCAGTGTGAAGCGATGTTGTCAAATTACTGCATCGTGTCTGATTCTTCTTGTCAAATTAAGAAGCAGGTAGATTTGCATGATCCTTGGGCCCCAGCCGCCCACTGTGTGGGCCGTGACTGCCTGCTAATTTGAAGGAATAGCCTTTAATCACGCTGCTGTCTGGTTTAATGTATTTTATGCTGACAAGTGCAAGTCCCAGACAGTGTATGCAGCGGGGGATGATGTAAATTAGAAGAGAGATTTTTGCCCTTTCCGGACATAGTGTATGAAGCACTCTATTCTCAGTGCTTTCTAAGAGCCTGTGGGAAAAAATTCACAGGCTTACTTCGGTGGGACTTGAACCCACGACCTTCTGCTTACAGATAGTGGTTGACAGAAACATTTCATGGGGGGGGTGGTCGGGGATAAAGCTATACAGAAAATTAATCTAGCCTGCCGAAATTATCTTGTTTTTTAAGTAAAGGGAAATTGTAAAATTGAACTAGAAGTTTACCCCAAATGTCATAAATCTTTTGAGGATTTTGCAGGATTGAGGGCATTAGACAATTTTGCCTCTGGAGCAAAATGGAGGATCCAGGTCATCAGGCCCAATCTGATGCTGGATGATTTCGGAGGATTGAGGTTACTGGGGTGTTTATCCAAAACCCACTGGAGGATTTTGCAGGATTCAGGCAGTGGTCCCCAGTAACAAACATTGGAGGATTTTGGAATTGGAGGATATTGGTGGATTCAGGATACAATGTACATGTAGGAAAAATGATTGGGTTAATAATTAGGTTGTAGGAATTCTTTCTGAAAAATGTGCAGGGGAATGCTGGAATGAACTGGTATCTTATAGGATATCAGCCCATCACTCAATACATACATTGTACATGTACGTACATGCATATCCAGCTAATCAGATCCCTTATATGCAGCTATACAATGTTCTTTTTGGTATTGTTCAGGTTTTCCAAGGGCCAATCAGAGACCATGCAGACGCTCCGAGGGCTCCAAGCCAAAGGGGTAAAGGTCGACCTGGGTATCCCTGATGACATGTGGGAAAAACCTTCTGCTCCTGTGACAAAGATGAAACAGCATGTGAGGAAAAACGTGCATGAGGAATTTAAATGCTTGAATATTGGCACCAGTAGTTGTATTGGCTCAACTGTTTTGGTTTGATTATAGCTGTAAAAGGTGAATGGGGGGACTAGGAGAGAGAAAGTATGGGGGGAGGTGGGAGAAATGGCCCCAGCCCCAGCCCCAGCAGAAACCCAGGAAATTAAGACCAGACAATTTTGTATAACCTGCACTTAGGCCTAATGTGCTGACAAACATGAAGCTTGGCATGCCAGTGGGTAAAGTGCGGTTCGTCATAATTTGTGAACTTTAACAATTTCATGTTGGTAAACTTGAGATTTGTTTAAGTTGTGCCATGTTAGGCAACCATCAGGCACATTTTTCCCCCTATTCCCTGACACTTTTTGACTTCCGGACTATAACTTTAACCCTAACCCCTTGGGTAACTTTACTAGAAAGTATCCTGAATCCGCCAAAATCCACCTATTTTGTCATGCACAAAAAGTTGGTTTTGGTGACTGCTCAATATGGAGGTATCCTGAATCCATCAAAATCCTGCAGTCCCGCTAGGCTTACAATCCTCAATCCATCAAAATCCCCCAGTTTTCAATATGGAGGTATCCTGAATCCACCAAACTCCTCTAAAACAGGGGTATGGATTTTGATGGATTCAGGTAGGTTAGGGTTAAAGATACTAAAAGATGTCCACGTTTACTATTCCTTAAGTCTTTCCGCCTTGAATTTCTGATCTGTCATCCATCCAATATGTGCGGATTCATCTTGTATTTTGTTGCTCCATGTCTTAGTGCGACCAGTTGATTGAAGAGCAGGAGGACGCTATCAGCAATTGGTTCTTCAAGACGGATCAGGAGACGAGTCTCCTTGACTACCTGTGTGTTCAGAGAGTGCTCAAGAAAGATGAAAACGGTACGATATCAGATTACTTTGCAAGTTTGCATGTATACACGATAACTCTGAGCTGAGCTAATTTAATGGCGCTATGAGCTGGAAAGTAGGATCAGAGCCAACACTTTTTCACAAAAGAGATATCTTTCCACGGTGTACCTGCAACCTACATCCAGCAGGGACCACGGCGGATTAGGCGATGCAGGAAAGCCTTTGAAAAGCCCAGCCAGGCCCCAGGAAGGCCGCTGCCTGTCGGCCTTTTTAATCCCTAGACGATGACAATAGACACAGACTTTGTGAATAGACGACTTGACACCTCCCTTGCTGGCTCTGCCTTGACTGACAGATGAGCTCTCTTTTGTGTGTGTCTGGTTCTGTTGCATTCCTGCATAACAAAAGAAGACCCATGCCGCCTTGCCCGGCCTCTTTGATTTTAGTGATTGACACGTGGGGATTATGTGGTTAGCTACGATCTGGCTATCCGGGCTTTAAACCAGAAATGCCCAGCTTCTGGGCGGCCACGCCGCTGAATGGGCAAGTGGGGGATTGCTTTTTATTTTCATTCGAGTAAAATAAAGTTTGTAGTGTTTGTATTATGTGCAAACATATTCTGTATTACTTCTCTTATAATTTAATTTTACCACAATTCAGTTTACTCTGGGTCAAAAATATATTGTTTCTACGTGAACAGGCTGCATTTCAAGTTTTAAATATAGGTTTTCTCGGTCAATTTCGGCAAATGGGGGTCCAATTTAATTAATCACCGCGTCATTCGGTTTCGCACGAGTTTGAATGCTGCTCCAAATCATCATTACATTTTTTTTCTGAGTACGCAAAAATGCTCTTTCCTCATGCGCGTATGCGATATGCAGCATTCAACAGGGTTTCCGCGGATTCTTAAAAAAACTAGCACGTAATGAATTTTCCTATCACCTCGTAAATAACAGCGAGAAAAAAATCAGGGGGGGGGGGGGGGGGGACTGGTGCAACCAAGCCAGGTTGGCCCGATCTACACATGGAGCCATGATCTGCACAGTTCAATAGACCCGGACTTTCTTATTCTTAATGCCTATACGCAACATGGTCGCAGCATCGCTAGCCAGACCATAGAGCACTGAAAGAGATTTGTGACAATAATTGATGATTATGTTTGTCCTAAGAACCAACAGGTTGGATTTTGTTTACTACCAAACCTCTGCTTCAGCTATACGGGGGACGTTAGATCAAAAACTATTTTTTTTTTATCGTAGCTTTGCCCATGGAGGATTATGTGGTTAGCTACGATCGGGCTAGCCGGGCTATTAACCAGAAATGCCCGGCTTCTGGGCGGCCATGCCGCTGAATGGGCAAGTGGGGGATTGCCTTTTATTTTCATTTCGAGACTGAATCATGAATATTTACGAAGCCTGCACTGTATGTTTCCTTGACAAAATAGTTTTATGGGTACATGTATACACATGCCTGGTAGAATGTAATTTGAGAAATCCGCGTATAGAACTGGACTAATCAACCCATGTGATTTGGGCGGTCCTCCTATGGTCCGTTGGGTGTACCAGCTCATCTCATTGGTGTTGTCTTGCAGTAAAAATAAGTTCTTATGGTCCTTACTTGGCGAGGAGCCAAACTGGGCTAGACATTTTAATTCGCGCCCAATTTGCTGACGGCAGTTTTATTATAGTACTGTGCAGGCTGTCAAACAGCAGCGCAAGAATGTAGCTACATATATGCCGGGGATTGTCACTAAAATGTTGCCCCAAGGGTGGGGATTTTGTCACTTCAAAAGTGCCAATCAAAAACAAACAAATTTTCCAGTTGCAGATTTTTACACAATAAGGCCAAGTTAATTAAACACTAAAAGATGTATTTCTAAAATCTGCATGCAAGTCTCTTTTCTATGTCAAAACTAACCGGTATTTTATTAATTAAGATTCATCTTCCAGACTTCAATAAGGAGATGGCGTGCAAGCCACAATCCATTCTTTCATTTGGCCGGGTGCAAGAATAGACTGTGCGTCCACTGATCTCTATATAAACAGGATAGCTCATTGGCCATTGCGTGCTGTACAAGCAACTGAAGCCAGCACCCGCCATATTACCACTCCCAATACTACCACTCCCAATATTACCACTAATAGCTATGTAAGGAAAACGAGGATGAAAGGAGACCCTGGGAACAAGTTTTGCAAACCTATTGTATTGAGAGTGATAACATGGCGGACGGTGGCCTCAACGCGACCAGCCGATGCGCTATCCAGTTATACATGGAGATCATTGTGTGCGTCGCGAGGTTTGCAGACTTTGCTGTCGTCGTGTACCCCGTATCAATCCGGCCTGAATTAGTTGCAGACTTGCGGCGGTTACTCGGGAACTGACTGTTAAAACACGAGGAGGATTGCGTGCTCTTGGGGAAGTCCCAAGTTGTGCAATGCAAAACTGCTGTTTCATGTACATGTATTATTATTTCTGACATTTAGCTGCATGGCTTTTTGGTCCTACCAATTAGGTCCCTTTACTAAAAAAAAAGCATACTGTATCATATATCTTTAAAAAGTGTATGCAAGAAAACAGCCGAAAAGGCCAGCAATCATCTACGTGAATTTATTAATGTGAGATCTGGTAAATGGGGTTTGAAGCCTTTTAATAGATTAATAAAAAGTTACTTTATTCCCAGATTATGTTAGGTTTGCAAATTAAACCGTAGAGGGTAATAATAGTTTGGCGTTTTGAAGAAGAAAAACTAAACAGAACCAGACATAAAACCAGCACTAGACTTACATCACACGTACCTCTTAAATTTATTTGCATCTTTGAAATAAACTCGTAAATACATGTCACGTATACATTATTAATATATTTTTACCAGTATTAAATGCTTCTAATTTTGGTCGCCGGATTCGTCTATTCCGTGTTCCACTCGGCGCTCGTGGGATAACTAACATTACAATGTATACCATTCTTATATAAAGTGAAAGTAAAACGAAAGATTAACTTAAACCAATAACATTGTCATTGAATAATGAACAAATTAATAATTAAATAACGATGTGTTGCAAAAGAAACGCCAATACATTAATAAGACATACTAATACATTGTAATTACTTCCCCCCAACCCTTTGGGACGCCTTTTTGCACTTGTTGTTGACGGCATCCCTGATGGCCCTCATACCCATCCCGATAGTGTCCCCCGGAAACTCTTTCTCCGCCTGGATGAGAATTGCCCGGTAGCGCTCCTCGTCCACTAGTGCCCTCTTGGTGACGATGCCGTGTGCCGTCCGGGTCGGCCCCCCGTTAACATTACTGCAGACATCGTCATTTTTATTTGTAAAAATATACAGCAAATTTAGATGTTAAGAAATAGAGGTGAAGATTATAGCTTCCTATCCCACATCGGCGAAAATCAATAGAAAATTCACCGCATGAACTTGTAATTGATGGATTTCATGTTTTGTTTTAAAGAAGTCATCAACTTTAAAACGAGAAAAACGAAAATCTTCCTGCCAGTTGCCGACATTTTACTGACAGATCCATTTATATTTTCAGGGGTGCTTCAAACTTTTTTCTAAGTTTGACATCGTTTTCGAATAAATTCGTTACGGAAATTATATATGGTAATGTTAATAAACTCATTTGCAAACTATGAGAATCTATTTGACTTCATGACAAGTAGTATTTTAATTTTGAAAGCGTTAGAAATGCAGACATTACGGCGAACACCCCTGGACCACAAATGATGTGGTCCGCCATTTGTGCGCGTGACGTGACGTACCGTACAATTTACTGTGTGGGCTGTACATATGCGCGGAGAGCGTTAGACAGCCATAGTACAAGTGCCACGTGTTACAACAGGGCGGTGTGTGATTAGCATGATCAGTCGGCCCTGGCCCAACTCGTCGTGTACGGTGGGCCTGGGCCTGGGCCTGGGCCGGCCAAGGATAGCGAATTCATTTTCAAAGCTCCTGGCCTCTTGCGCGCGATCCACGATGCGGCGGCCTGTCGTGTGCAGGGCGTTCGAAGCTGCGACATCGACGTCTCACGCGAGGTGGGAAGCCAACGATAAAATATACGAACAAAATGGAATGAGAATTTTTAAATATGTAAGTGAAATTTATAGAAATGATGCTCAATTTAAAAGGGTATGCTTGGCAGCGGGGGGCACTGCGGCCAACTCAGCAAAGCATGCGGCCAACTCGGCAAAGCATGCGGCCAACTCGGCAAAGCATGCGGCCATTGGCCGCGGTGGCCGCGTAGTAACGTTTTCAAACATCTAGGGTTGTCCCGTAAGTTCGGACTTATTGACTACATATTTATAAACCCCAATACTTTATATTTATAAACCCTCTGTCCTAATTTACAACCCCAATAGGTTTGCCATTCCTGTGATTGTAAAACTTAAATACATGTACTTACAAAGTTACATATACAAAAATATAAAACGGGCATTAAAGTGTGTAACCATTTTATTGGTCTAATTATTTATCTCGAAATTGTTTATTACTATGTTAATAATGCTGATAATGTACTGAGGTTAAAATAAAATAAAAACACCTTCAACTTTGGACAGTCATCTTGTTCGTCTACAACCCAGTCTTTTGTCAGTCTTTTTTATGATACACCTCTTTCTACCTGCAACTTAATAATTTAAAAATCCTGCCCAAATAGTTCATTTTAATTTACTAAATTTGTGGATTTAACAATTAAATAGGATTAAAATATTATAAGCATCTTAAAATAATCATGGGTCTTTTATTATTTTTTCCCAGGGGTAGAGAACTAGGTAGGCAATGGTAAAAAAGAAAGCAACAAAAAAAGAGTTTCAAATTTAAAAAACAGAAGGATCCATTCGGCCAGGCCGCTAGAAGGCCCAGCTTTATTGATTGGCATTACATCTTTCATCCACAGTTGAGACTCTGTCGGCCCATCACAGGAATTCCCTCACTTAAATACCTATTAGGGAACAATACATCTTCAACAAAGAACCTCCGATAATGAGCTACGCTTGGCTGGGCTGTGGCACAGCCTAGCCTGCAAGAAGCCGGGCTTTAATGATTGGCAGGTTGCCTTTTGTGAGATAATCTAGACGCACAAAAGAGGGATAAGCTGGCCGCAAGGCCGCGGCCTGGCCGGGCTTTTCAAAGGCTTTCCTGCGTCATTGATCCCGCCGTGGAATACAACTCCACCATGCAAAGCTTCAAACAATACTTAAACAAAAACCTAACAGTCCTGAATCCTCCAATTTTAATAGGACTTTTTACACACCATAGGGAGTAAGGGTTAATGGTGCTGCTTAAAGTACAAATCGTTGCTCATTTCATGGGGACATTATGCACCAAGCAAAGCAGACTAGGCAAATTCATCAGCATCAGAAAAAGTGATGCGACCGTAGAAATCTCCACACATAGCACCCATTAATTTAAAGGTACTATATAAAGCATCATTTCTTCAAAAGTAACTGCATGCAGTTTTGTAGCCAGCATAATCATGGGTTCCTTTGTTGTCTATGGCTGTTTTCAGACATTTGCTGTAGTGACCAAACTTTCACATGCATAACGTTGGAAATCTCAGGCTGTTTTGGGTGGTACAAGGAGTAATGGTGGGGCAGTTTAGGGTGGTCTAAGGAGTAAATGATAGGGCAGTTTAGGGTGGTCCAAGGAGTAAATGATGGGGCAGTTTAGGGTGGTCCAAGGAGTAAATAGTGGGGCAGTTTAGGGTGGTCCAAGGAGTAAATGGTGGGGCAGTTTAGGGTGGTCCAAGGAGTAAATGATAGGGCAGTTTAGGGCGGTCCAAGGATTAAATAGTGGGGCAGTTTAGGGCGGTCCAAGGAGTAAATGATAGGGCAGTTTAGGGTGGTCCAAGGAGTAAATAGTGGGGCAGTTTAGGGCGGTCCAAGGAGTAAATGATAGGGCAGTTTAAGGTGGTCCAAGGAGTAAATGATAGGGCAGTTTAGGGCGGTCCAAGGAGTAAATAGTGGGGCAGTTTAGGGCGGTCCAAGGAGTAAATGATAGGGCAGTTTAGGGTGGTCCAAGGAGTAAATGATAGGGCAGTTTAGGGTGGTCCAAGGAGTATGATAGGGCAGTTTAGGGTGGTCCAAGGAGTAAATAGTGGTGCAGTTTAGGGTGGTCCAAGGAGTAAATAGTGGGGCAGTTTAGGGTGGTCCAAGGAGTAAATGGTGGGGCAGTTTAGGGTGGTCCAAGGAGTAAATGATAGGGCAGTTTAGGGTGGTCCAAGGAGTAAATGATGGGGCAGTTTAGGGTGGTCCAAGGAGTAAATGATAGGGCAGTTTAGGGCGGTCCAAGGAGTAAATAGTAGGGCAGTTTAGGGCGGTCCAAGGAGTAAATGATAGGGCAGTTTAGGGTGGTCCAAGGAGTAAATGATAGGGCAGTTTAGGGTGATCCAAGGAGTAAATAGTGGGGCAGTTTAGGGTGGTCCAAGGAGTAAATAGTGGGGCAGTTTAGGGTGGTCCAAGGAGTAAATGGTAGGGTAGTTTAGGGTGGTCCAAGGAGTAAATGGTAGGGCAGTTTAGGGTGGTCCAAGGAGTAAATGATGGGGCAGTTTAGGGTGGTCCAAGGAGTAAATAGTGGGGCAGTTTAGGGTGGTCCAAGGAGTAAATGGTGGGGCAGTTTAGGGTGGTCCAAGGAGTAAATGATAGGGCAGTTTAGGGCGGTCCAAGGAGTAAATAGTGGGGCAGTTTAGGGCGGTCCAAGGAGTAAATGATAGGGCAGTTTAGGGTGGTCCAAGGAGTAATAGTGGGGCAGTTTAGGGCGGTCCAAGGAGTAAATGATAGGGCAGTTTAGGGTGGTCCAAGGAGTAAATAGTGGGGCAGTTTAGGGTGGTCCAAGGAGTAAATAGTGGGGCAGTTTAGGGTGGTCCAAGGAGTAAATGGTGGGGCAGTTTAGGGTGGTCCAAGGAGTAAATGATAGGGCAGTTTAGGGTGGTCCAAGGAGTAAATGATAGGGCAGTTTAGGGCGGTCCAAGGAGTATATGATAGGGCAGTTTAGGGTGGTCCAAGGAGTAAATGATAGGGCAGTTTAGGGTGGTCCAAGGAGTAAATGGTAGGGCAGTTTAGGGTGGTCCAAGGAGTAAATGGTAGGGTAGTTTAGGGTGGTCCAAGGAGTAAATGGTAGGGCAGTTTAGGGTGGTCCAAGGAGTAAATGATAGGGCAGTTTAGGGTGGTCCAAGGAGTAAATGGTAGGGCAGTTTAGGGTGGTCCAAGGAGTAAATGGTAGGGCAGTTTAGAGTGGTCCAAGGAGTAAATGGTAGGGTAGTTTAGGGTGGTCCAAGGAGTAAATGGTAGGGCCCAGGGCAGTTTAGGGTGGTCCAAGGAGTAAATGATGGGGCAGTTTAGGGTGGTCCAAGGAGTAAATAGTGGGGCAGTTTAGGGTGGTCCAAGGAGTAAATGGTGGGGCAGTTTAGGGTGGTCCAAGGAGTAAATGATAGGGCAGTTTAGGGCGGTCCAAGGAGTAAATAGTGGGGCAGTTTAGGGCGGTCCAAGGAGTAAATGATAGGGCAGTTTAGGGTGGTCCAAGGAGTAAATAGTGGGGCAGTTTAGGGCGGTCCAAGGAGTAAATGATAGGGTAGTTTAGGGTGGTCCAAGGAGTAAATAGTGGGGCAGTTTAGGGCGGTCCAAGGAGTAAATGATAGGGCAGTTTAGGGTGGTCCAAGGAGTAAATGATAGGGCAGTTTAGGGTGGTCCAAGGAGTATGATAGGGCAGTTTAGGGTGGTCCAAGGAGTAAATAGTGGTGCAGTTTAGGGTGGTCCAAGGAGTAAATAGTGGGGCAGTTTAGGGTGGTCCAAGGAGTAAATGGTGGTGCAGTTTAGGGTGGTCCAAGGAGTAAATGATAGGGCAGTTTAGGGTGGTCCAAGGAGTAAATGATAGGGCAGTTTAGGGCGGTCCAAGAAGTAAATAGTAGGGCAGTTTAGGGCGGTCCAAGGAGTAAATGATAGGGCAGTTTAGGGTGGTCCAAGGAGTAAATGATAGGGCAGTTTAGGGTGATCCAAGGAGTAAATAGTGGGGCAGTTTAGGGTGGTCCAAGGAGTAAATAGTGGGGCAGTTTAGGGTGGTCCAAGGAGTAAATGGTGGGGCAGTTTAGGGTGGTCCAAGGAGTAAATGATAGGGCAGTTTAGGGTGGTCCAAGGAGTAAATGATAGGGCAGTTTAGGGCGGTCCAAGGAGTATATGATAGGGCAGTTTAGGGTGGTCCAAGGAGTAAATGATAGGGCAGTTTAGGGTGGTCCAAGGAGTAAATGGTAGGGCAGTTTAGGGTGGTCCAAGGAGTAAATAGTGGGGCAGTTTAGGGTGGTCCAAGGAGTAAATAGTGGTGCAGTTTAGGGTGGTCCAAGGAGTAAATAGTGGGGCAGTTTAGGGTGGTCCAAGGAGTAAATGGTAGGGCAGTTTAGGGTGGTCCAAGGAGTAAATAGTGGTGCAGTTTAGGGTGGTCCAAGGAGTAAATAGTGGGGCAGTTTAGGGTGGTCCAAGGAGTAAATGGTAGGGCAGTTTAGGGTGGTCCAAGGAGTAAATGATAGGGCAGTTTAGGGTGGTCCAAGGAGTAAATGGTAGGGCAGTTTAGGGTGGTCCAAGGAGTAAATGGTAGGGCAGTTTAGGGCGGTCCAAGGAGTAAATGATAGGGCAGTTTAGGGCGGTCCAAGGAGTAAATGGTAGGGTAGTTTAGGGTGGTCCAAGGAGTAAATGATGGGGCAGTTTAGGGTGGTCCAAGGAGTAAATGGTGGGGCAGTTTAGGGTGGTCCAAGGAGTAAATGATGGGGCAGTTTAGGGTGGTCCAAGGAGTAAATGGTGGGGCAGTTTAGGGCGGTCCAAGGAGTAAATGGTGGGGCAGTTTTGGGCGGTACAAGGAGTACCGGTAAATGGTGGGGCGGCTTTGGGTGTAAATGGTGAGCTGTACAGTGCATAATAGTTTAACCCCTTGCCTCCGGCTGTTATTGATGGTGTGCTGGTATGCCAAGAACGGGGTTGTGCAGCCAAGTGTAAACTTATACCACACTGAATAGAGTGGTCCTATTTATCACACTTGGAGCCTCCCCTTTTGTGTGAATGAAAGATTTGTTTGAAAAAGCTCCATCTATTCATTACTCTCCCATTCAAGAACAATAAAGTAAAAAAAACAAAATGAAAGGATTGAGTAAGCGCAGGAATGCGCCTATAGACACCAACCGGCTATGGCCGTCGTCCATATTCAATAATTAAATAATGATTCTTGGTTGTTTCAGACTGTCTGAAAGAAGTGTGGACAGGCACAGAGAAGGTTGACCACAGCTCCCAATCGTCCGAGGCAGACACCCCAAATGAGACACCTGGAGCAACCGAGCCGACGCCAGCTCCGAAGCAGACCAAACCGAAACCAAACGTTAAGAAAACGCGCAGCAGGAAGAAGGTAAAAGCCGGCAAGAGAGGGAAGGGGAGGAAGATTCGCTCCACGGGCAAAGAAAAAGCAGCCACCAAGTCCAGTAAATCCAAGAAGAAAAAGGACGAGTTGTAGGTTTGGTTGGGGTTGAATTCATTTTTGCCAGCATTCATTTTTTTGAGCTGCTTTAATTTATACTTGTTTGTCCCAATGAAAGGGTTAAACTTGAATGTAAATTGGTAAATAGCCAAGAAGCCATGGTCCATCTCAAACATAGTCTGCGAGCTTAATTAGCACAAAATTCCATTTTGTGTAACATTTTTGGTACAATTGTAGATATTTTTTTAAACACCAAAACAAACCACTTGATACCCAAGTTTTCTTACCTTTTTAACCCATTGAATACGGATGAGGGCCGCGGTTTGAAAAAGACCATGATGTCAATTTGTTTGCTGCCCGCAGCGATGACTTTTAGACAAATGGCACCAGCGGGCTGTGCTGCGCTAGAGGGACTTGATAAAAATAGCTCTCAAAAGTTTGGTATTTCATGGCAGAAATAATTTGCCTTCTGATTTTGCAATACGCAATCAACATCATCTTTAATAGGAGAGAATTTACAGTTTTATAAATGGGTGAATATAAAGCTTTCAAGTGTTCCTACTTTTTTTTGTAATTCCTTTTTTGTCCAACCTTTTTGTCCCACGACTCCGAAAAATGAAATCCTCATTTTCCTCAGTGTTATACACTGTAGTCTGTCATATGAAAGGCACACAATAAAGGGCTTGGGTGCAGCAGTACTGAAACTTCCAAGAGTTTACATGTAGAAAAGGGTGGAGCACAAAACATGCCAAATCAGTCTTGTAATGCTGTGGACATGGGTTAGTATCAATGAAAACTTCTCAAACCCACAGAAGTCCTCCTTTTATCCAGATTTTGTCCTCCAAAGTCCTGCTCAAAGTCCTGCTCCTACTTTTTCGCCTGGTTCTGCTTCAAAGTCTGATGAGAGAAGCACAAACCAAACTTGGGCCTATCCTAAAGAAAATATAACTTAAGTATTAACCCCTTGCGTACGGATGACGGAATATGGCGCAAAAAAACAGTGCCACCAGGCCGGATGACGCAATTGGCCACTGTTTGTGCAGTTTCAATCCATTGTTGGATTAAACAGTGCCACCAGGCCGGATGACGCCATTGGCCGCTGTTTGTGCAGTTTCAATCCATTGTTGGAATATTGTGTATAGGTTACGTTTGACTGCACAAACACATTGTAGCGGTTCGCTTGGCTGCCAGAGCCGCCGCGGCACCCCGACGTCTCCAGTAAAATACCATACTCAAGGGGTTAAAGTGGTATTAAAGTTTTGCAGGTATTATACCGGGAAAAAACTCCATAACTGTACTCCAAAAATGCGCATCTAGAGCTCACAAGACTATCACGCTGTCAGTCTGAAGAAAATAGAAACTGAATCACATATAGATTTAAATTTACCAACAATCATTTGTACAGTGATTGCAAAAAATCTGTTAAAATATGACCAGCATGTGGTCTGGCACTTTTGATTTTGCGGAGATTGGTACAATTCTTGATTATTTATAAGCAAAGTGATGATTTTGCAAACAAATATTTCAAAGACTTGTACATGTATAAACCAAATCTCAGTGACTACCGTGGAGACTTCCATTTTCCAGACTATGAATATTTTTTACAGTTTTCTCGAAATAGTAGTTTTACACCAATTGAGCTGAACATTTTTGCTCTGGTGATTTTGTAAATAAAATAACATCTATCTTGAAAGATATCAACAGCAATCTTGACAATAACTGGTGTAGCTTTATTTGACTGGTTATCTGAGCTTGAACTCTGAATCGAATCTTTATTATGAAAACAAAAAAGCACGTTATTTACTTCTCGTTTTAGGCAGAAAAACTCTGAACCAAAGAAATGTTACATTGCTTATTTGGGAGCGGGTTTGGAATGATAATTATTTACACAGTTTTCATTGTGGTAAAGCAAATTGTGTGTTCTTTAAAGTATTTTCTCTTTGACTGACATTTCTTCTTTGCTTTTGTTTTAAATTTTGAGCCTCGCATTTTGAGCCATTTTTTGTGCTATATTTTACATATTAAACTTGTGCAATATATATGAAGACTTCAGGCGCAAAAGCCACTAAACGCCAACAAAAAATATTTGATTATTGTATACTAGGAACTGAGAGCTTTCACTTGATATTGTTTTTAAAAATTTTCATGGAAGTGGCGTTTAGCGGCTTTTGCGCCTGAAGTCTTCATATTCTCTTTTTTAATATTAAATGTCAGCTTTGGGGCATCACAAATAAAGTGCTCTACCGAGTACTTGCAGCGGAGAGGAAAAACTGATGACATCATTCTGTTCATCCAAGGTGTTTTTGAGATATTTCAGTTTGGCAGTACTTAAAAGCATTATAAGGAATCGTTTAACCATTCAGAGAAAATTCCCAACAACTTAAAGTTCGCGCATTTTACGTAAAGCTCTGAGGTATTTCTTGTGCACAATGAAACATGTACCATTGGTGTGATGTTGACCTTGTCCCATCATGCACTGGACAAAATGGCCTCTCCGATGTAAACTATTGGTGGCAAACTTCATTGTGAATTGCCCCAATTCCTGCTTTATTGAAGAAGATATTTTGTAATTGCTGGCAAATTCAAACAACGAAAAAAAAAATTTCTTTACTGCTTGAGTACTTGAAATGTTCCAGGCGTTGCTCTGAAATTGATTTAAAAGATTTGACCGTATGCAAGATCATCAAATGACCACCAAGATATTGACAAATTTGGTAGACCACCACCATCGGAAAAGATACATGTAGCTGTTGGTAGTGTGTCGGTCCGGTAATCTGGAGTTAGCAGGTTCAACTCCTGCTCCTGTCAAAAATGGATTTTTAGAAGTGAACGGATTCCACATTCTGCAACTTTCTGAATTTTTGCTGTCCGAACTTCAAAGTTTCACTTATCATTCCAACATGAGTGAGTAAAAAATATATTCACATTCTGTGTCAGTTGTCGAAGTTGCATAGTTAACAATGTTACATAATGCACAGGCATTGAAACGCACAAGACATTTTATTTTATCTATATGTATATGTACGAGTGGTGCTTGCTTGTGTTTGAGGTTGAAAATGAAACAACACGTGGGGCGGATGCTTTTTATTGTTTTCTTATCGAACAAAATGCAATGAACGTAATTTGAAGAAGACATGACAAGTACATGTACTTAAAAGATTTTTAAGTGGTATTTTGGAGTTTTTAAAAGGTTCATTGTGAAAAACGTTTGAGATGGTACATGTACATAGATGTCAAAATATGTAAAGCTGTTTAATTATTAGATTAGTTGATAGTAAAATAATTTTTGTGATAACTTGTCAAATTTACTTCAGTGTTTGTATATTCACGACCAGATTGAACAAAATTGTCATTTTTTCACTTGACGTTTTCGAAGGAACATTCTAAGCCATCCATTATATATCACTCCGTTGGAAATTTCCAATGAATGTGGACATTATGTGGGTAAAAATGTTGACAGTTCTTATTTCCATTGTGGAAAATTTGTTTAAATGTTTGTAAGGCGAAATAACAAAAAAACATGTTTTGCGTCCCCGCCCGCTTCCTTTTTGGAGGCCGCCTGGATTTTTAAAAATTTTACCACAGAAAAATTATGTATAAAAAAACGAAAAAGTGAACCAGTCAATCGGAAAATAAATACTTACAAGTCAGAATTTCTGTTTTTTGGTGCTGATATGGTGCTACAAACATACTAAAAGCACTTTAAATATGTTCAGTTCTCTTGTCCAACATGTCTCTTTCATTTTTAATGCGTCTTTGAACAGGGAAACACCAACGGTTGCCAGATTTTTTTTTAATGATGGCCATCTTGAAAATAAAAAATAAAAATCCCCTCTTCCTCCTTTTTTTTGAAAACCCGGACGTGAAACATGTTTTTGTTTTTTACTCGGCCTAACTCAAAAAGGACTTGTAGCCGTGGCAACTCACAACTCATTTTGTTCTGTCGGGTTATATTTTGCCATGTGCTCCACTTGAGACAGGAAAAACAAATTACCATAAACATTTCAGAAGTTATACATTTTCAGATCTTTGAACCCCTTGACACCGGATTTCATATGGGCGCCAGGCCGGCTTGTGCAGCCAAGCATAAAGTACACAATACCCCAATAATGGATTGAAAATGCAGAAATTGACGTGTATAGACGTCACCCGGCCAGGTGGCAATTTCATTCTGCACGTATTTGTGTCAACCGGTGGCAAGGGGTTAAGTTTCATTACCGTCACATTCTTTGGTATCTATTGAAGATTTATCCTCTATTTAGATCTGGACCCAGGAAAACCGCACAGGAGGAAGGGCTGGCAACGTGAAATGTGGCCAGCCTTTTCTGGGGTGAGATTGGCCGGAAATGAAAAATCCACAAGGACTCCAGATCAACATATAGTTTGAGCACGGTATTTTACGGGAGACGTCGGGGTGTTGCAGTGGTTCTGGAAGCCAAATCGAACCGCTACAATGTGTTGGTGCAGTCAAGCATGACATATACAATAATCCAACAATGGATTTAAACTACACAAACGGCGGCCAGTGGCATCATCCGTACGCAAGGGGTTAAAATATGTTGTTATTGGTCCATATCCACTGTAAAAACACCTTTAGGACACCACCTCAGGAATTCCAGATTGCAAAAGAGATTCTTTAAAAATTCTGAAATCCCGACAAAAAGAAATCCAGAAATCAGGAAAAATCCCACCCCTGTTTTTACATAGTGGCTTTTTAGCCTTGTATTGGGCGACTTACATAACAACAAAATGTAAAACAGTAGAATAGGTATACTGTTGGGATTGGTTGATATTAGCACTAGACACAAAAGGGAGTTCTTGTTATGACGTCAGATTTGTTTGCTGCCCGCAGCGATGACTTTTAGACAAAAGGTACCAGCGGAGACTTGATAGAAAAGTCACTTTTTTGGCGTTTTATTTTATACTACTACAAAATGACGCAGACTTCTCTCAGCAATCAACAGCCTCTTTAAATTGAGTGATCTGGGGCTCTGCATGTGATTTTGGGCCCTTATTAAAATCATACCCACCTATTAATCTCTTTCAATATTGAATAGAAAATTACATCCAAGGGTTTAACCACTTGCGTACGGATGACGCCATGAAAAGTGCCACCAGGCTGGATGAGGCCATTTGTGCAGTTTCAATCCATTGTAGCGGTTTGCTTGGCTGCCCCCCCCCCCCCATACATTGGAGGTCTGGCCACAGAAATGCTACAGGGGGAATATGAGCTTGAATTTACTATAATTCTAGGATCTACTCCAGGTTTGGTGTTCATTAAATGGTTGATTGAAGAACAGTACAGTGAGGCAGTCGGTGACCCAGCAAGATATGGGACCAAGGGGTTATAATATTGTTACCTAACATAACCCCCTGGGGGGGGGGGGGGGTGTTCCCTCTGTCCCATATCTTGCTGGTGACTGTCAAGAATTTAAGGATTTTCTAATTGGTTTGATCAGAGCATGTATAATACAGAAGGATTTATTGTAAATGATAAAGAAATACTGAACAGCATTTATCACTACATTACACAAATGTTCTGCATATGTGTAGCTAAGCTCTTTAGTCCAGGATAAGACTGGATGTGGAAATACTGAATTGGGCGACTGTCTACTTTGTTGGGAAAAACTGGGCCAGAGTATTTAACGAGAAGTTGACAAGAAAAGGTGTCATAGGTGTACATGCACGCGAAGTCTCTCTCTCTCTCTCTCTCTCTCTCTATATATATATAACTTTTTAAAATGTGTACAAAATACATGTACTTCCGTCATACAAAACTGACCTAACCATTATCTCAAAGATCTACCACCTTGATCAAAAATGCAATTTATATCAGAAACATATTATTGATATCTGTACATTTGTGTAAAATTAAGATATTGAAACTAAAATATTATTAGGAAAATGCACTTAAGCCGTCATTCAGTTGCGGGTTTTGGTTACGAAAAGTTTATATACTGGTCCAGTGAGTATAAAACTGAAAAATCCAAATGTAGAGAAATCATGACCTCTTCGGTCATAATTCTGTGAGGAAAAAAAAAATCGGGTTTCTTCATGGTGCATATTTTTCATATTTTCATTCCTTGCATAAAAAGACTTTGTAGCTGCAAGCCTGCAATGGACATTGGCATTATTATTAAGGCCGGTTCGTACTTCACGCGAATCAAATTTGTTATATCTCCATCTTGGGTACTGTATTTTGATTGGCCTAGAACGATCACTTGTCCGGTCTATAAAAACGACTGGCACACTCCAAGCATGGTATCATTGGTACCTACGCAATTTTCACCTACACTGTTGACAATAGTAAACTATAGCGGGAGCAGCGGACTAGCAGACGATCAGCTGTTTAAATCGCGTGATTTGTTTGAGTTCACCAAGCAAGGCAAGTTGAACTGGAAAAAAAACCTGCATTTGGCGATATAACAAAACAATTGTTGACTATTGTGATGTGGGATATGACATTTTTAACACCCGAGGCGAGGGTGCTATGCGTCCCTCGGGTGTTAAAAACGTCATATCCCACAATTGTTAATTATAAAGTTGATGCCAAATATTCGCACTGCGAACTTGCAAAAACTGTACACATTTCAACTTGTGGGAATGTTTCTTTCATTCATTTGGTATTTGCATATTAAAGTGTGAAGTATTAACTGGTGTCATATGAATATCGGACTCTTTACCCATGATGCATTGCAACACAATCAGTTTTAGCAACAACATAACCTGTAACCCCACCCTTACCCTAGGTTTCTCATTGTTTTGGTGTACAGGGGTCTGCTGAACATGTGCAGTATAACCGACAAGTTGGATTTACAGAGAGTCCGATATTCATGTGACACTAGCCTTAACCAGTTCACGGCGGGATTATTTTTCACAAGCCTGGGTGCCAGACGGGTTCAGGCCTTTATCTGCGGGTAGCACACCCTGGCCTCGCTCACGAGTGCGTGTATACACGTCATCCGACGTGAACTGGTAAAGTCATTTTATATGTCGGTAGTCCACACTGGATTATTCAGCATTATCAGATGTACCAAGTTGTGATTTTATTGGATTCCAGATGGTAGAGTTGAGGCATCATTACACAGTACAATGTGCCACTGGTTTACTACACAGTGTTGGATTTTGGCAGATTCATCAGGAAAGGTTCAAGGAAAAACATCTTTGTGGTTGGGTCGATGTTCTTAGTCAAGCATCCTGTGAACCTAACAATTTCCAAGGTTCTCTCTGCATTCCCATGTAACCTAACATTGTCAACATCAGGGTTCTCAACTTCCCAAAGTCATGGAAAATTGATATTTCAAGAAAAGTAATTGAATCTCACACAACCAAAGCACATGGTTGTGTATTGTAAGTGTAAGAATTGGTCAAAACCATATTTTTTTCCCCCTGGAAAGTCATGGAATTTTGCAACATAAAAACATCCAACATGGACGGTTTGGAGGTCGTATGTTTAGGTAAAAGATCAAGTAGTGGATGTAATGTTAGACTGCCGGTTTTCAAAATCTCTTCAGGAAGTAAACTCTCTAATTTTGATATCGTGTTAAAATTCCATCTGATAACGTTCCATTTTACTTCCTGGTATAGACCTTTTTTACATGTCATGGACCGCATATAGTGTAGTAATGGTGATGAAGTGCTTATTTAAGTAAACCAAGCACGCTGTGTGAGCCCACGTGGTTTAACATGCACAATGATCACTCTATATAGTACCGAAGTCCGACGTCAGTTGGCACGACAACTGACTCCAAACATTTGGAGATTTGGACTGTTCCTTTGTTAACAGCCAGTCATGCAAACATAGACACAAAATAAAAGTATTCTGGCTCCAAACATTGTATTGACGTTATCACTTCGGTACTCTATGGTCACATGACTTCTAAGCAGGTTGAAGATGATGTTGATTGCTGAGAGAAGTCTGCGTCATTTTGTAGTTTTATGTAGATTGCGTATTGTAAAATAAAACGGGCAATTATTTCTGCCATGAAATAACAAAAAAAGTGACTTTTGAGAGCTATATTTATGCAGGCCCCTCTAGCCCGTCCAAGGACGAACTCCCCTTTTGTGTCTAGTGCTAGACACAAAAGGGGAATTCTTCTTATAATGTCAGATTAGTTTGCTGCCCGCAGCGAAGACTTTTAGACAAATGGCCCCAGCGGGCTGTGCTGCGCTAGAGGGGACATGATCAAAATAGCTCTCAGAAGTCACTTATTTATTATTTCATGGCAGAAATAATTTGATGTTTTATTTTACAATACGCACTCGACATAAAACTACAAAATGACGCAGACTTCTCTCGGCACTCCTCATCTTTAAGTCTCAAATTTCAACAGCATTGCTAAGAAGTTTAATGAGACGATTAATTTGTTTACAAGTCGGCCATGTTGGACTGGATGTCGGTTTTGTTTTGCTGCACAATTTTTATTTTACAAACCAAAGAAAGGTTTGTGAAGACCAGCCTACTTGAACAAAACAACCAACCCGCTTTTCAACATTCCAAGATTATCCGTGATCTGCACAATCGGAAAGTTTATTTGTGAAGGACATATACACTTGAGATGTTACCGTATTGAGTAGCACATTTGAATGTAATTATTTAGAATACATGGTCCAATTAATAAAACATTTTATGAGAAAGAACTAGATTTGTCTCTATTTATGCATGATGCATAGTTTCTTAATAAGGGTAGGCATTTGGTTTGGTGCAGTCATCCAAAATTGAATTCTGCAAAAGCTATGCAAAGGGTACAATTGTGTTTGTTATTAAGCACAGAGCTGTATTAAATTACTGGAGTGTAATAACCTGGCGGTCGCGTGTTTGTGTACAAACCTATGGAAAACTCAATTTTGCACGGCTATTTGCATATATGTGCATTTGGATTGACTGTCATGCATTAAAGAACACAATATTGTTGATTTCAAAATGGTCAGAGGTTGAGAAAGATGAATGCACCAACTAGATCTTTAAAACTCAGACGTAAATAAAAACAATCCTTTTCACAAGATGCGTGTAAAACAGCCACGCAATGACGTTTTCAGTCGCGCACACAACACGCACACCCTCCAATCATGGCTGCGTCCAGGGTGGCCTCAAAGCATCTGCGTAATGGAATGAGGGGTTAGCCTTCTAGTAATTTAACCCTAAACTACCCCAAACCTTACAAACTCCAACAGCAGGTTGTGTTGAATTTTTTTTTTTTTTTTTTTAGTACCATAGGGGTTTAATGTGGTGTTGAGTTTTGTTAGGTTTAGTACCAAAGGCCCAGGGTGACCCTGTTGAATTTTGTTTGATTTAGTACATGAGGGTATGAGACTAGTGGAAAATGTTGGATTTTGCTGGGGATGGGCAGGACGTTTCGTGGGTGAATTCATGGCCAGGCACTGGTAGAGTTGGTGGCCAGCCTTGATACTGTGCTGTGCAATATACATGTACACGTATGTACACTACATATGCAGGTACACTACTGTGTGTAGTTGCTGGGGTATTTGGCCGGGGTGCACGGGCAGTGTTTAGTTTTGAGCTGTTCTGGATGCAAGGTTAAATCCTCGACAACCCAATGCATACCAGCTGTTGGTATATTTGACCCCAAAGGTCGTGGGAGGGGTTGGTAAGGGAATACTTTGCCCTCTCATTGTATGTCCACTTTTCATTGCAACCCATTGTTGGATTATGTTTGGAACCGTTACTGACCAGTAAGAATACTTTGCATAGAGCCATTGGCACTAACAGTTTTGGCCTGTTGGAGTTCGGCAGGTTTAGTACTGATCCTAGTACAAGGTATGTTGGTGTTTGCCAGGTTTAGTACGTAGGCCACTGCATGTGACTCTACCTGTTGGACTTTGTTAGGTTTAGGGAGTTAGGGTTAATATATGTACAGCTCTGTGGTATTCAGCGAGCAGGAAGTCTATCAAGGTGGGCGTGGCCCGATTCATGAAGGCGTGGTTTGAGCTTGGGCCCATTCGTTAAACCACTGATGAAGTCTCGGTCAGCCTTACCAAATGTTACTGTGCATAAATATAAAAAATAAATATTACGTGTAGCTGTAAAAATCGAACACCTCAATCTTTGACACTTGTAAGCGTCCTCGCTAGTCCTGTTGGTGCAAGGTCCAAAGGGGTATTTTCCTCCTGAAAATGAAAAAAAAATTGATTATAAGAAATATCTGCCATGGTTTTTACATTGAAACCAATATAATCCAAAATTCTTTCTGCAGTCGGGAACACAAACAGTTGACCTAGAAATATCGTTTTTTTTTAACTTCCCAATCGAGAAATCGCTCATATTGCCCCATTCATCCAGGATATTTCTTGGGATACTACAGTTGACCTTTTTTGATACCACATTTGTTTATTGGCTTATAATTATCTTCCACAGTACCACATTCTTTGATCAGTCAAGCAAAAAACACTTATGCGGGGGGAAGCAGTGCTTGTTGAATGGTTGTATTTTCAACCAAAGATTTCACCCTCAAGAATTAATTGAAAAGGAAAATGTGTGTAAAATTTGTTCCATGAAAATTTCTCTTTCATATGGTGTAAAAATGAAAGTCATAACTGCAAAAAAAAATGGCAAAGTTACGGCTGTTTTCTCTTCTGGCCCACTTTATCAAACAGCAAAGTTGTTTGTCACAAAACCAATGGCACTCCATACACATAACTACAGGGATACAGTTTTCTCAAAATATTGTAATGGTGACACACGAATTTGATAGCACCATTGGAAAAGATCCGAACAAGCTCTTTCGGTTGGTATATAAATCATGTATAGAGAGCGAAAAACACAAGCAACACAGTTTGTTGAAACGTGGTGAATATGTTTGTTGTTTGGATACTCTGGTGTGTGGTTTCCTTGTTAAGTAAACTTGACATTGGTAAGCAACAGGGGTGCTGTGGCAAGGAAAAGGGTTAATCCTCTGAACTGTCCATACCTTATTCTGAATGTGCAATTGAGCGCCATGCTGTACCAGGAGGGTGGCGACCTCTGTCCTCTCTTCTTCACATGCCAAGTGTCTGTAAAAGGACAAATAGTCAAATGAAAATAAGTCAAAAGCGGTGTCCGCACTGGACTCTTTTTTTTGGAAGGTTTTACCGAGACGATGGTAAAATGAAAAATGGTCAAATGTGACCACTGTCCGCACTTGGACTTTCGACACGGGAACATTTTACCGAGACCGTGGTAGAAGTAACCGAGCTGTCAATATAAGGACTCATGAGGGGCTTTGCGTGACCTTTCTACATTGACGCGATTGACCCAAACCACGCGTGCCTTTTCATTTTTCCGGCCGATGTGTACACATAGGACTACATCGATTAGCACCAATCAAACTTCTGACTATCAATAATAAAATCTGCCATGATTGCGACCAAATAAGGAACAACGCACTGGAATTTGGATACTTGCCACGTGCACCGCGCACCGCGGTGAAACAATGCAAAAAGCGCATGCGTGGTGTCCCAGTGTAGCATGACCCCACGCTCGGGCCGGATGTACGCTTTCCTGAGCTGCTTTTACCGACTCAAACTGTCCGCACTGGACTTATCGTCTCGGGAAAAGTTACCACTGGTCAGTTTTCCTGGGCAGCAGTTGCCCGGTAGAAGTAACCGCTGGAAAAGTAACTGAGAGGAAAATGTCCTAGGCTGTCCGCACTGGACTTAAAATGGGAAAGTACCCATTGTCTCGGTAAGTTTTACCAAAATAAGTCCAGTGCGGAAGGCCAAAAAAGACATTTTTCACCCATTCTGCCCGGCTGTTATTAATGAGGTGCCGGTATGCCAATACGAGTTTGAGCGCCCGAGCGTAATGCACACAATAGGCAAACAACGGATTCTATACGCACAGGAATGCGCATAAATAGCCAACAACAGGCCAGGTGGTCTTTTTCAAACAGCGGCTATAGCTGCCGTCCGTATTCAATAGGTTATATATACACCTTTGTGTGAAAAGAAAAAAATTAATTGTTTCTGTTTACGTGCACTCTCAAGGAAAACAATTATTATCTCCCCTAAAAATGTTCAGTTTAAAACAGTGCCTGGCAATGGTGCCTGCTAACAAGCAATGTTCTGGCAAACTACTTACGGTAGTGCGTTAAAAGCACACAATTCTCTTGAGTACAGGGCCCAATTTCATGGAATCCGTAACGATAAGCGAAACATTTCCGTTAACTATAGCAGACAATTTTGCGCTAACGGTCAGCGTTTTTCACGGATTAGCGAGGAACTTTTGCTTGTGCGCATGCGTACATCCCGTAACTAAGTGTTCTGTGCTTACAGGGTTAGCAGCACAGAATTGCAGGCCATTAGCACAGAATTCGGTGTTACGGATTCCATGAAATTGGGCCCAGATGTGTTTTTTACCTGGCCAAAAAACAGGCTACTGGCCAAAAGTGAATGTGATGTGTACTGCTTGCTGGTTCCCAGCCGGTTTCTCCTATTAGCAGGAAAATTTAGCAGCAATGTTTTGTGCTCGAGAATCACTGCATAATACAGCAGAAAATTCTGCACTAATCGCTCAGCATATTACACGGGTTTAGCAGGAAACTTTGGGTGGGGGGCACATGCGTACATTCCATAACCAAATATTCTGTACTTGTGGAGTAATTGCGGCATTTCTTTGCTAGCTCAGTAAGCACAGAATTTGCAGGCCATGAGTGCAGAACCCATGAGTATGGAATCCACAACAATGGGAGAGGGCAGCAGACATACCGGTCCTTTTCCCTTGCTCTGAGCTTGAGTGCGTAGTACTGCGCATGTGCACGTAGTTCCGAGTGTGTGCACAACTGGTGAGAGCAAGGACCGGTGTGTCCCGCTGCCACCAGCGTCCATGTAACACTCCCGTTTTTTGTGTCACCTGGTAGTACCTTACGGGAAACTGATTAAAATAATCACTTAATACAGAGAGTTTAAATCGCTGAAAATCAGATAATCGGTGTTGTCATTGCATAATCGAACGGAACAAGGGGGTGAAATCAGGGGGTGAAATCAGGCCTCGAAATCCCCCTCTTGCGCCCTCTAATTATACGTCACAGGTGACCATTTCGGGACATGTATGGACAGCCATTTGGACAAAACAAAAATCAAATGACAATAAGAATCTTTTACATAAAAAAACCCCAACTTTTACAAATTAATATATTTAAGGGTGCATTAACAATGCAATGGAGAATACATTGTTAATTCTCCTATTATTTATAGGTCAATCCACCACTTTATATTTGGAAGATGCGGTGTTCCATACAAAGCTGTCGACAGCTTTGTAGACGTGCTATCATGCAGACAAATATAGCCCCCCCCCCCCGATGATCTGCATGCGAGTCAAACTTTCTCGTAAATGTCATGTTTTTGAATATATGCGTCGCATATGGCCTGAAAAGTTGGTCATGTTCCGTTCTATTCCGCTTACAACCTTCGTTTTTTTCATTCAGGACATCAAAGTGAGTAGGAAAACATAAGTTAAACCTAGTTCCCAACTGGTACCACTCATGTCACTTTCTAAACGTTTGTTACGGTAGTGTAACATGGCCTATCCCATTGGCTAGTGCCTCCCAATCATGAAATGTAACTCACAGGGGTGTGTTTCCGACACAGTCCGTTAAGTCCAGCTTGCAGTTGTAGTTGAGTAAGAGTTTAACGATTTTCAGGTTACCCTTAGAGGCTGCCCGATGCATGGGGGTTGCTCCGGTCTGGTCCCCAATGTTCACATCGGCACCATGCTCAAGCAGGTTCTCAGCTATCTATAGTGTACATCATTCATGGACAAATTTTAATTTAAATCTCTGGAACAAAAATCTCACACAGTCTGTAAAAATGTAGAAGGCAGAGAGACGGAATCTTGGAGAACAATATAACCAGGGATAGAACGAGAGCAGCCATGGAGGCAGCCGATGATTTTTTTTTCCTGCAGTAGACACCATCGATGATAACTTTGTTGTGTAATTTGCTATGGGAGCTGTACGACAGTTTCGCAGACTTTCTGTCCCGTTAAAAAAATCCTCGAAACCACAAATTGGAAAAAGATAAAATCCTTCAAGTGTACTATAAAAACCCAGCAGAGGATTCAAACCCAGGTCCACATGATCTAAAGCCATGCGCTCTACCAATATAGCCACAACAGTAGCTCAATCAAAATCAGTTTATTGCAACCTTATATAGCTGCCTGAATCCTTTAAGAGTAACAGTGTTGTGGAGGTCTCGAGACCAGGGGCCAATTTCATAAAGCTGTTAAGCACAACAATTTGCTTAGCATGAAAATGTCTTGCTTAGTATTAAGAACAGATTACCAGCCAAAAGTCTATGTCATTTTCATGCTAAGCAAACAACAGCTGAATACCAGTCAAAAGCAATATTCCACACATGGAAATCTGGTTGGGAATCCAGTTTTTATCGTGGAAGCATTTTTGCATGCTAAGCAAATTTTTGTGCTTAACAGCTTTATGAAATTGGCCCCTGGTCTTAGTCATAATACTAAGTAAAGTTGCAGTACTCCTGCACCCGAGCCCTTCATTGTGTGATTTTTTATATGATACTGTGTAACACTGCATTGAGATTTCATGTTTTATGTTTCATGTTGTGGGACACAACAGGAATAAACAGGAAAGTATGAAAAAACAGGAATTTTAAGAAAAAAGTGGGAAAAGTAGGAGCAAGGCAAAAAAAAAAAAAAAGGAAAAAGCCTGCAGGATTCCACAGGATGTGTACTAACCTTTTGTCTGTCCCTGGATGCTGCATAGTGCAGGGGTGTCTGACCAGTCTTGTTGACGGCATTGACCTCTGCCCTTTGACCTATCAGACCAGTCACAATCTCCTCCTGGCCCACTGAGGATGCAATGTGCAGGGGCGTCCAATTGCTCTGCAACAATATAAGTATAATCAAATTTCTCTTCCCAAGGCATTGCTCAAGACTAAACCATGGAGGAATTTCTTTTTTTTGGGGGGGGGGGGGGAGGGGCACTAACATTATTTGGAAGGTATTCTGCATAACATGAAATATTTTACCAATCTTGGAGATTGTTTTTATATTTTAAGAATCAATCATTTGCTTTAACTTCTTGAATATGGATGATGGCCATAGCCGCAGTTTGAAAAAAGACCATCTGGCCGGTTGACGTCAATAGGCGCATTCCTGCACATACTCAATTAATTCATTTTTGAACTACATTGTTCTTGAATGGGAGTGCAATGAATAGATGGAGCTTTTTCAAACAAAGCTATCATTCACTCAAAGTAGTGTGGGGGGGGGGGGGGGGGGGGGCTCCAAGTGTGATGAATTAAGGACCACTCTTTTCAGTGTGGTGCCTATTGTTTGCATTTACGCTTGGCTGTACAGCCACGATCTTGGCAAACCCCATCCATAACAGCCGGACATAGGGGGTTAAAAAAGAAATTGGGGAGTGCTGTATCCACCCAATGTGAAAACTATTGAGAGCACTTCCTGGTCTTGCAATGAGAATTATTGGTGGGAGGTATAAACACAAGATAAAAGAATGTTTAGCATCGAGACCTTTTTTCCCTTTTCTTCCTTCACAAAACTCCATGCAAAAAATCACAGGAAATCTCAGTTCATTTAAGGCATGTTTTGAACTGATTTGGGAGACTATTGTTTATAGTGAAAGCCATCTTGAACAAAATTGGCACCCGTCATCTTGAAAAATCTTGCCCAGCATGAACTAAAACTAGAAGTTTCCTCTTTTTTCAAAACAACATGATGCTGAACATGCTTTTGGAAAGAGTTTACTTTAAAATAACCCTGCTGAATCCAACAGGATCCAACAATTTGATATTTCCGTTGGACCCTGTTGGATTGAGCAGCTAACTCATAGTGTTACAATCTGGTTGGATTCAGCAGGCAACAGAAAAATAAGACACGGTTGGATACTGTTGGATTTAACATGCAAGTCGTTTTTAGGTACCCTGCAACTTGGCATGCATGTTGGACTATGTTGAATTGAGCAGGAAACTCACATGAGTCACCATTGGACTCTGTTGGATTTAGCAGGGTAGTCTTGGCGAACCATTCGGGGGTATAACCCCCACCAAAATCAGTCAGGAACAGCAAAATAACCATCCACTTGTGTTTGGAATTATATAAACACTTGGCACCCTTAATTTTGTGACTTTAGTCAGGAAATTCTCATGCAATACAGTGGAAGAAAGTTTTCTGTGTTAGATGTTCTTAGCAGTGTACAGTCACTCGAAGTGTTCGCATACCTGTTGATTTCTGCCTCATTTTTTTTAAAGGATTGTGCCACATATTTAGACAGTTATCAAGGAGGGTTGGTCATTTTCCAAGATTTTGCCGTTCCAGACTGATTTTGGTAGGGGTTTTAAAGTAAATTCTTCCCGACACGAGCTTAAAAATCCTGAGTTAACACTTACATCGTCTTTAGCGTTGACATTTGGTGGGGGCTTAAGCTCAAGCAGATACTGCACTATTTCAAAGCGTTTCCCTGACGCAGCCCAGTGAAGTATTGTTCTGTCGCTCTGTTGGACAGAACAAAAAAAGGGGCGAAGATAGAAAAAAAGGCCTTCTCCTTCCTTTTTTGAAACATGCCACTTAATTGTTATTAGTTTAAAAAGTAACGTATTGTCTTAACCAGTTCGCGTCGGATGACGTGTATACAAGCACTCAAGCGAGAACGGGACCCAACGGAAATATCTGTCAGCAACCGGCTCGCAGTGAGCGAGGCCGGAAATATCAGGGTGTGCTACCCGCAGATGACGGCCTGAACCCGTCTGGCACCTAGGCTCGTGAAAAATAATCCCGGCGTGAACTGGTTAAGTGTTAACTACAGAGTCCCGAGTATGGAAAGCATGTGAAGCAACACACGTGCGCATATTCCATTCATGGAAAACAATTACTTTAATACCAGAGCTGCCAACCTTTTCAAACTGATTTCAGTATTTAGAAAGCAAAAGATCAGTTTTTGCTCAGAAAATCCGTATTTTAAACTTTACCTGAATTTTTTTTGTTCGCGCACCACAGTCTCATAACAGAAGAAACGCCACATGCCTGGTGAGTTAAACAATTCCTTTCTAATCTCACGCAATTAGCAACAAACATAAGATTATGTTTGGAGTGGCCGTTCCTGACAACACACTTGGCACTCCCTTTATTCTCGTTAACAATCCAACAATTCTTTACAATTCCGTGAGTCTAGCCGACTGATACCGTCAGGCCAGTAATTTTCTCCATGATGTATAATATGACAAATACTATTAGAAATGTACTCTTACAGATTGAGAAACGACTTTATACACTATATAATATACATATGAAGTAGAGACCAAACACAAGCAGGTACAGTGGATATTGCCCGAAAATCCGGTCAGCTGCCGGAATAATAATGCTAAGCGAGGCTCAGCACTCAGCAATACGTCAGACATAGTCACCAGACTAAAGCTCCCAGCTCCAAGTCAATGGTGGAGTAATGCTAAAGCCAAGCTCCAAGCCAATTACTCGTCAATAGGACAAACACAGTCACCAGACTAAAGCTCCCAGCTCCAAGTCAATGGTGGATTAATGCGAAAGCCAAGCTCCACATAATGGCGATATCACGACCTTGGTACGCTATCGGTTTGATAACGGATATGCCTGCTACAAATTTCGTAGCGGACCTAGTACTTGTGCATAAAGTTCTAAAGAGTCAGCACACACGCAACCCCTGCGCTTGCCTAGATAAAAAAACCCCATGGGGAAAAAACTAGGTGAGAGGACGTGTCTGGGAGAGTAGGCATGACTCAAAAGTGCCCAGGTCACTCGAACTATAATGCAAACCGACTGTTCGGCAATGAATATGCTTCCAATATCTAAAGCAGTAAACTCGGCGTGTTTGCCGTTGTGTGACAGGAAGCCGAATGAACAAAACGCAAAATACAACACCTAGGCAATGCATGATTGCCCAGGCAGGTTATTCACCCATTATAATTGCTTACGAACCGAAAGGAAAGTGTTTCCTTTCTAACAAAAGACCGAAAAGAAACACATTTCCTTTCTAATCTCACGCAATTAGCAACAAACATAAGATTATGTTTGGAGTGGCCGTTCCTGACAACACACTTGGCACTCCCGAATTGCAAAGATAGTGAGATCCGGTGGAACAGCGCCTTCAGAGATGGATCAGATAAGGCTTCCCCAGCCAACCAGAGACCATCTACTTTCTCGATATCTGAAAAAATAATAGCCATGTAAAGAATAAATGAAACAAATTAAAATGTCAAGTTCAATACGAGAACGTTAGAAACAAAAGGAGAGTTGCAGAAGACCGAGGAATCATCATTTGCCGACCGATTATTAGGGAAAATACAAGAAATAGGCATCGATAAGAATGGCAACTTGTAACCCAGCTCAATGGTCTGTACATTAAATGGTTTGACCCCATGTCCTTCCAAAAAGGTAGAGCTTTAAGGAGACAACCACGCAATGGCAATAATTTAATCGGAACATTAACATTAAAATGAAGAATTTCTCCAGAACCTAAATCTGGGAACACATCGTGTATAGAACAACAGAATCACTTATCTTTTCTTCAACAGTGGCATGTACTCGGTTAAGTTGAGGGTTGGGTAGACCTTCCGGGACCGGTAGTGCAAGCCTTTGCCCAATGTCCTTGTTGCCCACAGCGGAAGCAGTATCCTCGTTGTTGGCCCCGTCCGGACACCCCTGTACCGGAGGCTTGGGCAGGGGCGGTGGTACGAAAGGGCCCCTTGCTTACGCTCCTTCAACGTCTTGTCCAGCCCCTCCAATGCAACGTCGCGGTTTCCATCCAAGACCGCAGATTTCACAGCGGCGACACCCGCAGCAACGTCAGCGCAGAATTTGTACTGGGCCAAATTCCCTTTGCTCTTTATCAGTGAGCTGAAGCGGGGCCCTTTTCGCTTCCCTCGCATTCTGTTCCTGGAGGCTTTCGAAGTTTCTATCAAGGTAAGTCATAAGCCCGCCAATGTCGACCGGAGGCGTACCTCCTACAGCCATGGTGTATGAATGCGGCGAGGTACGCAAAACGCAATGAAGTGTGCAGGTATAAGTATAAAGCAGTAAACTCGGCGTGTTTGCCGTTGTGTGACAGGAAGCCGAATGAACAAAACGCAAAATACAACACCTTATATAACCTGCCTAGGCAATGCATGATTGCCCAGGCAGGTTATTCACCCATTATAATTGCTTACGAACCGAAAGGAAAGTGTTTCCTTTCTAACAAAAGACCGAAAAGAAACACATAACCCACGAGCTGAATTGCATTGATGTAGTTGAGACCATCACAAGACCACACAATACCCTGCAAGACCAGCACAAGACCTTGCAAGACCAACACAAGACCCTGCAAGACCAGCACAAGACCCTGCAAGACCAGCACAAGACCCTGCAAGACCAGCACAAGACCTTCAGTCTTAAATAAAGTCTTAAGCTATTCAAATGAACTATAATAAAAGCATTCCTTTGTCATGGTTTATGCCTGTTACTTGTGCCTGTTGCAAGCTGGTCTTGTGCATGGTCTTGTGCATGGTCTTGCGATGGTCTCGACTACATCACTGCAGTGAATGGAACTTCTCCCTTTAAAAAAAAAATTATTTTCAAAGCTAAAGTTCCATCCGTTCAGTTTGGATAGCAATAATGAGCCAGTACACCGTACACGTGCAGTAAATAGCATAATATGCAAGGCAAAACATTATTTTGGTCGGATTTCACAAAATCCGTAATTATAAACAAAAATTCATACTTCTGTATTTTTCATGAATTTCCGTACGAAATATGGAAAATCCGTACTGGTTGGCAGCTCTGTAATACCCCTCCACCAAAATCGGTCAGGAACAGCAAAATCTTGGAAAATAACCACTCTTCCTTGGTAACAATTGTCTATGTGGCACAACCTGCTATTTAAAAATTTATGTCAGCAATATGTACCTTACAGAATGAGGCAGAAATTAGCATGTGAACACTATGAGTGACCATACACTGTGCCAAGAACATATCTAACAGGGAAAACACAAACTTTCTTCCCCCAAACTGCACGGAAATTTCCTGACAAAAATCACACAATTAAATGTTGTGCCATGTGTTTACACAATTCTGAACACAAATGGATGGTTATTTTCCAAGATTTTGATCTCCGGATGTTGATATTGGTAATTTTTTTACACCCAAAGGGTAGAGACTGCTTTTGGTCTTGTGTAACCCTCCTATAGCTATAACTACATGTGTATCACAGCCTATCAAAAAATCTACCCACCAACTCTCACAGCTTGTGTGTTTTTATATATTGGGTAGTTGGCTCCATTTTGGCCAGTAAGAGAGGGAGGGTTATAATGTTTAAAGTAAAAAAATACAAATTTGTCCTGTAATTGTAAAGGAGAATGGTGTCCCACGGGTGGGGGTTTGGTCACTGCCGAAATGACAATCCCCACATTAAGGGTACATGTAGGCCCTAGGGGTAGCCCAAGTGGACTCCAGGCTTCACTGCACAACAGGTTGCAGATGGATTCCAGGATGAAGTACTCAAAACAGGGCGAACATTTTTATTGGGGGAACAATTGATAGTCTGCCACAAAGTCCGAGCACATCTAATGTTAGTCTGAGCATAGAGCAAGTTCCTTGCTCTTATAATGGTCTGAGTAAACTTGGACCATGCTTAAACCCTTTTATCGCCTTTTTAAACATTGGACATGATCATGTCCAAATGTTTAAAGGAAACATGATTTAGGATTTATATTGCATTTTTCCTGCTTAAAACAATAAAGTATTATCTTGACAATGATATTTTGTGTCCAGAGACAATTATTTCCCAGATTAAATATGAGAAAAAATTCTTGAAAATGTTTGTCCAAGCTACTCCGCCCCCTGAGTGGGACCCTCATTAACCCTAACCCTCCATGGTATTTTGGCTAGAAACCCTGCCAGACGCATCAGATTGCATACTTTGTCACATTGACTTGTGTGCAGAGTGCAGCAAAGTGAAGCTGTCACCACAGATGCACTGTGCTGCGTCTGGCAGGGTTAGGGTTAACATAAGTGTGTGACGTAGACCCAGGCACATTACAGATTCTGCTCGAGCCGGCCCCATTCATCACGTGTATGCATTGAGTGTACATTCTTCGTCAAATCTAAGCAAAATATAGTGTTTTTCGGCCATGCCGACAAGGTGTGTGGCTGCTGGGTGCAGCAAAACAATGAAGGCTGGAGTAAGCCTTCCTTTATTTCCAACTGATGCGAAATATCGGAGAATTTGGACGGCGAAAGTGAAGGTGACAAGAGCGTTATGTAGCGACCACTTTGAGCCGTCGTGTTTCGATACTGGTATTTTCAAATCATGGGATGACCATTAAAAATATGCTCAAGTCCACTGCCATCCCAACAAAGTTCCCAGATGTGAGGTACAGGCGAAAGCAGTTAAACTTAAACGGCCCATTCCCCGAGGAGCCTTCGCTAAAAAGGGAGAAAATTAGGGTAAGTTCGATGTTAGTTGTTGCAACTTACGAAATTGCACATGTAGACCTAGTGTACGTGTCCAGTCGATCCATGAATTTCGGTGCCTCGGTCTACATCACGAACAGCGCCCTCAATTTGAGTCTCAACAAATTCCAAAAAGGGGGGGGGGGGGGGTCAATTTTTGGGCGGCAAATAATCACACTAAAACTCCACTTGAACCAGTTTGGCTTTAATTCACATTTAATACATATAAATGAATTTATTTATGAAATAAAATGTGATCCGGCCAGTTTGAGAAGCATGCTTCCTTTAAAAAGACGAGGGTCCAAGTTTACTCAGACTCAGACTCAGACTCGGAGAGCACATCATCAATCATGATCATGACAACAAGTTATATTCACCTTATCCACTTCATTAACCACATTCCGATCGGCTTCAACTCTTTGCTTCACGGCGCCAAACTCGCCTTCATATGCCAACTTGCAAATATCTAGGTCAGACATTCTGAGGTCTTTTACCAAACTGATGCACCCGCACGCACGAACTTTCCGGACATTCAGAAGACAAAACAAAATTAGAGGTAAACGTTGTACTTAAATTACCATTTTTGTATTTAATATTCATTTGTAATTATTGCAAATTTGTACCATCCTTTTAAAAATAATATCTAATTAAAGGTCATTTCAGTGCAAAAAAAATATTAAGTTGATATATATCATGCTTAGATTTGAACTTATTTTATTCATAAAACAGAGCAACTGCAGAATTGGGTAAAACGTTTTAAAGATGGCCGCGCGTATGATCCAATGAGGGCGCCCTACTCACCTTACGGTTTTGCGAAATCCAAGCGCCAGCCACCGTACGCGTACCATGCCAGCGCGCGATACCCGACGGCTGCAGACCGAGAGCCCGGGGGGGGGGGGGGGGGGGGGGGGTGGGGTGGTTAGCCTAGCTGGAAAGTAAACAAATTTTCATTTACATGTATATAGCAATGGTCCATGTGCATGCCCATGTAAGGAAATTAATATCTGCCGGGCACACTCTGGTGGGTGTGGTCAGGAGGGCCAGGAGAAATTAAGGGACCCCAAAATTGAGCTAGCCTAGCTGGAATTGGAAAATTTTCGGCATTGTCCCAAGTATCATGAATGGCCACTGCCAGACATTTTCAGTGGTGGAGTGTGCCCACCTAGCTTGAAAATTCCAGCTCTATTCCAGCTCTATAATCTCACATGTCATGAGCCTATAGAGCTGCAATATTAAAGCTAGCCCCATACATGTAGTTCTTACATGGCAAACTGATTGCTCCTACAAACTCGCTGCAGAGTTACATCATATTGTCCAGGCAGCTAAAATGACGCACTTATATATAATGACCATTGATCTCCATTATACAGACTGGATAGGACACGTACACCGCGTCTAAACGCCGAATTATCGGTAGTGCGCGTTTTATTAGAGGGTATAAAGAACGAACGTGACGCGACTGCGTTGTGTTCACTTTCAAACGGAGTTTTTGAAAAAGTGGAAGACTTTTTTTCTTTAATTCTTTATTTTCGTGGGGAAAAAATGGATTTCACACCCGAATTGGTCAAAATAGACAAGAACAATTGTTGACGTGTGCGTGGCAGTGAATTGCTTGGAGAAGGATGGAAACTTGAGTGGGGAAAAAGGAATATCCTTTCATAAGTGAGCTGATGATTATTATTTAACGGTAGGCTAGCCCAGGGAAGGGAGTCCATACTACTAGGCTAACGGTAGGCCTACGTCTATAACATTGATATCAATGTACATGTATAACGTTACAACTACAGAAAAAGTTAATGCACAGAAACGAAACTTCTTTAAAAGCACAATTTAAAAAAATTAAGAAATGTATACGAGGGGCGGTCGCTTATAACATACTTATTGGCCTTATTGATGGGATACTAACTACGGTAGCTGTATCTGCGTTGTGTGTTGGTGGGTGTGTATTGATACCGGCAATCGTGAACTAGGGACAAAAATAGTGGGCGTAGACAAAGGGTCCACGATTGACCAAACGTCCACGATTAAATTCCGTGTACAAAGCACACGGGAGGCCTTCCGAAAAAGTTAAAGTACAAACAAAAGAGGGACAATAGAGAATCCACGATTGCCGGTACATATTCGATGCATTCTGTCTTTGTGAGTGTTCCGTTTATAAAATAATACATGTAACAATTGGTGCTCAGAATTAAAAATACTGTGACAGATTGGTCACTGGGGGCGCTGTTCAGCTCGCGATTTTGGTTTGTGCAGATCGCCTCGCGTGGTGCGCATGCGCGCGACCCTGGATTCCCAGGGTCAGCGCGCGCACATAGTGCAAATATTGGACAAAAAATTGTGCTCCCGCCGTAAATTCTGCAGATCGAGTTTGGCAGTTGAACGGAAAGCATCATTAGATTGCAACTCTCGAGCTCTTTTTCATAGCCACGCCATTTATATTTTAGCATTGATTTTGTGTAAGTTAATTTTTAGTCCATGTACAGTTGTGATTGATTTGTGGAAGACGAATGGAAACAAGTTTTGATCATTGAAACCTCAGCTTGGTCTCCTGGTTTTATTTCACTTGTTGAGTTAAATTCCCCGTCTAAAGTTTTAGAGTTACGTTACTCATGAGTCCGTACTTAGTTCACAACTCAGGCCAGAATTTCATCCGAGCTACCCACTTTCATAAATTAAAGTCCTTGACCGCAACAGTTCGTTACAATACGATGTAATTTCAGATTAATATTCAATACGATTATTAAATTTACATTATACAACTGCTTTAATGACTTAGGCCTACAGGTGTGATAAAAATTGAACAGCAATTTACTTTTTTTATTGATTTTTTGGGGAGCGCTTAAACTCCCCATGACGTTAGGCTAAGAATTGTTTCGATAATCCACTTTTCCAGACTGAGTAGATACAAAAAATAACACAGTGCGCGTTTACCACCCTCTACAAGCGCGGCCATTGCGTGGCCGCCCATTCGTGCACACAAGCACGACGCGGTGCCGGTGTCCCATAGAGATCAATGATAATGACGCACTTTACTTTCACTTTGAACAGCGCGGCGCGCGCGCGCCGACGTGACCTACTGAACAGCACTCACTTGCAACCTTGAAAGTCACATCTGAATGAGCACTCACTCACATAAAAATGTGGAAAGTCAAGTCTTTGCCGCCAAGTTAGGAAAAATCGATGATTTTGTTATTTTATTGGCTAATTTACTAGATACAAATACTGTGTTGCCCATAAAACTGTAATTATTGGCCGTGTTTTTCAGAGATTTTTGAAGGCGGCCCTCTGCCGGCCAATATCCAAGCAAGCCATATCATAAATTATGACAACGTAATGCGTTCTGGGTTTATTAATTTAGTAGAGAGTCCCTATAGAGTAGCACGTGTTTCTTATAGAAAGTGGGTGTAAACATTTTAACGTTGGGCAAATTCAGGCCTATGATAATTGATTAATTTAGGGAATGGGTGCAATTAGATGCATGTGTAAATACATGTTTTCATGGTTTGAGGTAAAGCTATAAATAAACTATTCCATTTTAAACTAATTTCGGCTTATTTTATTCGGGGCGCACTACACACCTAAAATAATTGATAGCCTTAATAACGGGTGGGTTGGGGGTTTAGGGTCCATTGTATGGACTGAGAAACTAGGTATAATGTTGTTTTTCAAGAAATAGATTATTCCAATAGAGAAGAAAGGCTTGGCAGGCTTGGCGAAAGAGAAAAGCAGACATAGAAGAAAAGATGCCGGAGTTACATTGTTGCTGGTAAAGCGATACCGGAAGATGAAGTTGTTGCAAAATTCACGGAATATCAAGCTGCTGTCGCCGTATCTAAGAAGCAAAGTCACAAAAAGCACCAGGGGGTCTGAGGACATGCTCCCCCCGAAAATTGTGAAATATTGGGCCATATTCTACTAAAAAGTATTTAAAAAAAAGTTTTATTGACTTTTGTTCTGGGCCTGCAAACGGGGGGGGGGGGGGGGGGGGGGGGGGGGGAGGGGTACGTCGGCTCCGCCCTATGCTGGATACGCCACTGCTTTTGATTTTGCTTTCGTCAGAGCTGGTGTGGGCCATCCGATTACACATTGAGCGGTTTTGTTTTAATTGGTTTATTTTTCCCAAAAAGAGGAATAACATGAAAAACTAATTATATCCATATTTAAACAATAATTGTGGCCACCTTGACTGATAGAGAAATTAGCATAATTTTCCAGCATGGGACCAACGACAAAATGCACAAGAAAACATATTTTTTGTAAAAATGTATATTGTTTATTGTTTTATGGCATCTAAATTAGCATTTTTGTTTGTTATATTTGAACCAAAAATGAATGTGAAATAAAAAAGTTGTGTCTCAGGTTTTACATGATAAAGGCATGTTTTAAAATTTAAACTATTTTATTTGAGGTCATGTAACATATTATCGAGTTGTTTGTGATATAACAGCAATTAAAACTTTTAAAACGCTATAAAACTACACAGAAATTGCATATTGTATTCACGAAGGACTTGGCATTATGGCCACCGTAGTTTTTAGCGTTTGGCAGGCATTAGTCTTGGTTCCAAGACGTTCTTAGCGCGGTGCGACGTACAGCGCGCACGGCAGCGCCCTCTACCTACACACACACATACGCCAAGCTTAGGAGCAAGTTCGGTTGGGCGACTTGTCAATCTAGATGTCACTCGAACGCTGCGTGGTTTAACCATGGAGGAAGAACTAGCTGGTGGTCCAACTGGATCAACCTGGCTCCGGACCATGGTTTCTCTAGTCACTCGCGAGTTACGTCACGGTTTCAAGATGGAGGATAGGTAAACTGCATAGAGTTATATATATATAACTCTATGGTAAACTGGGCAAGTTTTGCAAACGTTTACAGTAAATTGTTAGTTTTGTCTAATGATAATAACTCTTTGCAATGAGATAATGAATGATTTATTGCACTAAAGTTAAATAGAGAAAATAAAAGAAATACATAATAGAAAATAGAAATGACGTACCAACATTTGCTTCGTTAACAATTAGCAGACGACATTCTTTACAGTTTGTTGTTGCTGCACAAACTAGATTTGACGTAGTTGATCGACTAGATGCGTTCGAGTGAAAACAGACCACGCATGCGTGATATAAATCGCAAAACTGACAAACGGGACTAGATCAGCAGCACCCGAACTTGCTCAAGGCCAAATCGCTAAGCGATTTGGGCGTGGCGTGTGTGTGTAGCGAGAGGGCGCTGTCGGCCGCTACACGTCGCACCGCTAAGAACGTCTTGGAACCAAGACTAGGCAGGCATGATGCAACTTCCGTGACCTATCCTAGTACTTGTAGTAGTACTGGTACTACTCTGAACGGACGCGATTTATATTGTTTTTAAAACTTGGCTTGTGCAGGACAAAACCAGATGAGCCTGGGCCTCGAAGATCATTGTAATACAAGGTGATACATTACTGAAAAGAAATGTAACGTGAAAGGTATCGATATATTCATTAGTTGTCCAACAGTTCAGCAGAAAGCCTTATGTGCGTCATTTATATACCTTCCTCGAGAAGGATCTAGTCTGCATTCATCAGTTGATTAGCGAATTTACACCGGCATGACCCGAAGGAAATGAGGAGGTATGAATATAGACGGCTCATCATCATGCTCATGCACCTGTAGTGTTAATGTTATTTCTTGATATGTACCCCTCTGATCCAAGGTAGCAACTTCGATTTGAGTTAATCTAGTCATCAGAATTAACTCAAGGTATGTAAGCCCTATTCTTGGAAACAGCTAAAAATCTAAGAAATACCGCCCATACCTTTGTGTAAGCATTTTAAATTACTTAACTCCTTGAGTACGGTTATTTATAATGAGGCACTGGGGTGCCGGGGCGGCCTGTACAGCCAAAAGAAATTAACGAACGCAAGAGGCTTGTGCAGCCAAGCATAAAATACACAATAATCCAACAATTGATTGAAAGTACTGCAGAGATTGGATAATGTATAAACGTCGTCCGGCCTGGTAGTAATTTTTTTTTACGTGTATTTAAACCATCTTTAAAGGGTTAACTTTCGCGTATTTTATACAGTGTCAAATCAAAACGCATCCGTATTTTCATCAGAATGTAAGATTTCCTTGGAAATAACTACAACTTTAGTCCGAAGATGTCATTGGCAAACATTAAATGTTTTAAATTACAAAGGCTTGGGATGTTGTACTATTAATTTATAATATCCTATCAGAATGAATTGGTTATTGTGGAGTTTAGGACACCCCACGTTTTTTAATTCCTTAAAAAAGATTTGTTGCTCCAAAGTTTGGAACCTCGGACAACTTTCTTTTAATTATACTGACCTTGTTTTTTCCAAATTTTGAAGAGTATTTTGGGAGAAAACAAGAATTTCTAACATGTACCTGGTTTTTCAGTGCCGAGCAAGCGAATCGACACTCAGTCACACTGTCACTCGATACGCTCCCCCGTGTTTGGTTTAAGTTTGTGCATGTTTTTCGCCGTTGTCGTTTTACCCCATAATTTCCCTCTAAAATCAAAACCCTACCCTCTTTCCACTAAATTAATCCTGTAGATATTCAACTTGGTGTCATCACCATCTACATGTACTGAGGTGAGTCCAGAAAAACAAAAGTTGATTTTCGTTCTCTTATAGGAACGGGGTCCTAAACTGCACAATCGCCAATAAATTTCTATTTAATTGATTTGTCGTGGCTTTTGTTTTCACAGAAGTTGATTTCAGTGATAATTGATTGGCAGAAGTACAAGAAAGTTTGTATTGATGGTTCAATTCCTTTCACCAGATTTCATCAGAATGGCGGAGCATTATGAAAGAGAAAAGAAAGGAAGCCCTCAAGATACAGTGACATCACATGAGCCACAGGAACAGGCAAGGGTTAGTAACGAAGAATACCGAAGGACAGAGGAACAAACGCTGGCTGTAAGGAGATCAGACAACCAGGACCAAACAACAGGTGAGGAACAAACGCTGGCTGTAAGGAGATCAGACAACCAGGACCAGACAACAGGTGAGGAACAAACGCTGGCTGTAAGGAGACCAGACAACCAGGACCAGACAACAGGTGAGGAACAAACGCTGGCTGTAAGGAGACCAGACAACCAGGACGAGACTACAGGTGAGGAACAAACGCTGGCTGTAAGGAGACCAGACAACCAGGACCAGACAACAGGTGAGGAACAAACGCTGGCTGTAAGGAGACCAGACAACCAGGACGAGACTACAGGTGAGGAACAAACGCTGGCTGTAAGGAGACCAGACAACCAGGACCAGACAACAGGTGAGGAACAAACGCTGGCTGTAAGGAGACCAGACAACCAGGACCAGACAACAGGTGAGGAACAAACGCTGGCTGTAAGGAGATCAGACAACCAGGACCAGACAACAGGTGAGGAACAAGTGCTATCCATCACATGAACTGTTTCTGCCAACTGGCATCAGTTTTGATATGTATCCTTATGTATTAGGGACTGTTGGTCGTCCGATCCCATTTTGTCCGAGCCAAATATTAGACTAATTCAGAATTAAAAAAATAAAAATAAAATCCCCGCCAGTTTCCCTTTGCTATTCTCTCCAAAAAGAGAAAAAAATACACCCAGTCAATCAGTTGCAAATTTTAAATCAATATGAGAAGTCCAATATCAGAGAAAGAGATCTTTAAAAAAAAAAGGGGGCGGCCATCTTGGAAATATTGCCCAACACAATCTAAATTTTTAAAAGGGAAAAAAGGCGGCCTTCTTCCTTGAAATGGAAACATGACGGTAAACATTTGTTTATTTTCCTCAAGTCTTTTTTTCTTTGTGATTGAAGGTCATGCGAATCCACCACCCCAGTCCAGTGACCCGTCAGTTCGTAAAGCGGAAAATCTGCCAGGTACATCACAGGAACCAACCCTACAGGGTGCGACAGTACAGGCACCAAGTAAACTGACACGTTGGTTGAAGAAGTCGCAGTTTTGGAAACGAGACCCCCCAGCAAGAACAGGTAACACATCGTTCACGGTTCAGTATTTTGCTTAAATGTTAACCCCTTGCCAATGGCTGTTATTGCCTGGCTCTCACTAAAAGGGCTGTGCAGCCAAGCGTAAATTTAAACAATGGGCGCCACACTGAATAGAGTGCTCCTACATGTATTCATTAAATGCTGACCCATCTTACTATAATTCCAGGAATCTCTGTGTGTATGTATGAACATGTGTACGCATTCATCCCGAGGACGTGGAACAAAAGAAAAATGTAAGAGGACAATAGGGATTTTGAAGTACAAACAAAAGAGGGACAATAGGACAGGTGAAAATCGGCAGGTGTATTGCTCGGGACCCAAGAATGTGCAGTGTCCAGTTTGAAGTTGTTTGGATGAGCGGTTCTCAAAAAAGCTGCAAAAAAGCAGCAATACCGGAGGCCTGGACCCGCAAACGTGGCAGTATAGACCGCCACGCACTGCTGCACATTTTAAAGGGGCACTGCACTGCACTGTACCGCCACGGGTATAGACCACCACGCATGCAATGGGGCGTGATCTTATATGCAAATTAGACGCATGCGCATCAGTGTTACAAAAACCAGCTCTTCCCAAGAAACTCACTTCCAAAGCTGTGGTACACATGGGTCATGGAAACATGTACACCCGTGGCTTTTTTTAACGAAAGCCAAGTAATTTGTCCGTTTCGAACAGGAACATTTTGAATGGGCACTGCACTAGTCTCTTTTATGTCAATGAAAGCTTTGTTTGAAAAGCCCCATCTAGTCATTACACTCCCATTCAAGAACAATATAGTTGAATAATGAATACAAAAACATTGTTCTTATCAAGCCCCAATCCCGTTCTTGACAATGTTTTAATTATCACGTGTCACTGTCATGCACAAGCCAGGGTCATGCCAGTAATGACCAGAAAATCCCCAGGCTATTTATTAGAACAGCTCATCACACAAAAATCAGTTTGGACTGGTCAAAAACACCAAATGTGACCCGCTCTGCAAAAAGGGCACTTATGTTGCAAAATTTGAAAATAGAGTTTTAGCTGGAAAGGCCATTTTATAAGCTTTCATATGGTATATGTCTGAGGTCTCTAGCATTTGGCAACTTTATTCACTGAAATCAAAGATTTTGGTAATAAAATAGAATAATATAGGTATCAAAGATGCAAAAAATTCCCTCCCTTCAAAATCACTTGTTTGAAGAATTATTCACCCTCTTCACATTGAACGGCCCATAACTCGTAAAAGCATACAGCGACTTATGTGCCCTTTTTGCAGAGCGGGTCACAAATGCCATTGCATTCACGGATGCTACAGATCGTAGCGAGGACATTACGATCGGACATCGGGCATTTTCCGACCACATATCGTAAATGTCCGACCGACATACTGACATAGCAAATGATTTTACAACGTATGTTCCTGTCTTATCAACCAGTTCTATTTTTGCTGGCAAAATTCGATCCACGATTGTACATCAAGCTCAACAATAATATTTGTTCGGCACAAGTTAAAACAAATACTCATTTAGTTTGTTTGCACGTTTATATTCTTATTAAGTGCTTACAAAATTCATACTGTATTATGTGGAAATGGAGCATACATGTACATGCAACTTCATTACTAGGATTTGCCTTCATTTGTTATATAATGTGGAAATAAAGTATTATTTTTTTGTTTTTACTTTTTACGATACATATCGCGATATGTATTGTATCGCGACTGAAGTATCATGAAAAAGTGGTATCGTTACACACCTAATAAATACAGGTTTTTATTCAGTCTGCTCGACTTTTAGAACTAATAACTATTTGGGTCATTCCACCAGGTTGGGACACAGTGTGTTATATGACCATATCATTAAAACCATCATTACATTTAATTCAGTTATTTCATGTGAAAGTTTTCAATCATGTAAGATATATGAAAAAAATAAATATGATAAAAAGTGTGTTATTTTGATGTAAAATAGACGTAACATGGACACCGTGTCCAACATTTAATTTTTTGTGTTTTTTCAACACTTTAATAAATAAATATGGGAAATTCATTATGTACAATAATTAAAAGACACACTATGCAACAATGAAACACCTTTTTACGGTAGTCAATTCCTGGGGGTACAATTTCACTGAAAATGGCTTAAAGTTAAAGCTTACAGCCTAAGGAACCTAGACATACCTCATGTTGAAGCATTTTCCTGAGCATTTTTTTTCTTCTGAATTTAGCAGATAAAAAATTGCCCCCTGAATGAGAATGTCAGTGTTACATGCTGCACTGCTGTCTATAAAAATGGTGTTCAACCACAGACAGTAAGGATTTAAAAAAAATAATTCAGCCTCAAACCGTTTAAACTACTCAATTAAAGGTATTTATAGCAACAAAAACTGTAAACATTATATTGCTTATTTTTCTGACGAAATTAAACTTATCGATTCTGTACATAACTCTTGGTGTCCGCCTCGTTGTAATGTAGTCTCGCTCTCACCTAATATCGCATGCAAACATCGTTATCTCGCCTGCACATCTAAACTATGCACATGCGATCACTTTACAAAATATCAACGTCATAGAGGGCCTCGAATCAGTGGCGAGCTTTAATGACTGGTTTCCTATCACTTTGATTTTTCGTGTCCATGTGTTATGTACGCAATCTGTCATGCAATGCGGGCTTGCCGAAGTCAGAACACCCAATGTTGCAAATTTCTAGCAAGCTAGGGAGTTGTACTGTCATGTGGCCTGACCAAGGTTGGCCGTGATTGGTTGGGTTTTCTGAAGTGGTGCGTTGTGTCTTCGTGTCCGGTATCGGGACACAAGTTATGTACAGAATTGGGACAGGCATGGGTGAGTTTTTCGTGTCATCAGTGCCCACATTTCTTGAAATTCCGGGTTGCCAGAATGTTCAAACGTTATGCCACAAAATGGTAAATGTAATTTTTCTTACTACGATGGGAAAATTTACATGTAGTGCTTCAAAACAACAACGAGAGGCTAAAGTGTTTCGGTTTTGGGGAAGTCCAGCCAATTTTCCGCTGATTTTTGTAAACATGGCAGCATGAATTTTTCATCCGCGTTATGTTCGAATGCCGATTTTACTAGTTTTTTTGTTTCTTGAGGATAATTTTTTCTTTTTCAGTTTTCTTAACTCAATTAGAAACAAGACATTTTGGAAGGAAAAAAATGTTTTTACGGGGTTTAGCCTTGATTTCTGGCGTACATAATTCGGATACCGAGATCTGGAGGTCATGCAAAATGTACATAATGCAACATGAAAATCAAATTAAAGCTCATAAATTAGTTAAATTGTACATGCATACAATTACTATTAAAACAAACATTCAACTATACAACTTTTTTCAAAGCATGGTGCCATAAACTGGTGAAGAGCAATGACAAATCTTCATATATTAACAATTTGGTGTCCATGTTTTGATGTTATGTACAATTATTTGTCATGGTTAACCTTGCCCACTATAACAGCTTTGGATTCTAGTACTTTTCTATCATGTCTTTCTATGGTTATGGGTCAGTGCAAAATTTTAAGACACACTATTTAGTTGTCCACTCAAATCTCAATAGTTATTTCATAAAGATTAATACCACATCTTCTGTACATAACGGTGTCCACCTAAACACAACTCATTTTTTTTTTTTTTTAAATGTATTTTCAGTGTTTTGTGTATGTCATGTTGCATAGTATTAGACATACTCTAAAGAACAACTTCAATGTCCTGGGAAATTCTCTGCCCAGTATGAGAAATGTGCTCCTAAAGGACACCAAGTTATGTACAGAAGATATCTCCCTTGGCTCACTTTAAGGGCTGGTGTATCTCTTGTTTTGAGTTGTCTTGCTCCACCAGTTCATTTTTATGTTTCTATGGACTATATTAAATATCTTTACAGGGTAAATGATGGTAACATCTGTTGTTCATTTTTGGTCTGTTTTGTAACAAAAATGTGTCGTGTATCATATCCCTGCACACATGTATCCATGTAAAGTAATGGTGCCAAGGCTCTACAGTTCTGAAGCCTTCAATATATAATACAACATGGTGTTGGATTTTTTCGGATTTAAATTTGGGACAGTTAGGGTTAAGGTACCCGGTATATACCGGTAGTGAAACGATCTCTAATCTATACAGGGTGGATACAAAAAAATGAAACCGAGATATTATTGATAATTGTAACAGAAGTAGGGCACATGTAAATCAAAGGAAGATATCCTTTGTTAGGGTTGAATCTCCTCTTTAAAATGACACCCTGATCATGTCATTACAATAACGGTTGACTGAGCAGTGACCAATTTTACGAAAGGGTCTATTTAGAGAATTGCGCCACTTTTCAATTGTGGTTTTTGTGGTGTCATTTGTCACAGAGTGAAAGGCTATGGTTGCCAATCAAGCCAGGTGGGGAAAAAGAGATTTCACCTTGTAAACTTAACATTTATTCGCGCAGTGTTATTTACATAATTAAACATGTCCTCCGTTTTCCCCCGACACAAATCTGAGCACGGCGTCGCATGCCCATCACTGCCGAGCGAATCACACCAGGTTGCCCGCGTAGGATGTCGACTTCTCGGACAATCCGCTCCCTCAAATGTTGAATATCCTGTGGTGGCGTAACAAAGACCTTGTCTTTCAAATAACCCCAGAGAAAGAAATCACATGGGGTTAGATCCGGGGATCTCGGGGGCCATTCCACGTTGTGGTTCAGAGCAGTGATTCTTTCTCCAAACAGTTCCGCCAATCGCTCTCGTATGATGAGGTGCCCTGTCTTAGGCCCACCACAACCGACGAAAAATGCCTCCTTGCTGTCTTTCGAAATGTTGCTCTAACTGGGGTACAATCAAGTCATTGATCATTTGAAGATAGCCTTCTACATTCAAATTTCCTTCAAAAAAAGTAAGGACCAAGCAGAATCCGATTTTCAGAAAGTCAAATCCACAGTGATAATTTCTCACAATTCAAAAGTGAAATCCGCCGGTGGATGATGCAATGGTGCGTACTGGAGGACGTTCTGCGTGTTCACGGTTGTTCATGCAGAAGGCAGCCTCATCTCCGATGATGAGATTTTCTAAAAATCTGTTTGGACTGTCAAGTATCCATTTGCAAAACCTAAGACGCCTCGGAAGATCACCAGGAAGCAGTTGATGTCGTCTCACCGGACATTCAGCCTCACAATTCTGTTGAATGTGGCTGGGGGCAGTTCTAGACCATTTCGTCTCTGGCTGATGTGTTCTCCCTGTTGAAGGGCCTGCTGGACCGCATTGATGTTTTCGGGTGAGCGCCCAGTTCTTCGTCGCCCAGATCTTCCCTTGTTTAAGTTTAAGCTGGTTCCCTCATGCTGGTACTTGCATGATGCTTGCACGCGCACTTGTACTTTACCGGCGACAAAGGCCAGCTGTTTGCAACAAAGCAACGCGCATGCGCAGATGCACTTTTAGGGTTCCCCATATTGAGCAATAACCCCGGCCCCCTCATACCTTAGTAGCCTTTTCTCGAGAAGAAGTTCGCAAAATGTTAGCTGCATGTACGTACATTGTACACTAGGAATAATATTGTAGGGTTCAGTGCAGTTGTTTGCATTTGACAAAGACTACACTAACGATGGAATACGCATGCACGCAATGTCCGCTACATACAGCGCGGAAATGTCGGATAAGTTATGTCAGGGTTTAAAACGATTAAAGAAACGACACATTTAGTACTGAATATATTTTTTTATTCCTCCATATACGTTATGTACTATTCTGCCGTCAAATTTATTGGAAATAATTTCGCGCAAAGTAATCTAGACTAATACACAATTAACGTATACACACTTGGACCATGGAGAAATAAGACACACTGCACGCACACTCCGATCCACGGTTACACGGGTCGAACTCAACCCGGAGACGTTGAAACTACGACTTTCAACACGTGTCCAACTTCTCTACACAGGTCAAGAGCTCTCAACCCACCTCCCGAGCAGGGTTGAGTTTCAACCCGGGTGGAGCGCTCTACACGGGTCAGTGCCGAGTTGAAATGTTGCAGTGTGAAACGGTCAGTCTAGTCAACACGGGTCGGACCCGGGTCCAACACTGGGATTTTTCGTAGTGTGGAAAGGCCTATAGTTATTAACTACGTTTTAAAATCATTAAATGATTTTCATTCCATGTATTATTTTATTCATGTTGTATAATATCCAGATAGGGCTACCTCAAAGAAAGTTGATGTCTCGACCCAAGGTGTTGCTGACAGCTGTGAAGGTGAACTAAAGGCACATTACAAGAGCACAGGTAGCTATGTACAGATCCTTCCATGGGTTGATGATGACAAGAAGCACATCACGGATGTTTGTACAAAATTAGAATCGGTAAGAGAGTACATACACCGCAATGTGTTGGCCTCGTACGAGGATATTTTCCTGCTAAAAACAAAAGAGGATGAACTAATCAACATAGCTGTCTTAGAGGGTTCGCCTTGTACAGGAAAGTCCACACTTTTTGACAAAATGGTGTGCGATTGGGTAGATGACTCGAGTCATGCACTGCGAAAATATAAACTTGTTGTTCTACTGAAAATGCATGCACTTGAGCAGCACTCGGATCTCATTGATGCGATCTTTGACCAGCTCTTAGGTGAAGACACAAGTGTTAAGAAACCCTCGTTGAAATCATATATCAAGAGCAATCCTGCAAAATTGCTTGTTCTTTTGGATGGCTTTAATGAGTTGATGACCACCTCCCTCTGCAAATCCTCTTTTGGTTCCGTCCTGAAAATTCTGACTAGACAGGTGTTTCAGGGTTGTAGTGTACTTGTTGCCACACCCCCCTCCCACTATGATAGGTTAGCATTTACAAAGCCACTCATGGTCCAGGAACCCTTCTCACATGTTGTCATATCAGAGTTTGATGCAGGCAGGATCAGTGAGTTTGTGAATCGGTTTTACTGTGATGAACATGACAAGGCTGAGAGGCTCCTGAGAAGTATTCGTTCCTCACGTAGCTTGTCTGATTTGGCAAAGAGTCCAGTTTTGCTTCTTTTGATGTGTTCACTGTGGAGGGAAGATTCCACATTCCCAGAAACATCAACACGTCTGTTCTGTCGGGCAGTTCAGTACATCTGCGAAGAAAAAGCAGGAATGTCGCCTGAAGAGATGAACAAGGTTGTCATTGAAACTGGCAAGATCGGCTTAGGTGGTTTTCTGTCTTCAGGAGATAAAGTGCTCTCTTTTAAAGAAAGCGACTTTGAGGAAAGTGTGCTTGATATAGCACTAAAAGCAGGCATCCTCACTAGACAGAGAGTCCTAAAGTGGCAAGACACTCACAACAGTGTGCAGTTTATTCACCAGGTGTTTCAGGAATTCTGTGCTGCTAGATACATGCAAAGCTTGTTTGTAGCAGACGCAGAGGAGTTCGAGAGAATTCTGATTGAAAATCTGGATTACCTGATTGGTTTAAAGTGTCTGTTGCGCTTTTGTTGTGGTGACAATGAGGCATGTACAAATGTGATTCTACAAGCAATGCAAGAGCGATGGCCAAGATTGCTGTTTACTTGCAGTGAACAGAAATACGCACTGGACTGTTACTTTGAGAGTCAGTCAAACCGTTTGCCTCGATTAGAATATTTAGAGTCATTTGTACATGAAGGCCTGATTGGTAATGGTAGTTGCATTGACACCTTCACATACTTTCTGAAACGTCTTCCCAATCACACAAAACAAAGTGGAGATGCTTACCTTGCACTGATACATTCTTTCTTTCTCAGTAATGTTGACTTTGGGAGGTATGGTTCAGATTTGGCATATTGCTTGAGTGAAATGACAAATCTTAAGAAGCTTGGCTTGGATACTTGCTCATTCACTGCCGCCAGTATTGTGGAAATCACGTCATCATTGAAGAGTTCAACAAAGCTGAAAGATCTGCACATTCAAAGGATTTCTTTAGTTGGTTTAGGGGAATCGTTTGCTATGGAGTTGAAGCATTTGACACACCTTGAGTCTCTTGAGCTCCGTTTCTGTGCATTGACTGCTGAAGATATGGGACATATTGCCTACTCACTGAGATATCTTCCCAACCTGGTTGACTTGAACCTCATGCGTAGCAGTGGCCTGGGTGGTACAGCAGTATTGTGGTTCAGTCAGTTAAGGCGGTTACAGTATTTGCAAAAACTGAACTTTTACGACTGCGGACTGACAGGAGAAGATATGAATATTGCTGAATCGCTCGGTGATCTGCCCAACTTGGTTGAATTGGTTCTTTCTGATAATAACCTAGGTGGTTCACTAGCATTGTGGTCCACTCAGTTAAAGCACTTGAAACACATTCAGAACGTGGAGCTAAGCCACTGTGCACTGATATTTCGGGACGTGGAGTATCTTGCAGAGTCACTGAGTGATCTGCCCAACCTCAGTCAATTGAATCTTTCTAGCAACAAAAGCCTGAGTGGCACAGCAGCAGTGTGGTCCAGTCAGTTAAGGCAGTTGAGACACCTCCGCGACCTGAACTTGCATGATTGCTCTTTGACAAAAGAGGATGTGAGACATGTTGTTGAGTCACTGCCTGATTTGTCTTTGAATATTGTGCCATAAATTCCTCCCTGAAGGTACTGATTACATTTTGGGGGGTTGGCAAATCAGTGCAAGCCCAACACACTGGGATTACAATTACAATTATATAGCATTGCCCTTTCAGCAGCGGGTTGTTCCAGGTACAAAAGTCTGAAGATCGTTTTAGTTGTAAGAACGGAATCCAGTTATCTATAGGTTTTTTTTTACCACTATCTGTATAAATCTGAATGAGCTTTATCACTACATGTCAGTAACATGTCTGTGACAGTTGTAATTATATACCCAGCATGATATGGGACAAAGGGGTGTCCCGCCCCCTCTTGTCCCTGTACACACTGCATACTATTGTTACCTAACCCCCCCCCCCTCCCTCAGATTCTAGGGAAACACAATGACCAACACAAAAAGGGGTGGGTCCCTCTGTCCCATATTTTGCTTCAAATGTTTATAAGTATGATCATTCCTCTACATTGAGATTGTATTACTATCTGTGATCTGTGAATAATGAGGAATTTGTCAAAAAATCCACAAGGGATGAGGAATCTTAAAACTGCATGACAGTAACTTGTCTGTGGTCTCGGTCTCGAGACCTTTTTTTGAGGTCTCAAGACCTTTTTTTGAGGTCTCGGTCTTGTCCTAGCAAAGTCTCGGTCTCGGGAGGGCTAGTCTTGGTCTCGGTCTTGGTCTCGGTCTCGGATGCCAAGGTCTCGAGTTTTACCCCCGAGACCAGTAGAGAACACAGCAAAATACAATGCGCCATACAAAATCCAGTCTTCATCCATACATAAACAACATTGTACTAAGTACAAGTTTCATGCTGAAGAATTAAATTGAAGCTGGAATAGCGACCAGTCAATGCAGCTTGTTTATTCTGAGTTCTGGTACCCGCAGATGTGCGCCGCCAATGTATTTCACTGGTGCACATGGTATGGGATTCCGATGACAAGTGCGCTTAATTTCTATGTGTGCAAATAGGTAGACACGTTCGACGTTCTTGCTCAATGCTTACACAACGCATGCTTTTAGTGTTGGCCTACTAGGTAGTTTTATATAATTACATAAAAGGATATCTAGAGAAGTACAAGGCTAATTGGGTTTGAAACTTTGTACGTACATAGTCGGGTATGTGTTGTGGATGAAAACGTAAGTGACGCCATCAAATTATTTTTTAATAAATGTTTAATTAATGTTCAATTTTACTGTTTTCTTTACAGTGATTTGAATAATTTAGAAATAGAATAAATTGATAGGCCTTCCTTCAAAAATCAACTTTCAATAAACAACTTCGCAGAAAATCCAGTTGCATTGTCCATTCTGGATAATCAACAATTCTAATCGGTTCAATTTTTTTATTCAAATAATATTAGGAGAAATTACAATCTGCCTGTCAGTGCCATATGTACACGTAGAATGTATGGCATGTCAAAAGTCTGAAAGCACATTTACCAGAGGTGAAGTAATAATCGTCAAGTCTTGTGGAATAATTTAATTGATGATTGTGTGCCGTGCGAGACTTTATAATTGAGCACTTAATTGTATACATGTATATCTTGCATAATTTAAGTTAATTGTCCTTGTTAAAGCCGAAAAACTAGATTTAAATTGTTTTTGATAAGATGATCCCCCATATAAGTCATTAGCACAAATTATCATCCGTGGGAAGTTACCTTTTTGAGCATTTTAATCTAAAGCAGGGCACAACACTCCATGAGGGAAATCAGCTTCAACACCATACATTTTTGTTCATGTTTGGTCTCGGTCTCGGTCTTGGAAGTTGTGATCTCGGTCTTGGTCTCGGTCTCGGCCTGCAAAAGGTTCGTCTCGGAAGCCTCGGTCTCGGTCTCGGTCTTGGTCTTGACTACAACACTGGTTGTAATAGTTGTAATTATAAATATGATCATTACTCTATGTTGAGATTGTATTACTATCTGTAATCTGAGAATGAGGAATCTTATAACTGCATGACAGTAACTTGTCTGTGACAGTTGTAACAGTTGTAATTATAAATATGATCATTACTCTATGGTGAGACTGTATTACTATCTGTAATCTGTGAATGTGTTTGATTAGCCCATGTGCACTTAACTTGCAGCCAGGGCTGTATGCTCCCCAGGTAGTTGAGAAGGTTTCAGGAATGATTAATGGGCCTGATGAGCAGGGGTAATGATAATTACATGTATATTATAAGCATTGTGGTATACATGTAGTTTACTATTTCAGCATTCTTAAATGCTGGTTATTATTAGAATGAGGAATCTTATACTTGTAACTGCATGTCAGTAACTTCTCTGTGACAGTTGTAACAGTTGTAGTACATGTATGTAGATTGGAGATACAAATGTACTTGCATACATGTACATGTTTACAGAAGCAGGAGTTTTTTAGTACCGGTAGCAAATAGTAGACATCGCAATTCTTGAACGGAAGGAAGAACTTACATTTTTGTATCAATTGAGACAAGAGTCCTTTATTTTTGTAATAATTTGTTACATTTTTGGAAACTTGCCAACATTTATGGATGATACACAGCTGACACATATTTTGGTGGTAATATTTAGTTAACTGATTTTGAGAACTGATTTTGGCAGTTTGTTAAACAGGTCTTCATTGGTTGTGAATGAGGAAGTGACTATTGTGTTTTTTTTTATAACCATCATGTGCCGTCTTTACTGTCTTTATGTGAGAATTAGATTTGAAGATCATAAAAGGCGGAGTTGAATTCATGCATTACCACATCCTTCCGATTCACCATATGAAACGTGTGGTAGTGATTTTAAGTAGAAATCATTCATCCCTTAACCCTAACCTTCCCAAATCCTCAAAAATCCTCTTTGCAAAATGGAGGAATTTGGAGGATTGAGGTTACTTGGAAGTTGATGCATCGGAGGATTTTGCAGGATTGAGGTTACTAGGGGTTTTTGCCCCTGCAGGAATATGGAGGATCCAGGTTATCAGGCTCAATGTGATACATGAGGATTTTGGAGGATTGAGGTTACTAGGGGTATGCAAAAAACCCCTAGAGGATTTTGGAGGATTCGTGCTATGGTCCCCATAAGAGGATTTTGGAGGATTCAGGTTATATGGAGTTTTAACACTTTGAAATCAGAGGATGTTGGAGGATTCAGGTTACATGGGGGGAAAATGATGTAGGGAGTTAGGGTTAACCCTAACCCTCCAGGGTATTTTGGCTAGAAACCCTGCCAGGCGCATCGGATTGCATACTTTGTCACATTGACTTGTGTGCAGAGTGCAGCAAGGTCAAACTGTCACCACAAATGCACTGTGCTGCGTCTGGCAGGGTTAGGGTTAAAGGTACATGTATAAAGTAGCTTTAGTAATGTTAAAAAAATAAAAGCCTATTCTTCATAAAGCTGGTACCAGTATGTACCAGTCTTTCTGAGAAAAAAATTCCATCTGAAATGCTTTCATCTTCAAGAAAATTATATTTGAAGACATCAAAAAAGGCTGTGGGTTATTTTAAATGTCAACAATCAAAACAAGCATATGAATGTGAACAAAATCACTTTTAAAACAAAATGGTTTTTTCATTATTTTCTCGTGACTCAGATGATGGATTGAGCTGAAACTTTCACACGTTTATTTCATGTATATGAATTTTTTTACTACCTGAAGTGCCCTCAACCTGTCAAAATCCAATACTGTGCAGTATACCTGTGGCACATTCTTTGGACTTGGACAAATTGGGGCATCATAGCTCCATGGTGCCAAGGCACTGCAGTCCTGAACCCTTTCAAATTCAACACAACCTGCTGTTTGAGTTTGTAAGGCTTGGTTATTAACTCTGCGGTGTGCCATGGCGCTGTTTTGTTAAGTAGGTCACTGTGGTGTAACAGTGCGTGTATATTGTTATGGCAAACCACAGGGTTAATATAATAAGATTCTGAAGACATTGTTACATATAAATGAATTATATAATACTGCTATTTGCAATTGACAATGTATAAAATCTGTTGTTTTTTTTAATTACATTTTTTTCCTATAAGCTTTGCAGTGAGATGAGCTGTTAACGCGTTTATCTTGAATGATTCAGCTCGGTATTTGTGAGATGTATTTTTGTTAACAAACACAAAGAAAACTGTAATTTAATGAATTGTCAGAGTGAACAAAACATTGACAAGAGAGAGACTTGAATCTGGACGTCTCAAAATACTTTTTTGGGGGAAACTTATACATGTACATGTATTATCAAAAAAGTGGTTTGAAGCAGCAACGATGAGAAGGATGTGAGTCCATTTTGAATAAATTAGCTGTTCATTTGAAGTGTTGGAAATTATTGCCTCATCACAAAACTTATCTATGAAGTGAAAAGGATAGTGTTGCCACAGAAATGGAAACTATCTTTTTGACCTTTAATATGAGGTTGACCTTAGACTTTTAATATGTTGTTTCCTTGTAACAACTCCATTATGATGTTTATATAATGGCAGTGTTGTAACCAAGTCATTTTTTCTCAAGTCAAGTCAAGTCCCAAGTCAATTTTTTCAAGTCAAGTACCAAGTCTCGAGTCAATTTATAGTAAATACAAATTCCAATGACAAAATGACAATGCATAGGCTAGCACGCATGCACCGTACAAAATCAACCTGGTGTGCCATTTCGACAATTCTCCATGCAGCTCGGCCAGCGCTGCGGCCCTGCATACGTACTGGACACCCAGCTTGCTATATATGCGCTATAGGCTTGTTTTTTTAAACAAATACCTGTATGTTTGTGTTTATTTTAACAGAAGTGTTAATGTCAGCAAGTCAAATTTATATAAGTCAAGTCGAGTCACAAGTCAAAAAAATTGCGACTCGAGTCCGATTCAAGTCAAGTCGGCAAGTCAAATCAACAAGGAACCATTTAACCCCCCCCCCCAAAAAAAAAAAAGAAACACTTAATTTTCTGTTAGCAGAAAGTTCAATTTGTATACTTTGACGACTATCTCGGCGCCTCAAAAGTGGACAACTAAAAATCTTAAATTCTTACTGATAAAAATCATGATGCTCCAAAAGTGGACAACCCCGTTTTCCCATTTTCTGCTAGCAGAGATTTAGATTTTAGAAGTAGCAACATTCGTTTTTAAAAATGTCAATTTTCTGCTAGCAGAAATTTGGGTTTTACTTTGCGACTTTTCTTGACGCCTAAAAAGTGGACATTTAACTAAAACTCCGTAATTTTTGTTAGTAAATTCAGGTTGAACTTATTGTAGAACCCAAAATTCTTATTTTTTTTGCTAGCAGAAATTTTGTTTTGAACCAAAAGTGAACAGAAATAATTGTGTTTCCCGTGTTAGGATTTGAAGGCCACAGCTAAATCCCCATTGCGTTATGTGAGTATCTATACGTTAATTCCAATTAGAAATAAGGTCTGCAACGGCTTCCACCAACTTAAGGGTAATATACAACATTTACAAAGATAACAATTAAAACTACTGAATTATTACGAAATACCGTACTATATAGGCTGTAAGTAAAAAAGCAGTCTCAATACACCTGTTGTGTTGTCGTTTTCAAAAAAAGGGGAAATTTATATCGGTTTTTGAAAGATTGTCGTCCGACAATCGATTGAAATAGTCTAGTTCCCCGACCTGATGATTCCCTGACGTCTATAAATTGCTCCATTTTGGCTAAGGTATGGTCAGGGTACCAGACTTCTAGTTTTTCTCTCTCTGTTTTCCCAACATCTCTATGCACACAAAACTTTAAAAAGGTCAGTGTTACAGTATTTGCTAGCACGATATAAAATACTAACCCCAAATCTATATACCGGTATCTGTACATTACAGCAAAAGCAAATCGTGTATACTATCTTTAAACTCTTTGACTGCGTAAATAGGAATTAATAAAAAACTAACGACATTACACATGAAGTTATAGTTTCTGCACTGCCTTCATAATTAGATACCCCGTAGAAATTATAATAAAATTGTTTTTCCTACTACGGGCATCTCTTGCGGGCTGGTAACAATATTGAATAGCCTGGTTGCCACTGGCAACAGTTCATAACAGCGTCATCTATTCGTAATAATTGTGACTCCGCCGTCGATAGCCAATTGTTCTTGATTAGTTGAAGGGACAAGGAGCTGCAGCGTCAATATATTTTTTGACGGAGATCAAGTACGAACCAGCTGGCCATTTTGGGTGTCTGCAGAAGTGTATGGCGCTATGATGGGGCGTTGGCTCACTGTCCTTATTACACTCTTTGGGGCCGTGGCAATCTGCCACGGCAAGGGTGTGGCAAACAGCAATCCCGTATTGGTTTGGTGTGGAATAGTTGATTTTGTCCTGTCCGGGCATGTCTTCAACACGACCGTCACCAAAACCCACAAGTTGTGCTGGGAAGCCTGCAAGGCGCAGGCGTATTGCGTCTCGTCAAATTTCGAGGCGAGGAGTGGCGACTGCAGACTTAACAATGTCACTCACTCTGATTACCCGAGGCACTTGATCGAAGGGCGTGGTTGGGTGTATACCTACTCCTCTCAAATACAGGTAATTATAACCCGTCGGGCTGTAGACAGATTTTGCTTTAATACCCTCATCATAATGGGTCAGGAACCGAAAAATCCTGGAAAATAACCAACCCTCTTTGATGACATGTCTAAACAAGTTGCACAAACTTCAATACTTTTGGGAGTACAATTCCGTGGAAAATGAGTCAAAAATTAACATGCACAGCAGGGTTGATAAAGATTAAAAAAATCAATTCCTAAAATTGAAATCAGATTATTTTTTATTTAAATCGATTTTTTTATAAAAATTTTTTTTTTTAACATTTGCTTAAAACACTTGTTTTAAATAAGTCAATTTATATGACCATCCTTGAACTTCAAGTATAACCACAATGCACACAATTGTTCATGAAATCAGTACCTGTCAAATCCCTTTATCCTATTCTTTTCTAAAATCTCTGTAGCATTATAAGTTACAGCATCATCATCATACTGCACATTTTCTCAACTACCTCCCCCCCCCCCCCCCCCCTATACACAACCATGGTGAAATATAACTATTTAATGCAGCCACCATAAATATCACCATGTAGGAATGTACAGTATGTTTTGTTTTCTTTTAAAGTTTATTTTCTTAGAGTCAGAATACATCAAAATCATCAACTAATAATTGAGGACTATTAGGGTAAAGACATCATTTACATGGATTGCAATTCAAACAACGTTATAGGTTTAATAATCAGCTTCCATCTCTTATCTTGTTTTCCATTATATAATCATGTTTATGTGCCCACATTACATTGAGCCTACATGCATTAAGTTAAACAAAGGTTTAATTCAACATAAGAGATAAATACTGTATCATAAGCCTGTTTCGCACGAGCGCTGGAAACACATCTGTGATGATTGGTGCCGGGTGTCTGACGCCCAAGTATGCCTGCGATTTCATCGCAGGCTTTCATACGATAGAACACAGTCCAGTAGCGAACATCCCTCGTTTTGCAATGTTTGCTTGTATTGTATTTTGTTGGAGTCACCTTTCTGGGCAAATTTCAGAACCCCCCCCCCCCCCCCGCAAAAAATCCTATATAGATTCGCCCCTATAGGGCCTATATATCTATATACGCATGAACCCTTCTTGACTGGGCTCTTGGCAATAAACAAAATTCAGTAATCAGTTCAACACACATAACAAAAGAAAGGTACTTTAATATTATGAGAAAGTTGTATTCTCCCAAAACTTTCTCAACTACATTCTTAACAGTAATTGTACATTGGATTCAGCTTAAAACACGAATGGTACAATGGTCATCAAGATCAAAATGAGCCGGCATTTAGCTAAACTTGCTTGCTTGAATGCAATGTACAATTATTGTTAAGAATGTAGTTGAGAAAGGGTTCATGCGTATACAGGGGCGGATCCAGGATTTTTTGCGGGGGGGGGGGATTTCTAAAATTTGACCAGAAAAGTGAATAAAAAAATAACCCCCAACCCCCCCCCCCCCCCCCCTCTAGATCCGCGCCTGGTATAGCACAAACCCCTTGCCAGCATCCGAACCGTACCCATGAGCGCATGTTTAAAGTGCCCATTGCATGATACTCAGGAACGAAATATTTTCTCTTTTTTTACTCTATATTTTGTCCCGCCAGACACCGCTGTTAGCGCGGTACCGTTTTTGATTCTGTAGATTTTTTGCTTCGAAAATGGGGAAAATACAAACAGATTTCTCGCAAAATCGTCTTTTTACACATTTCAAATACAGAGCTCAGGCCTTTTCGCGCGGTTAAGCGCATGCGCGCATGCATTTAAATTTATTAGCGGGTTATTCTGGGCCTGTTTGTTTTACACGGATCGGGAGGTGATCCAGAGCCGAACGAAAACAAACAGGATCGCGAATCCTTCTCGCTATATGTTGCCTGCTTGGATAATTTGTATTACACGACAATGTCGTCTGCTTCAGATTCTATAGGGCTATTTTTATGATAATTTAAACTATCTAGTATTTCCAGAAAAGTTAATATATCGTACATAGCTTTAATAAAAAAAATACGCTGTAAAAGAATTATGAGTAAATACTGTCACAATAGCTCGTAAAATGCTTCAAATCTACGAACAAATACCGTCACTTTTCTCTGTCCGTCTCGCACGTCGCCATCTTGGATCTTGCGAACCCACCTCGCGAGCAGGATCACTAAAAACGTGATTCGGAGCAGCTTTCGACGCTCCGGATCACTGATCGCGCTCCGGATCTGCGTGAAACAAACACGCCCTATCTGTGAGCCAGTTCGGTATTTCAACTGCGCATGTTCACAATAGCATGACTACACCACGCGAAACACGACGCGAAACACGACGCGACGCACGACGCGACACACGACGCGACGAACGACGGTGCGACGCGATGGGCGACGGAAAGAGCGACGTTGAGTAAAGAAAACCTGCAAGCTGGAAAAAAACGACACGACGGCACGACGCGACGCCAGATACTAGAATGGGAAAGAAGCGACGGCACGACGCGACGGCACGATGCAACGGAGCCGTCGTGCCGTCGCGTCGTATAGTCGCGTCGCGTGTGGAAGAGGCAAAGAGGTGTGTCGTAAATAGTACACCATAGAATTATCTAGATAAATCTGTCCCCCTCTAGGTTTTTCTGTCCCCCTGCCCAACGGTAGATGTTCACCTGGTACATTTTATGGAACGCCAAAGAGACAATGTGATCATCGAATCGGTGATGATCTTTTGCGATCTTGTTAGATGCCAAGTTAAACTGTTTTTACGGGCGTAGTTTAAAATAGAATATTTACTTTAAATCAATATTTTGTATAAATCAAGCTCTGAAAATTCTATTGCCAGAAATTCGTGTCGGGGAAAAATTCTATGTGGTTATTTTCCCTATGTAAAGTGGTTGCTGAGGTATCAGAAAATTGGAAGTTTCGACACCGTATAGTCCATGTGTCACTTTTTTGTTAAAGATTTCTGGACAATCGATGTTTCCACAAGGCAATGCAATTTGCAATACTGATCATAAAAATTCACATGGCGAACTTTTACATACAACGGATTTTTTCTCGCTAGATTTTTTTGTTCGGATAAAAATAAAAAATTCCAAAAGCCGACTACCAGAATTGTTTTAGTGTTTTTGGATTGCGTATGTTGTCTCACAAGTCAGTCGATGACCAGAATGATGAGGGAAATGATATAAATTATATAGCCAGAAGTTGATCAGCATATTAAATTGTAAGCCCTCCTTTTCAAGCGGTCACACAGTCACTGATTTTTCCGCTGTGGGAACTTCCATCAAAAACCGCGTCTCGTATTTTCGTACACCGTTGAAAAGAGGAACAACACTCTTAAAAGAATATAAGGAAGAAAACAATTCTACATCAAGTGATATAAAATATTGAATTTTTAGTGAAAAGAAGGCCCGGCCGTACTTTTAAGGTTAAAAATCGTAGTTTTAGCCAAAATTATCACCATTTTGTGTGTAAAATCGCGGTTTTCACTTGACCAGTATGTCTGTAGTCTTCAACTCACGGTAAATAGAAACAGCGCTATTGTACGACATTCTTAAAAAAGTGTTGTTAAAAGGGAGATTCTGGTCTAAGTACTAGTAATAATATAAAACTATTCTGATTGGACCTTGTTAAGGCCCCGATCACCAATCATAATCCCGCTTACGCGAGCATTCAAGTTGTTGTTTATGCGTGCTGCTATCAGGGGTGAGATTTGCTATCAGGGGTGAGATTGGCAAAAAATGAAAAATCCACGAAATCCACGAAAAATCCACGAAGAATCCACGAGGACCCCCCAGATCAACATATAGTTTGTATTTGCCTAAAGGCACCCCCTTAAAAATACCTTTAGGACAATACCTAGGAATTCCAGTTTTAAGAGATTATTTACAAATTCTTAAATCCCGACAAAAAATCCTGAAATCAGGAAATATCCGGACAAATCTCACCCCTGTGCTATATAGTTGAGTCACGAACGCCGGCCGCAGACTGCACTGTTTTTTTTACTACGTACATGTCCCTGTCCTTTGCTTCCACACGCACAGTTTGTGTGCGCGTACGCGCAACTGTATTACATTTTGTTAAATCGTAACGCGCAAAATCGAGTAGGCCCTATTATATTGGAGCGGTTTTGGCCCCAAACAAATGGATGCACTCGTGAAAGTCCCGTCCATCACCGATTGTGAATACGCATCACCGATCACGCCACATCAACGATCACGTGCAAAAGTCCATCACCGATCGCGAAAGTCCATCACCGATCGTGAAAGACCATGACCGATTGCGAAAGGCCATCACCGATCGCGAAAGTGCATCACGGATTCGATTATCACCTCAATGTCTCTTTAGTGTTGCAATTAGTTGCGCCTTATTATGCAAGGCAAGCGTTGCTTCCTAGGCCAAGCAGTGCGATAGTAGCTGCGTATTGTTACTAGTACTCCCACCAACGAGTACAGGTTACCCGGGACACCATCGCAAAAACAAGTAATTATGTGAAGCATAATTATTATAGACATTCACCGTTTTCACGAACTGACACTGGAAGTGTTCTATTTGCTTTGACATCCCTGGCCAATACAAAATATCTCGTGCTCTGGCTTTGCACTTACTCATGCCCAAGTGACTACTGTGTACTTTTTGTAGCATTAGTTTCATGGGAACTATTATCTTCTCTCCCTTGAACAGTAATTCTTCAGCTACATGGATTTCTTCTCTATAGTCCCAGTATGGTCTTATCTCATCTGGCACTTCCTGTTTTGTTTCAGGCCAACCTTCTAGCACTGTTTTCTTGAGGTTTCTTTTCGGTACTCATGGGCAAGTTAGAAACTAGCATGTGTATTTGTGCTTCAACTTCATTTATGTCATCTCCCTCTTGCTCTGTTGGCAAGTATGCTCTCGATAGCCTATCTGCTATTATCATTTCTTTGCTTGTGCCGGGTTTGTGCACAACATTATGTCATACTTCTGTACTGCTAACAGAAGTCTTTGGATGCGTGGTGGCGCTGTTGACAGAGGTTTCCTAGTAATTGCTTCCAGTGGTTTGTGATCACTAATTACGGTCACATGCCTGCCATATATGTACTGGTGGAATTTGTGGCAGCCAAATTTGATGGCAAGCGTTTCTTTTTCTATTTGCGCATAGCCTTTTTCTGCTTGTGTTAGCACTTTGGAAGCATATGCTATAGGATTTCCTTCTTGTGTCAGCACGGCTCCCAACCCGTCTTTACTGGCATCTACTGTCAATTCTACTGGTTTTTCTACATCATAATACTTTAGTGTAGGGGCCCTTGTTGCAAGGTTCTTCATTTTGTTATAGGCTTCTTTTTATTCTTTTTCCCAGTGCCATTCCGTCTCCTTTTTCAACAGGATTCGGAGAGGAGCTGTTGTTTCTGATAGAGATGGAATGAATCTCCCAATGTACTGAATCATGCCAAGAAATCTCTCCAAGTCCTTTTTGGACTGGGGTGTTGGCATTTCCAGAATGGCTTTTACCTTGTTCTTGTCTGGTTGAATGCTCTCACGAGACACAGCTCATGTCCAAAGTACTGGATTTCTGTTTGCGCTATTTTGCACTTGGCTTTGTTCAGTTTTATGTTATTTGTTCTTGCCAGTTCTAGAACTTGTTTCAACCTTGCATCATGTTCCTCTCTACTATTTCCATACACGAGGATCTCGTCTATGTAACAAACTGCCCCTTCCACATTTTCTAGTAATTCAGACATTCTTTTGTGAAATACTTCTGATGCACTATGGATACCGAATGGCAATCTCAAGAACTTGTATCTTCCAAAAGGTGTGTTGAATGTGCAGTAATCGGAGCTTTGTTTGTCTAACGGGATCTGCCAAAACCCGTTATTGGCATCCAGTATCGAAAAATACTGCGCCTTGTCTAGTTTGCTGACTAGTTCTTCTATCACATGGTATGTGATAGTGCTCACGCTTTATGGCCTGATTCAACTCTTTGGGATCTAGACACAGTCTAAGCTTGCCATTTGGTTTTTCTACAATCACCAATGAATTTACCCATTCTGTAGGATAATCTACTTTCTCTATAATGCATTGTTCAACTAGTCTGTCCAGTTCTTCTTTGAGTTTATCTCGTAATGCAAATGGCACTCGTCGTGGTGGATGTACTGTTGGAGTAGCGTGTTCATCAAGTTCAATGTGATGACATCTGTCTAAGCATCCTGTTCCTTCGAATACCTCTGCATATTCTTTGGTGATGTCTGCTTCTTCCATTTTGTCTATGCGCTTGGTTAGCTGCATTTTGACTGCTGCATCCAATCCAATTAGGTTCTGTCCTCTTTTGACGACTATGAAGTCAAGCTTGTGCGAGATTCCACGATGGCAAATTTCTTTTTCACACTTGCCGATTACCGGGATTTTGTCACCACTGTATGTGATCAGTTTCATTGTTGTTTTTGTCACACGTGGGTGTCTTTTGATTTGTTTCAGGGTGTTCTCCGCGATGATGTTTGCTTGTGCTCCAGTGTCAATTTTAAGTTGTAGACGCTTATGGTTGACCTTTAGGTTGACGAACCAGTCTTTGGTCTTGTCTTGTGGTTTTCCTGTCTCTTCTTGTATTCCAACTGGGCCAATGAACAGCTCTTCCATCTCTTCTGTAGCCATATGTACGGTTTTCGCTCTGCAGTACTTGGCATAGTGATTGGGTTTTTACACCGGTGACAGACTTGTCCGTATGCTGGACAACTTCGTGGAGGATGTGTTGTTCCACATTTGCCACATGTCCGTTTCTTTGCTGCCGTTGGGCCTGGAGTTTGCATTTCCCTTTGCCTAGGTTTGGGCTTCACCCCAACTTTGTGTACCGTTGCTGTTGTCCCATAATTGTTTTCGGTGCTGTTGCTTAGTGCTGTTGTCAAGTCCCCGAATTCGCAATCTTTGGCCAGTGTTATCAATTCAGTTACGAAACAAATTAAACAAACTTTTATTTGACTATACAGACTGGCAACAAAGTTTCAATATTGGTGTAAATCTATTTTAGACATTGGTTTGCGCAACTTCTAATGAATGTGAATTCCTACACACTTTACCTCTTCCCCCTTTTGAACTTGTCATGAACAATTAGGAAGTGTAGTGAGCGGCCATGTTTGTTTGTTTGAAACTTCAGATACAGTGTATAAACATGGCAGCCGGTGCGGTAGAACACTTTTGAAATTGGGGGGGGGGGGGGGGGGGGGGTGGGGGGGGGGCGAAGCATTGCCGGCCCTATATGTTTTTCTTTATGCGGAACTGCCAAAAGTTGGGGGGGGGGGGGGTGGCCCTCCGGACCCCCTGTTCCTCCGCCAGTGCATGGGAGGCTGGGAGCCATGAAAACGTTTGGTTACATTTTCACTATAACACTGTGCCATTATGCTTTAACGTTAAAACACAAAAACTACGGACGCGTAATATTTACATCCACAGTAGGCCTACCGTAATTTTACATCCAGAATCCGTTAAAACAAAAATACGGTGTGTGTTTTTACCTCTTTTTTACAGTGGTGCCGGTATACTTCTGTGTCACAGGATTTTGTTTTGCGAGGTTTGAATTTTCTCGAAGAGTTCCAATGCTATGAAGCTGGCGATGGTCTCAAAAAATCCCCTGTAAAAAATACAGTTAGTTTAATGGAAGCTAAGTTGCCAGAAAGTATTTGAAAATATATGATTGAATTGGAAATCATATTAGATGGAAGTAACCTGTTATACATACCTATAGATGTACTGTGTATAAATGATATTATTAAGTTTATTCTGCCACGATAAAGTCATGGTTTCCCATGAACAATTTCGATATTTGTACACAAAATGATATGTAATGAAATTCTTCACCTATGTTAAAAAACACGTCAAAATGTTATTGCGAAATTGTTTGAATAATTAGAAACATATTTACATAATTACATAATTACAGTACGAGTACATTTTTATGAGTACGAGTAGGCTACGAGTACAAGTACTTTCTTCCAGTAAAAGCCGAAGTGTTTTTTATAAAACAGCAAAGAAAAGAAAGAGATTTCTTCACATTACTTACATGACGCTGACACTGACTTGCATGGTATGTTTTCTATTTTAAAGAAAATTAAACAAAGTTAACTCTTATTTGACTATACAGACTGGCAACAAAGTTTCAATATTGGTGTAAATCTATTTTAGACATTGGTTTGCGCAACTTCTAATGAATGTGAATTCCTACACACTTTACCTCTTCCCCCTTTTGAACTTGTCATGAACAATTAGGAAGTGTAGTGAGCGGCCATGTTTGTTTGTTTGAAACTTCAGATACAGTGTATAAACATGGCAGCCGGTGCGGTAGAACACTTTTGAAATTGGGGAGGGGGGGGGGGGGGGGGGGGGCGAAGCATCGCCGGCCCTATATGTTTTTCTTTATGCGGAACTGCCAAAAGTTAGGGGGGGTGGCCCTCCGGACCCCTGTTCCTCCGCCAGTGCATGGGAGGCTGGGAGCCATGAACAAGTTTGGTTACATTTTCACTATAACACTGTGCCATTATGCTTTAACGTTAAAACACAAAAACTACGGACGCGTAATATTTACATCCACAGTAGGCCTACCGTATTTTTTTCATCCAGAATCCGTTAAAACAAAAATACGGTGTTTTGTTTTAACTTCTCTTTTACAGTGGTGCCGGTATACTTCTGTGTCACAGGATTTCGTGAACAAACTCCAAAAACATGGTCCGAGTCGAAAAGTCAATATCTTGCGAACAATATAAGTTTTAATGATATTTTGGTACTCTGAGGAACCTTATTAATTGGCCCTTTAAATTTTAACACTTGAAAAAAAAATATACGGAGGATTTTTTAAATATAAAATATGGGTTAATTGTTGGGTTCGGTTATTTTGACTTACCCATATAGTCATGCCAACGCAATAAGACGAAGGACGACAACTAGCACGCTCATTTCACTGTCAATCATTTGTCTTACAAAGCTTTCATTTTTCCATCAATCTGTTTCTATAGGTAATTAAGTTACTCGTGGTTTTGCATGTATGCCTTATGGGGGGATTGGGGGAGAGGGCGGGGGGCTATATTGCAGGTAACCAATTTTCAGCCAATATGCTGGTGTAGGCCTATCATTAAAATTGCACAAATTGAAATAATTCGTCAAACAAATCACACAATTAAGAAAGACAGTTAAAATTTAACGAGTTTGAAGATAAATAGACCGAGTGCCTATCTCAGTAAACAAAAATCTTAGCTGAAAATCGATTACCTGTAATATTCCCCCCAATTGGACCCCAATTAAGGCTTGTATGCCAAACCATAAGCGAATTTAAAACAGAAAATGGCTGATGACATCAAACGACGTATAAAATATGCTGATAGAATGAAGGATGTTTTCCCACTCTTCATCATCATCATGACTGTTTCTGAACCTAGTTATTTTCACCTTTTTCAATGTACAGAACCATGGATGTACAGCGCAAAAGGCCTCGCAGCCTTTGAGTGAACCCGAAGAAGGTACGAGCAGTAGTATTAAGCTGGGTGGGGGTGGCCCCCTGCTTGTTACTGTTTTTTTTACTTAAAGGTACGATAAAGCACCGGCAGAGCTGACAACATTATAGTTGCAGACTTGTTCATAGGTTTAGGAATTCAAATACATGAAATATACCTGTGAATGTTTAAGCGAACTGAATACGTCATCCGAGTCGCTGAGAACCAGTCACGAGCAGTACACATCTAATACAATGTTGGCTGGTAAGCTGTTTTATTTATTGGCTTTTCCGCAAACTTTGCGGAAAAGGCTTTGTTTTTGTTCTGATTTTTAAGAATTCTTTTTTCTCTTCTTATTTTAGTTCTATATCCGAAATCCCCTACACGAATTTTGTAAGCGGCACTTTGGTCACAATACAAAAAGAATAGACCCTAAGTTGAAATTGTATGCCGAAGAGTGACGTTATGATGACGTTATCACGTGTCACGTGACGTCATCGTAAAGGTGCTTTTTATCAAGGGCCCATATCTAGAGAACCGGCCTTAGGTCCGATTGCATTCAAGCCTGGTATGTTGGTAGGCCAGCACGTGTTATAGATGGAAATTGAGGTGACGTCATGATGACGTCATCATACGATTTCTATAGTAATTTTAAAGTTTTTGAACCTTAAAGTTTCTTAAAGCCATATCTCGTCAACAGAACATGTGAAAAATGTGTGACGTCATCATGACGTCATCAAAATTGTAGTTTTTTTAAACACATATAAGACAACGTGCGATCGCAATGAAAGCAGGTGGACATATACAAAATGGCTAATACATTCGAGATATGAAATGACGCCATGATGACCTAATCAGTGTATTTGTTACCTATTTTCAAAGTTTGCTAATTTTCTTTTCCATTCTAATTTCGACATAATCTTACATTATATATCAACTAATATCTTTGCACATATAAATATGGTCAAATACTAATGTATCCCAAGTGACAACGTCATGATGATATCATCACAAATCTCATGACGTCACCTTAAAGGTGCAATTTTTAAAGTCTAATATCTACCAAATTCAATGCACAATCGGGCCGAAATTTTGTTTGTAGACAGATAGGGATGTGTAATATATAGAAAAAATGGGGTGAAGTCATAACGATGTCACCAAGTGTCACATGATGTCAGCTTAAATGTGATATTTTCAAAGTGCAATATCTACCGAACTCCGGGTAAACGTTTGTTTCTATACAGACGCGAATGTGTTATATGTAAAACAAATGGAGTGTATAAGCATGATGCAGTCAACACGTGTCACTTGACGTCACTACAAAGTACAATTATTCAAAGTCCAAAATCTATATTTTGTAAATGCCATATCTCAAGACCGAAAGCGGCAACATAATTTGTTCCTATTGTAAAATTTTGGTTAGGTTTCAAATATGTTTATATGTAAACAAAAATGTAGTGATGTCACTATGACGTCACAAAAAATATAAAAACAACAACTACAATTACACTTTATGGTAAAATGCGAAGTGACGTCTTTATAGCTGATTTTTATTATGAATTCAATTTCAGCCCAAATACCTTCTTTTTGGGGGTCACAATGTTGTGACAGTGAATAGTCTAATAAAGATTTTACTACGATTGAAATGTCAGGCGCACCTAACTCTTCTCATTTATAATGTTAGGTCATTCCGGTTGGCAAGGACTTTATATTGGTGTTTTTTGTCACAAAACAAAACCGACTTTTAAAAGTGTTCAAAGAAGCAAAACAAGTTTTTTTCCGTGGCTGAAATTTTGGTTTTGCAGAATTTTTCTTTCAATGCTTTTCAATCTCAGTTGCCTTGAGATATGTGCCTAAACATAAAAGTAAGGCTCACAAATATAGGATATCAAACTCTAGTGCCTTCATGCATGAAAAGAAAAATTCAAGAATCGTGCAGAAAGCTATGTTCTGCACAGGTTGTTTCCAGCCTATTTTCAGCCTATTGTGAATGATGATTTCATCGAGGTTTTATGAAGTATGATCGCGTAAGAATCGCGTGTTCTGGGGTTTTGTTTTCTAACTACTGGCAAAGTTGTATTGTATAGCGCCCCCACTCGTCCTGAAAAATTATCTACTGCGGTCGCCGGATTCTTCTAAAAAACATTCCGGCCAGAAGTCTTTCAGAGGTCACATTTTGATGAAAATTTGAGAAAAGTTCCACTTCTTTGATAAACAGACCCAAACGTTTTGAAAAAGGATATGGTCTAGAAAATGCAAAATTCCAAAAGGGTGAAATCAATATAGAATATTTGCCTTAATTTTAATTGGTCAAAACAAAGAAAATAAGGAACACAGCGAGTGCTGTAAACGGGCCCCCAAACACACACACACAATTGAGATTGCCCTGGCAGGGACCGCAAAATGTGGGAAGGTTTTAGGCAAATTATAACCGAGTTCTGTGTCCTCAAAACGTTTTTGATCTCCACATGAATGTGTGCACTAATTGTTCCAAAAAAGTTCAGGTTTTCAATGTATTTTTAACTTTTTGTTAAAAAGTTCAAAGTGTGACCACAGTGTGAGGAGAAAATTTGAACATAACAAACCTCTGATTTGAAAAATACCTTAGCATACACAAACAAGAAGGTTCCACACTGAAGTTTCATTCTGAATAAAGAGGAAAAACGGAAAAGCCTTGTTTTATGTCCAAAGCCAGACACATAAATTTCTAGGTTTTTTTTGTCTCTGAGCAACATTTTCTATGCTTCAGAAAGTTTTCAATAAAAGTATATGTGCTATATACATATATGAACTGGTTCCCTCTCAACTGATTTTTGCTTAGCAAGGACATTTGCTATCCGGCTCCATGAAATCAGGTCCAGGGACCAGTTTCAGGGAGATGCTTAGCTTTAAACAAGCAGCTGAGCAAAATTCTGCTTAGAGTCATGAAATAAGCCATATGCCTTTTAATATTATGTTTTTACCGCGCAGCTGCACCGGGCTGGCCGCTAGGGACCTACGGTTTACCGATGCCTACGGCAGGCTGCCCAACCAAGGCCGGCTTCACCTGGCAGACAGGGTACCGTCTTCACGACACAGAGAACACTAACAACCCGAACAACTTATGGTCAGACGTGTTGCATCTCCAAGGCCCGTACGCGAAATCCGACATGCAGCAGAACTTCTGCATGAAGACGATGCACAGCGTCAGCGATAAAGACCTCGCCTGGCCTGACGGGCAATACTGTGTGTTCCAGTTTGGAGACAAGTGCCCAAATGGTACAGAAAACTAGTATCGTAAGAAAAGGAATAATCGATCGCTATCTCCCCTAATGATGTTCTCGCTTATCACTGCTCTAGTTTGCTTGGTGAATTTACACTGTGAATCCCTTGGATGTGATTTCCTATTCAAAATAGACATGAGGATTAAGAGGATGTGATTTTAACAATGAGGGTCCAAAATCACATCCTACTCAATTTAAAATCACATCTAAAGCCTGTGAACTATTATCCCACCCTGACAAAGAGTACATTGTGACTTTTGGGTTTAACAGCATAAAACCGCATTGTGATTCTGGACTCTGGATGTGATTTTGGACCCTCATTGTTAAAATCACATTCTCTTAATCCTCCTGTCTTTTCTGAATAGGAAATCACATCCAAGGGGTTCATATGTGTAAGAGTCTACTATAAACTTGTAGATGTCCGAGTCAAAGTCCTTAAAACCTCAGAAAATGATTATCTGGGATAAAATAATAGGTCTGATGTCTTCAGTGCATTCAATTTGGACAAATACCTGCAACTCTGGTTAGTTTTCAGTTGCTAAACGAGTGGGAAAGAGCTATTTATTTTACTTCTGGGTGGAGAGAAACAATCATGATAAAGTGTCTTGCTCAAGGACACAAGCGTCATGACCGGCCAGGTCGGATTCGAACCCACTGACTCAGTCACCAGAACTTGGACCGGATACACTCCACCGCTCGGCCACACACCCCACTATTCGTATACCTAATGCGTGACTTATTTCTCTAGATATGTCAACTGGCTCCATATACTGGGATGACGAGAATACTGTCAATCATAACGCAGTCAACGGCACCGTCCCTGCGGGGGAATATAACAGAAACACCCTGATCAACTTCTGCTGCATGACCGAAGGCAACGCATCCCGGCCCATAGTCTTGCCGACCAGCCACCCCTTCTATCTCTTCGCGTACGACAGCGAGCAATGTCAGGAGGTGCGCGGCATGTCCGCGTCTGAGGAGTGGTTCAAATGGGACGACGAAGATACGAACAACGACAATCAAGCCCTAGGAAGTCACCCTTACAACTCTGGAAACCGGGTTAATCACATACTACATTATTGTTTTTACCAAAGCCTCGCAAACCGTATACCCTAACATCAACTTAAGTATTTGATGATGAGGAAAGATTACCCCGCAAATAGTATATTAAGGCTTCTGTAATGAAATGTGCCGTACTTTATATCCTATGTAGAAGCTTATTCTATTTTTTACTTCGCATTAGAGCCTAAAGAAAACAATTGCCGTTTCCTTTACATGCAAATGCAAAATAGTCTTAGTGTTGCCACAAGAACAGACAGCAATTGACATTCTGCTAGCACATAATATCTAGGCTCCACGTGCACTGTATACTGCGATCGCGACGGAGTACACGCGGAGTCCGCGGAGTACACCGGAGTACACGTAGGGAAAGGCCATCTGGGCTAACATGATCATAACTTGTAGGCGTATGTACTGAAATTCATCCCGTGATACCACGGTGGATGTTCCACCCCCATCTGTCTTAACGAATGCAACGAGGTATTACACACTGTGACATCATCACTTCTTAGATCTATTTCTATATACATTTGTTGTGTTGACAAACCGAGGTACCGGGGACAGGAAATCAAACTAAGGCGACACCATATTCTGGGTCTAGAGTACTGTATTTAAACTTAACACATGGCTACACAAATTTAAGAAATAGAGAGAGCCGATGTCGACGGCACCACGTCGAAGAACCAACTGCCCTGAACAAATGCAAATGGCTCGCTTATATTGAGTACATAACTACATTATTACGTCAGACCAACAATCCTGTTACAGGTGCAGCTGAAGAATTCAGAACATCTAAACACAATGTAGAATGCACCACAACACACGTATATATTAAGTTACAAGCTGATGTACCCGATCATGATTGGGTTTTAAGTAGTGTTGTTACATGTGAAAAAGTGAAATGCGAGAAACGTGATTGTGAGAATGTTGTTTAGATTGTTTGTTTGTTTGTTAGTTAGTAAGCATGCAATTGTATGTGTAGTTGTTTTTCGATATCCTGAGTTGTTACAATAGGCCTATGGATAGGAAAGTTTCGGTAATCCTTATCTTTAGGACCCCGTTCCATAATAAGAGAACGAAGGAGACAGCTTATTTTTCGGAACTCACCTCAATATTTTACGATGATACAGGCAGGAAAAGTCACTCTGTGTGCTTGAAATCATCTCAATAGTTCGCTAAGATCATCATGTTGAATATGAGCAAGCTTAATTCTGTGGAAAGAGGGCAGGGTTTTAATTTATGAGGGAAATTATGGGGTAAAACGGCAACGTCTCTGACTGCAAAAACGTAGGAAAGTCACATTTTCTTTGAAAGTTTGTTTCAAAATTACAACAAACATGAGTTAATCTGAAGAAAAAAAGACTGCTTTAGCCTCAAAAGTCACTTTGGTACTGTAAAGTCATCTGCAAAGTCAGTTTTGAACGGAACGTAAAACAATAGAGGTGTCCTAAAGATGAGGATTACAAAAGTTTCTCCATGATTTAGATACATAGATAAATAGATAAATGGTTGATTACAAACAGCCTCCTGGCCACCATAGGCGGAATTGTGTAAGCTGTTACAATCTTTAAAAAGTAAAAAATTACATTAAACATACAAAAGTAATCATTATAAGTAAAAACTACTATATGTTTAAAATGTATATAGACAATAATACATAAAAGACAACATTAAAAGGTAGAACATATATAAACAATGGGGTGAAAGATCGAGGAGGTAGGTTGACAGAGGTAGGTTGGAAGGATAATGATATAGTGAAGTAGGTAGGGGAGGGGGTAATATTAGGGGGTGAGGGGTGGTGAGGGGGGTCGGGTAGATAAGGGTAATGGGGAGGGTAGGTTAGGGGTAAAGGATAAGTTAGAAGGGTAGATTGGGGAATTAGGTTGGGGGGGGGGGGGGTGTTAGGGGAATAGGTTGGCGTAGGTTATAACAAAGTGGAAAAAAAGACCAGGTAATAGGGATGGTAAAATTAATGAATAGGATAAAGTATAAGACAAAGGATGAAACTGCTACCCGCAAGTAATACCAAACAATTTAAACTATTGAGTTAATTATATAAATTTAATTAGGCATTACACTGTTTCTGAACCTATTTGTTTTGCATCTTGGTTCAGATAATAATTTTGATCGGCGTAATACTTGGTTACTTTGAGATTGTGGTAAAAGATGTGACATATACTCATTAGTCATCAAATCCCTAGCAAATCTAGAGCACAGTGTCGTGCGACGGTCAGTCAATGTTTCTAATTTAAACGAATCTAATGCACTTTTATAGTTATTATATTCAACACCCATGGATTAATCTAAGGACACGCTTTTGTATTTTTTCCAATTTATCTTTTTGTTGATTTGTTATTGCACCATTCCAAACAGGGACTGCATATTCCAAGAGGGGACGAAGGTACCCTATATAAATAGTAATAAGATCTTCAACTGGTAAGCCGTGACTTTTTAAGACACGCAGCATATGAAGGTGACTTGAGAATTGAAGGTGACAAACAATAATTATCGGCATTGGGTAAGGGAACTTGAAATTGTCCCCATAGAGGAATTTCACATTAGCCCCTTCTGCGCACTTCCGGGTTGAAAGCGAGAATGTCAGTGGCAAACAAAACAAAACAACGCTTTCCAGCACATTCATTCATGCATGAATAAATCAGACCATAAAAGGCAGCGCAGGCGCACGATCAGCATAACGTTGTTTACTGTGACATTGAGATCCTCGTTTTCAAACGCGGAAGTGCGCAGATCGGCGCTAAACTCGTCGTTGTGGGATTCCTCTATGAAGGTGTATTTATACAGAAGAGTGGGTAACAACATAGGCCTACCGGTACATGTACAGGGCGCTGTCGACGTGTATACACGTACAGAAAAAGGAGTGATGCAACGCAAAACAATACTTCCCAGTGACAGCGCATGCGCACGTGCACAAAGATCTTACGGTGATCGACGGCTGTTTCGTGTACTTCTCACACGTACCACTGACAAAGTATAGCCCCCAAAACTGACAAAACACCGCTGTCATCGGCGGTGACCACGCGCATAGGCCGAACCCAACGTGCACTCGACGGCCACTGGAAGCAAAAAATGCACGCGAAGAAAAATCAGCCACTCGCATTTTTGCTCCGATACGAAAGTCTTCAACCCGCCCACTACCGATTCCACATTTCCCCGGATTTTTCAGCACAGGTTTGGCGGCGCGGGAGCCGATGCTGTGGGAGCATATGTTGAACAAATCCCCTGAAGAAGGTGCATTGCACCGAAAGCTCGGGTAAAACTATCCGGTGAGCACTGTTTCACCTTTACCATATATATTTTCTATGCTCTACAGTGCTACGCAGCATCCCCACATTTGTTATATATATATATATATATATATATATATATATATATATAGGGCGACCGGTCTATGGGCATTGTGCATATAAAAAAATGTAACCTAACCCTATCTCTTCCTATTGCTTTTACCTTAAGGCGACCGGTAATCGGTCGCCCTAAGCCGGTCGGTCGCCCCATGCCCATAGAAATACGGTGACCGGTCACCCTATGCTGGAAAAGGTCAGTATATAGATTCCATTAGGGTGCCAACTTGTGACATTTTGACCCAAAATGGAAAAAAATTGATTGACAGGGGATTTATTAATCATTTTTAATATAACTTAAAGATATTGACATTCCTCATTAATTGTAGCCAAAATAAGACAATATTTACTCCAGAAATGCCAAAATATCATGTCAAAACCCATTCAGGTTTCACGTGTAATGGGAACACCAAATTAGTTTTCTGCTATTTTTGTGATAATTCATTACAATGTATTTTTTGTCTTACCCAGGATAACACATCAAGGTTTATTGTGAAAATAACTTGATTAGACTAAAAAATAACAATTCGGTGCATGATTGCGTATTGGGGACAGACACCATTTGGTGTCTCATTTACACGTGAAACCTAGTAAATGGCCCAAAATTTAAAAATTCCAAGCATGCAATCTTCACACTTATCAAGTGGGACATGTAATTAATGGTGATAGATTTGGATTTGCCAGTGAACCCAATTATCTTTCTATTTTTCAGAAACATTACACAAATTTCTCATGTAAAAGGGACACTAATAAAGTGGGTCTTGTTTACACTGTGAATCTCGCTCAAGTAGTTATTAAATCATTTAAATATAGTGCCATTCTTAAGCAGTATTATCTTGCTTTAACATAATGAATTTTTCATGCACGTATGTGCACATAGTAGTATTTGAGAACCAAACAACGCATTTCAACAGCAGTTTTTAAAATGGCACAGCTTTGGTGTCCCTTTTGCACGTGAAACCGTGAACTATTTAGGACACCATACTGTCAGAAAATTAGTTAGATGTTTTATCTTTTGCTACCAGATATTTAGGTACAATTACTATAATTTGAGCAACTAAAATCATTTGTATATATATTTCACTGTTGGTAATACTAGGGAAACAAATATCACAATGTAAAGAGGGACACCAAAAGTCATTGGCCCCCACTTATGGAATCACCTATTTACTTAAGACGTAATGACGTAATGGCTTTGTTTACATGAGATCCAGTCGGGACGCCAGGCAATCGTCCCCACCTTGCTCCCATAGGAAAGCGCACATTTAAACCAAACGTGACGTCGTTACGTCTTGGGTTTATTTGTCTGTCTGTACTGTCTGTCAAACGGGTCAGGGGTACAAAAGCATTTGCTTCACCCTATGCCTAATGTCGTTATGTGTATTATATATAATTATATAACTATATTTCATTATGTTAATATTGTAATAAAGTATTATTTCTTCTCTTAAAATATTTTCTGCTATAGAGATGTTAACATGATGTATATATATATCATAATGACGTTGAAATAAATGTCCTATGAATGAAAAAGGAAACTTCTGGAGCAAGCTACTCATTTGATTAATCAAATCGCAGTACAGGTATGCCATTACGTAATTCATTAATATATCCTGATTAAATTAATCTAAAAGCCAATCAACACTCAGTTGAGTCAGAAATTCAAATAGAGCTCACGTGCGTGAAATTTCAAAACTTCATTGGAAAGCAGCTTGAAATTTTCAATCTTAATATTCGGTTTAACCTTCACCAAATTATTTTTATAACCACTGTATTATGCACACCTTGGATATGTGACATTTGATTATTGAGCATTATTAATAGGCTACAAGCAAATTATTGACAAACAGCCTGTATTCAAGTAATCTTGAGAAAACATCAACAATTTCTTGGACTTCATTTTACTTCATTATCAATATCTGTAGTCTAGTCATGTCAATTGGACAGTCTTGGAATTGTATGAAATAAAGTAGACAGCAACCGCTAACCTATCTTAATTTTACTGTGGTTACATTATTATTCTTGTCTCTAAACTAATTTTCAATCATTACTGGTGATCCACTCTATATTTATTTACACTGAAAATTAATACAAGTAGTGCATAAATGCACCACTTGTAAAGTCCCGCGTTATCTTGCAAATTTGCAATCATGTGCTTCAAGAAGTCCAAAAAATATGTATTCATCAAATATATTTACAAATATATTTACAATTCCAAAGTTTAGGTTGAGTTCTGTAAGTTTTTTTCAATCATTTTCAACCCCTTTGGCCACGTTTTGGGGGCCACTGGTACTGAAGGGAACAGGTACATGCGCAAGTCCCCCTCTATAACTACTTTATATGCAAATACTGAAAGACGTGGCAAATTTTCATACAGATATACATGTAATTAGACAGTGAAAAGCAGTTATTGTAGGGGGGACTCCCCCCCCCCCCCCCCCGGTGAGGCATATGTGCATAACCACCGGCACCACCAGTTGTGTCCAAAAACACAAAGCGAATTGCATTTTCTCACTGAAGTGCTCCCCGCCCCCCAAAAATAGATAAATAAATAAATAAATCTCGCAGATATTTGTTGAGCATGTCGTGAGGAACCCCGCTCGGTAATAAACTGGGCCAGCCCATCGATAGTACCCTCTTCAAGACCAAACTGGATAGCTTACGTCAGGGGCTGCCTTTCTTTTCCAAAGTGAACTGAACAAAACTAACAATAAAACAAGTTTTCAAAGTGAACAAAGAAACTGGCAGGAGCGGGATTCGAACCTACGACCTCCGGGTTACCGTACCGGCGATCTGCCAACTGAGCTATCTTGCCCTATGTTGGTGGTCTCCCAAATTGTCAGTATCTTTGTTCGGGTGGGCGCTAGTCAGAAGTCATAAACCCAGAATGCCGTATAGCCAGGGATCACACCCAATTCTACCTCAGGAGTGCGAGGACGGACAGAGCACACTGTCCAAAACGTCGAGTTACATACTCATCCCGGTTCTTTTCAGAACCACACTTCTTCATAGAAGAGATCTATTTCACATGGCGTTACCCTCAATCCCAGTCTCTTTCATATCGCACCCACCATGCAAAGCTTCAAATCGTATCTACGTGAGATTGTATTGTCTGGTTGTACCGAGGTATGCCACACATTTAAAGAACAAAAGAGAGCAGAAAGGGTCCTGCCTATTGTTGCATATTGAAAACCAAGCAAAATAAATCAAACAAGAAAACCAAATTTCGATTTGCCAAATCTAATCCATTTCAGTGATCTTATTTCCAATAAATCAAACATCAATCAAAATTCACATTGCACATTACACTTCACACCAAAATACAAAATTATACGAAATTATACAATCATAATTTAATGGGCTTGCCCGACAGCAGTATCGTGACGACCGTGCACGACGAAGACGTCTTGGCGATGGCGACATCTTAATAACGGCATTCTCAAAACGAAATGGTGGTTGGCCCGCCGACGCAAAACAAAAGTCAAAACAAAAGTCTATTCATCGTAGACGAATATTCGGCCCCACCGAAAGTTTTCCAGTCGTCAACCGAATCAGTTAGAAAGCCACGAGGCCTGTACGGCCACATCAGGGCAAAACCTGTGGCACCAGCTCCCCAACATGGGCTCCACGGAGGTTCGATGAAACCACTATTAGCGCGGACCACCAGTCCAGCCGGTAGAAACTGCACGGTCAGAAGCGAATAGACCAGCTCTTCATCGTCACGCAAACGAAAATGCTGCTGTCAGGCCACTTTTCACGGTTAAGTTAACCCTTATATATAGTAAACAACAATAAGAGAAAAAACGTATCTGGATCGTGGCACTTGGGCACGCCTGTAATACCTAAAGCGTTACAGTGTGTAACAAACAAAGGAAATGCCATTCCAAAACCGTGACAAGAGCCTCAAAACGTTCCTATTTCAAGTTAAAGAGGTGTATAACATGTAAATGCAAAAACCGTAACACTATATAACGGACCCTTTCATGCTCGCTCATCCGTGTATTTCTGGTGTTCAGTATCGCCGGTAGTGCGGATACTCTGGGGTATTTTTTACCACACATCGCCTCTGGACCACGGTTCGTGGCTAGACAGTTTTGCCAACATGGCAGATGAGGTTGAAATTCCTGTAGATTCGGATAGCGAGTGCTTATATCTGGTCTCACACAACAAGCTCCAGCCAGCGTTGTAAATCAAGCGCAAAAACACTCATTCTTCTGCAATGCAAAGCGTTCATCGCCACGGTGCTAGCACTGCGACAACTGCTGATCAAACTGACTTGCGTGTAACCGTGGCAAACTTGCAGAAAACGGTCGCGTCACTCACTGATGCTATTGCGCGAACCACATCCGCTTCGCGCGATGATGCATGTTTTGAAGCCATATCCGACGAGACCTCAAGAGGCAATTTCGTAGGGCTGTTCATTTTCTAATAATTTAGTATTCGAATATTCAAAACTGGGTTTGACTGAATATTCGAATATTCGATACTCGCCGATCAAGTTTTTGTGTGCATGCCGCACCGGTAAAAACAAATTGCACGTAAAAGCACGCCGGTGTTTTACGTATGGCGATTAATATTATGGACCGTTCAAACGGCATTTTTTTGCATGCCCTGTGTTGTATCAAGGGTTTTACATACGGGAACAATAAACCTCCGTCTACAAAAAGTTACGATTGACAAAAATGCGGCATTTGACACTGCTGAGTGCCGTAACTTTTCTATTAAAATAGCATCAGAGTCGTATCTGTACGTGCATATATATCTTTTCGAATATTCAAACAGGCAAAATGGTATTCGATTATTCGCTTGACGATCGAATATCGAATATTCGGTATATTCGGGACAGCCCTACAATTTCGTACCCGAAAGGGGCGAGAATTTTTAGAGCAGTGATATCGTACCCGAAAGGGGCGACAGTCTTTGTGATGGCGACATAGACAGCCTTTTGAATGTTCAAGAGGAGCAAGTAAACGATGATTTGCTTTCTGAAATGGCGACCTTCGTTGAGGGCGACGATAAAATTGGGCCAGCGATTATCGAAAAGCTCGCTGAAACCATTAATGCATCAAGATCATACCTGAAAAGTTGGATGAAAAACTCAAACAGTATAACAAGCCAAATAATTGCCCCAATCTAAGCCTTACCAAAGTTAATCCAGAAATGTTGGCATTTTTGAAACCTGCAACCCGTGCACAGGAAATGGCAGAAAATACAGGGCTATATTATGCATGCATTGACAGCCATCACAATGGCTACAGATAAGCTGCTAAATGCTCGAAATTCCAAATGCGAGCCTAATCTCGATACGGCTGAGCTCATCAGAATGCTGATGGATGCCATTTTCGAAGATTTGTTCCGGGATTGATTACAAGATTGGACTAGGATTTTCCAGGATTTATACCAGGATTTGGATTTGTCGGGATTTGATACCGGAATTGTACCAGGATTCATTTGTATCAAGTGGATATTTTGAGGGACAGTGGATCATTTCTGCTTGTCATAGGGATAACAGAGTATTTCAACGGAGATCTCAATTCACCTGATTGTGATTGATTAATTAGCATTAAATATATTATACATTGAAGCTGAGGCGGTAGGGATTGAAGTTCCCCAAGAGGGAAGTGCCTCAGAAGTATCCGGGGAGTATTTTGTGTTTCCAGATGAGCGACGTTATCGGCTCCCTCCAGGGGTGAGTCTGAAGGACCTTAATGCTATGCAGGGTGTTCTGGCAGCAGAGTTGATAGAGAAGTATGAAGCCGCGTTCTCGATTGGGCCGTTGGACTTGGGGAAGTGTACCTTAATCCCACATGAGATACATCTCACTGGTGATCAGCCTGTAAAGTTGCCTTATCTCCGGATTCCACCACACTGTATGCCTGAAGTCCGGAAGCTGTTACAAGATCTTTTGGATCGTGGGGTGATACAGAAGTCATCAAGTGCATATGCAAGTCCCACTGTGCTTGTCCGGAAAAAGGATGGGTCTTTAAGGCTATGTGTGGATTACAGGAAATTAAATGCACGTGCCGTAAAGGATGCCTTCCCGTTGCCTCGAATAGAGGAAACGCTGGAGGCATTGGCTGGGTCTCAGTACTTCTCATCCCTAGATATGGCACATGAGTATTTTCAGTTAGTGATGCACCCCGCTCGGTTGACAAGACGACTTTCATGGTGCAATGTGGTCTGTTTTCCTTCAATAGTATGCCACAGGGGCTCAGCAACAGCCCAAGCACAATTCAGAGGACAATTGAGCTCATCTTCGGAGACATGAACATGTCGCAGCTTATCCTCTACTTTGATGATATACTTGTGTTTTCGGGTACATTCCAGGAACACCTCGAGAGGCTAGGCACGGTGTTTGAACGGCTCATTGCCCACGGCCTAAAGTTGAAGGGAGAAAAATGCCAGTTGTTCAAGAGGGAGTTGAGACATCTTGGTCATGTGGTTGGCAGCTCAGGGGTTACTGTAGACCCAGATAAAGGTGGCACGGGTGGCGACATGGCCTCTTCCAAAGAGTGCTGAGGAATTGCGTTCCTTTCTGGGCCTTGCGTCATATTATAGGCGCTTTATTCCTGGATTTTCCAAGATAGCTGCTCCCTTGCATGCACTTACGGCCACGGGCGGGACAAAAACAGGGAAGCACCCACGGAGTATTAGTTGGTCGATGGAAGCTGATAGCGCCTTCCAGAGTTTGAAGGATCACTGTGTAAGGCTCCTGTCCTGGCTTATCCGGATTTCCAGAAGGATTTTGTGGTTGAAGTGGATGCCTCTATCAAGGGATTGGGTGCCTGCTTACTCCAGACAAGCGACGATGGGGCCTTCATCCAATTGCTTATGCTAGTCGTGGCTTGAGGGGTGCGGAAAGGAATTATTCCGACCTATCAAGCTTTAAACTTGAGCTTCTCTAGCCCTCAAATGGGCAATATCGGAAAAGTTCAGAGATTACTTCTTGGGTGCGAGATTCGTTGTCTATACAGACAACAATCCGTTGGCGCATTTAGATAACGCAAAGCTGGGTGCAACTGAACAGCGCTGGGTGGCACAACTTGCCCCGTTCAACATGGAGATCCGGTTCCGTTCCGGAAAGACGAATAAATGTGCTGATGCCTTGAGTCGCCGCCCAGTTGGGAGAGTAGAGATATGCGAGTTGTCAGCTGGTGGAACTGTAACTCCCCACAACTTGCGAGCTGCTGAAGGGCTGCACCAGCAGAGTCCCCAAACATCAAGGGCAGAAGACATAGCCCCGCCTGTTTTGCCGTTTTTTTACTCGTGAACAGTTGGCTGTTATGTAAAAGGAGGACGAGCAGCTGGGGGAGGTGTGGAGACGGTGGTTGAGCTTTGTTTTTTGTGTGCATTTGTCAGTGACTTCTGGATATAGTCTAAGTAAGGACTTGATGATTGACATTTTTGCCACTTTATTGTTGATAAAGTTTGTTCACATTGTTAATATTTGTCTTTTTGTGTTTCAGAAAATCTATGGAGTCCGTGATGGAGTAACCTGTGAATTTTCACAGGTCCCGGTGGTTACCGCTTCTGATCCTTGGATTCTGTACCCTTTGTAACTGTTTTGAGGTAAACGTTTCAAATCATTTTTAAGTGTTCGCGAAGTTTAAGCCCCCTTTACACAGGGCTGCGACCTTTGTACTACCTATTAGCGACCAAAAAATGGCCAGGACGCTCAATGGTCGCCTAAACCCAGAAAATCCTGTTTCTATGTAACTGCTCCAGCGATCCTTGTGCCTCCCTTGAACCACCAAAACTGCAATTTTCGGGCATTTTCATGTCGAGCTACGAGCGACCTGTGCGTCCACTGAGCCACTTGCCTGCCTCCCCTGTGCTTCCCGATCCCCTGTGCAACCTACGGCAACCAACGCGATTATAGGCAACATAGGCGACCCCCGAGCAATGTTTGGGCAACCATTGTGCCTCCTCTGTGCCTCCTCTGTGCCATCATCGGCGACCAACGACAACTAACGGCGATCACTGGTCGACCATTCAGCCATGCTTCTGCTCCTATAGGCGACCCTTGAGCATTGTTTGGGCGACCCCTGGCGACTGCTGGGCAACCTAGAGTGCCTGGGTATATGCCCTGATTCTGGCGCTTTTCCATCAGTTTCATCCTAGTAAGCAGAAGGGAGGCAGAAGCATTGCCATGGTGGCTCAAGGGTTGCCGTGGTCGCCGAATGCAGGCACAGCGGTCGCCACAGTCATCGTTCAATGCACGCTATTGGTCGGCCAAAGGAGGCACAAGGGAGGCACAAGGGAGGCAGAAGCATCGCCCAGATTGACGGTAAAATTTGCAACAGAACGCATCTATTACGTGGCGACCATTGGCCGACCATTGTGCATCCATTCTGCAACCACGGCAATGCTTGTGCCTCCTTTTTGCCTCATTTGAGCCACCTTTGAGCAACCAGCCTCCTCGGCGACCTTTGTGCGACTGTTTTGAACATGTTCAAAAAGTTACGTCGACCATGGCGTCCATGGCGATGTCTGAACATCCTGTGTACACCTTTGAACGACCTAGGCAACCATTCGGCCTCCTTTGAGCCTCCAACGGCGACCTGGTCAGTTTTATGGTCGCACAAGGGAGGCCCAAAGGTCGCCATCCTGTGTAAAGGGGGTAATAGTGTTCATTCGTTTTGAACGTACACAGGACGGTCATATACGTCTCAGCCAATGAAATGCCTTTTGCTTATACGCTCCGCCCACAGTTACTGCCCACTTGACCGTCCACTGATTTACTTTTCTTATTCAAATTGCACAGTGCTTATATAATTATAATAACAGGACAAGGAATTTCACTCGTCCTTCGGTACAAAAATCAGAATAACAAAAGAGAATTCTATTCGGTAGCGTCTGGAACAATAAAATGGAGTTATGTACTGTATTTTTCCAACTGGATGTTATATGGCTTGATAAAAATGCATTTGAAATACTACATGGGGTAGTGCGTGCACTACTCTATCTCATGTTGATTTTTTTCAAAAAGGTTTGTCTACCATTTTGGGGTGGGGGTTGGGGTGAGGGTGGTTGGGGTGGGGGTTGGGGTGAGGGTGGTCGGGGTGGGGTGGAGAAGGTTGGGGTAAGGGTTAACCACAAAGGCCCAACGAGGTGATAAGAAATCAAAACAAGTACCCTCTCCTCACTATTGATGCTCATCCTCGCATTTATCTGCAGAGCGTGTCCCATTTCGTGCCCCACATTATAGTCTGTCTGCATAAATATTTATGTATTTCCCAATGTCGTGCTGTTCCGGATACTGAAAATACCCTTCGCAAGCCTTTGTAAAGCTTATATATATATATATGTAGTTTTAATTATATTCCGGCCATAGTCTACATTAATTAACCCTAACATTACCTTGCGTTCCAAAAATATATATATTTTTTAATGAATTTTGGTACCCTACCTATAAACCTTTAACATCTTGGAGAGTTTCTATTGTAAATCTAAGTTGTGACCGTACCCCGCCTTATAGCATTATTATTCCCTTGCATTCCAAATTCTAAAGACTGACGGTATCATACGCCTTTCAAATCCTACTGTTTCTATTGTAAATCTAGGTAGTGACCGTTCCCCGCCTTAGCCTTATTGTTTTCTTGCTTTCCAATTTCTTAAGACTGACGGTACCCTACGTATAAGCCTTTCAAATCCTACGTACTATTTCTATTGTAATAACGTCTAAGTAGTGACCGTACCCCGCCTCAGCGTTATTGTTTTCTTGCGTTCCAAATTCTGAAGACTGACGGTACCCTACGTATAAGCCTTTAAAATCCTACGTATACTGTTTCTATTATAAACAAGGCTGGCAACCCCGGTAGGCCCATTGTCTCTGGTAATGGTTCACCAACAGAACGTATCTCCCTGTTTATTGACAGTTTTCTCAAACCCCTCGTTCCACAGATGCCAGCATACATCCATGACACCCCAGACTTCCTGCGCAAGCTGGAAGGAATCAAGAACAAGATTCCCAGCACAGCCATCATTGGTACTTTTGACGTCTCATCCCTGTACACCAACATCCCCCACGAGGAAGGTATTCGTGCTTGTTCCTCGGCCCTGGCCAAGGCAGGACACACAACCCCACCCATCACTGATATTGGCACCCTCATGAGACTTGTACTAACCAAGAACAATTTTTCCTTCCTAGGTAAACACTATCTACAGGTACACGGTACAGCCATGGGCACTCGCATGGCCCCCTCCTTTGCATGCCTCTTCATGGGCGACCTCGAAGAGCGCATGCTTGCCTCAGCACCATGTCGCCCCTGGGTATGGTGGAGATATATTGACGATGTATTTTTCATCTGGACCAGTGATCAGGACAGTCTGGAGACTTTCATTAATCACATTAATTCCTTCCACAGGACCATCAAGTTTACATCAGAGTATTCAGTGCATCAGACCAACTTCCTGGATGTCACCATCCGCAAGGAAGACAACTCGGTAACCACTGATCTGTATTCTAAACCCACAGACACCCACCAGTACCTCCACTCCTCGAGCTGTCACCCCAGGCATTGCAAGACAGGCATAGCATTCAGCCAGGCACTCAGACTCAGAAGGATTTGTTCTAATAATTCTGACTTTTCCCATCATGTACAGGTACTGAAGAATAACTTGGTTGCCAGGGTTCAACGTGCTATCGCCAGAGCCAAATCTATCACCAGAGATTTGGCTCTCAAGGAAAAGACGCCTAGCACTAATGCCGACCCCAAGATTCCCTTGGTCACCACCTTTCATCCCAGTCTCCCTCCCCTTCGTAAAATAACTAACGACAACCATCATATCCTTCATACTTCAGATCGCCTTGCCCGTGCCGCCCCTGACAACCCAGTATTGGCTTATAGGCGCCCCCGCAATCTACGAGACCTGATTGTTCGAGCCGAGGTCCCCACCTTGGCTGCATCCCCTCCCATACAGCATGGTACTTTTAAGTGCTATTCCAGGTGTGTTGTTTGCCAGACTCACATGCAGGAGTCTGACTCCTTTTCTGGCCATTCATCTGGAACTACTCACAGAACCAATGGCAACATCACTTGCAACACCTCTAATGTCATATCTCTCATTTCTTGCAGGGTTTGTGGTATCCAGTATGTCGGGGAAACCAAGAACACGCTCAAAAAGCGTTTCTATGGCCATCGGTCGACTGTGAACACCAGAAAATGGACACCCCTGTTGGTCATCACTTCAACTTGCCGAACCATTCCATTTCTGATAATGATTCTACAGGGCATAGAATCACTTTGTCACCGCAAGGACTCAGTTCGCCTCAGCCGAGAGAAAGTTTGGATGAAACGTCTTCGGACTATTCAACCACATGGTCTCAACATCCAGGAAGGGAATGATTAACTTTAAATTTTTCCTCCATTGTCATTTGTTTACAGATTATCCTCCTGGCAAAACCCTCTTGGGGTCTCTTGGCCAAATGGTGTTGTCTTTCCATTTCCTGTTTATCCTTGCCACTTCTCTTTGTTCCTTTTCTTGCCCTATTACCACCTTCAATTCAAACCCCCCCCCCTTCCCCGAACCACACTCCTTTGTCCAATTCCCCAGCTTCTACCTTCATCTTAATCCCTCCCCTCCTTCATCCTTACCCTAATCACACCTCTTTGTTCCTGTCATCCTGGCTGTCCTTCTCTCCCTTTGATGTTTACCCACTGCCTATCTGCCATGCTCCTTTGCATCCCTCTTTTGTGTTTCTCCACCCACCCCGTCATGCATGTGTGTTCCCTACATGTTTGTTTCTTGTACTCTGTCATTCACCTTTGAGAAAGAACTTGCTTAAGTTCGAAACGTCAGGCCAGCTAATTTTTTGATTTATTATAAATCTAAGTAGTGACCGTACCCTGTATTAGCCTTATTATTTTCTTGAGTTCAAAATGCCTTGTTATTCTAAAGACTGACGGTGTCTTACGTTTACGATTTTTTAGACACAGGCTTTGTTTATAAGCGTACGAATTTGTTGCTGCTCAAATTGTGATTATCACAGATAACTGTAATCTTTAAAAAAATTATGTGACAAGGCATTTGGAACACAAGGAACTTGATAATAAGGCTCAAACAGGGTACGGTCACTACATAGACCCAAATTTTACTATACAAAATTAGCTGGCCTCCATTTCGGTCTTAAGTAAGACCTTCATCAAAGACACAATTTCTAATTATTTATTCGTAATACATGTGATACTGCTGATCACAATTTTTGGCGGAGATTGAAGAAATAGGATTCCGATGACAGTATACAGATGTAAGATAGATTGTAAGATATATTGATTTTTATTTACATTTATTGGTAGAAAAATAGCAGACAACTTTCTTTTTAAATTTCAACATGAGATTAAGTAGTCCATTCCCAGGTTACGTTTCAAATGCATTCCTTTATCAAGTCATGTCGTGCAGTTGTCACAATACAGTACACAACTCCATCTCACTGTTCGAGACCCTGCCGCCCAGAATTCTCTTTTGTTATTCTGATTTTCCTACCGATGGACTAGTTGAAATCTCTTGCCCTGTTATTATAATTAATACAAGCACTGTGTAATTTGAATAATAAAGGTAAGGCAGTGGACGGTCGCGGTGGACAGTAACAGTGGGCGGAGCCTTATAAGCAAGGCATTTCATTGGCTGAGACGTAAATGACCGTCCTGTGTACGTTCAAAACGAATGAACACTATTAGGACGATGACTGATCCGAAGAGGATATATGTATTCGGACATTCGTTCCCTGCACGACTCTCAAAGGCAGCGAGGCAAAACCGTCCAACGCCTGGTACGTTCATACATGTATGGTGTTGGGCTCGATTGCAAAGTTGAGGTAGAGGGTCACCCAGGGTTAAGTTACCATAGGATATTTCGTGGTGGGGACCATTATTATAGGAAAATGAAGCAAACTACAATGGATGTATTGTGCATTGATTTGGGTACCAATGACTTGTGTGAAATTGAGGGTTTTCCTTCTGTAGTTGTACAAAATACCTTGAGGTTTATTGACTCACTCGGAGAGAATGGGATACACCCGGCACATATTTTCATCTTCAACGTGATTCGACGGGCACAGATCACTCGCATTGGTCAGGTTTCATTGTCCACCTTCAATCATCGGGCAAAGCGATACAATGCAATCTTGGGTCGGGAGATAAGGGCTCGTTATCCAAATGTAAAAATGTATACTCAGAGGAAGGTGAACCATCCAAAATACTTATCCCGTGATGGCTGTCACCTCTCTGAGGAGGGCCTCGTTCAGTATTACAAGGGTATTAGGGAAATCATCTGGCACAAGTGTCGCCATTAAAATTATATATGTTTGTATTGTTACTCTTGGAGAGTGCTGCTTGTTAATGGTGTGGACATATTTAATCCAAGTTGACTTAGGGATTGGTGTGCTAGCTTTCCACAGTGTGGAGGGATATGGATAAAATTACATGTTTTCCCTGCACTTCTGTTCGATCCTCTTAAGTAGTCTGGCTTATATTTGACTCTAGAGTTCCTTTGATGGATCAAAGAAATAACTGTTTACCATTGAAGAGAATGTGATTTCAAATTATATAGAAGGTTTAAAGTTAACTTTCGATTAGAGCAAACCATCACCTGGTGTAACAATTCTTGTAGATTAAGATGAAAAGTGTGAACAAATATTTTGAACATGTCTGTTGTATTCATCAACAAGTTGACAAGGTTTTCAAGTTATATTTTATATTTAGAGTTTCTTGTGAAGTACTCCTGCCAGTTTTATTGCAGCACAGTTGAAGGAGTATCAAATGTGGATAATTATTTAAAATGTGTTTTCATGATAAAAGTGGTAATCATCTGCAATAATTGGAGATTGTTGTCCTGCATATGTTGTAATATACCATTCGAGGGCGTATGGCTTCAAACAGGGAAGGTGTAGGGGTATGCGATTTATGAGTTAATATCATAATCCTTAAATCATTTTCATTCATGATTGTATAAATGTGATCATGAGAATAGACTCGTATTGCCACGTTGTTATGCATACAGAATGTTGAGAGTTTATCATGCGGAGTAACATAACAGTATTATGATGTGGCCGGTTGCGCATGTCCACTTGTCCTCTCTCTCCCCACGCTTTTCCGAACAGAAGTTGACAACTTTTCGAGATCAAAGTTTGCGTTTGCTTTTTAGGAGTCTCTTCGTTGCAGGGTCACCATTCTTGTGGAGTGATCTGTCCGCGCTTGGTGAAGGAGCAAGTTAGTGCAGGTTGCACCGTTGCTAGGGTCCGCTAGCATCACGGAAGCGCAAGCTGAGACAGGGCAGCGTGCAGCATAGATAATCCGGTCTGGGGGATTTTCGAGGATTTGTTCCGGGATTTATTACAAGATTGGACTATAGGATTTTCCAGGATTTATACCAGGATTTGGATTTGTCGGGATTTGATACCGGAATTGTACCAGGATTCATTTGTATCAAGAGGATATTTTGAGGGACAGTGGATCATCATTTCTGCTTGTCATAGGGATAACAGAGTATTTCAACGGAGATCTATATTCACCTAATTGTGATTGATTAATTGGCATTAAATAAATTATACTTTGAAGCTGCAACTCATGAGTCAGTGAACTGCTTTATTTGGATCAACTGTCAGTGAATTTCCAGGGTATACACCTAACCCCAGCTTTGTAGCATACGCACAAGCTACCCCAGGGAGCGCACCACTGGCGTGCCCTTACATTAGGATAAGTGAAGGAAATATGTTGCTAACTAATAAGCAATTCAATTGGAAAATATATTTTTCATGGTTGTACACCCCAAATGCATGGAAAAAGCTTTAAGGTAAAGGATAGTAGTGTTCCCAACCATTTTCTTTGTATCTGCGTAAATTTTAAGAAAAAGTTATCTTGTTAATAATGTGACCCACTCTAGAAAAAGGTATATTATGTCGCGAAATATGAACAAATGAGTTTTATGTATGTTTGGAAAGCCCACAATGTAAGCTTTCATTTGGTACATGATAGAGATCCAAAGCTCTTTCAATTCTGGAGATATCACGTTTTTGCATATTAATTAATTCTATGGAGTTTAAATTGCACAACAGAGAAAACGGGCTTTGAAAAAGCTAGTTCTAATACAATGCATCGGAAGAATGCACTCTAAAAAGGTAATTTTGTTTCACTTTATTCACTGAAATCAACATTGTTGTGCACTAAAGCTGAAACTTTAGATATTTAAGATGTCATTAAAGACAAAAACAAAAAAAATATTTTGACGAAAAATTGAACCCTCTCAACGTTGAAAGGGCCATTACACATAAATGCATAGCGCGACTTATATCACCTTTTTCTGGAGCGGGTCATATCCAAAATGCATTGTTCTATGGTGCAATTCCATGGAAATGATATAATACAAAATTTATCTTCATTATAAGGCAAAATAGAAAGCACCATGTTAAAAAAAAAAGGGGGTGGTCATGTACTATTTTTAGATTCAGACAATGTTTTTCAAGATGGCTGGCCCTTTTTTCCTTCCAGATGGCTTCCATTGACAGTGGAATTTAACAAATCAATCAACCTCTTGTGTCCAGCTGTTATTGGTGGGATGCTGGTATGCCAGAAGGGGCTGTGCAGCCGAGTGTACATGCAAACATTGGGTGCGTTTGATTAACTTACACGTGTAAGTAAAACTTACACGAGACTGTTCGATTAGTCATCACGTGATACTCGTGTCTGCCCCGGTGTCAACCACCACAACCCAAGCTAACGAGCAGCTGGTGTCTGCCCGGGTGTAATGACGTCACCGGCTAGCTGAAAACGTAAACATGGCGGCGAAGTCGAATTCGACGCGAGTAAATGTACAAATTGTGACATAAATTGGAAAGCAAATAGACTGTGTGTAAATTGTGAATGTTATAAATATCATGTCGTCATGGTCAAGATTTTGCCGGTAGAGCAGACGACGGCGAGCCTTTTTTAACATTTTACCCTTTTTAATGTTGCCGCCCCTAACGACCTTTGACCTTAATTTTCCCAGCATGCCAAGGCGAATACAACGCAGCGTTCGATTTGCCTCATTTTGTGGCTTCCCCGCGGTGTAACCCTGTGTTTATGGTGTAGGCCTAAGCTAATCGAACGCACGTACCCAATAGGCACCACAGTGAAGAGCGTGGTCCTATTCATCGCACCTGGAGTCCCCCACCCCCTTTTCATGTGAATACATGTAAAAGCTTAATTAAGTTTGTGCAGGAATGTGCGTTTAGATGAAAACTGGCCAGGTGGTCTTTTTTCAAACCAATTATTCTGTGGCCGTCGTCGGTATTTAAGAGGTTAAAAACAAGATTGTGATCATGTCAGATTCACTTTCAGAAAGGACAATATACTCCTCCCCTTGGTCTGCCCCACGGTAATTAGGGATAGGATTTAAATTTATAATCTTTGTCTGCTTGTATTGCTATTAACACTTGTAAATCCATTTTAATTGACATATCGCCATTCATAAGCATTAGCCAATCATAGAATCTGTTTATATCATGTGACATTGAAAATTCAGACAAACAGAAAACTTTCAAACATGTGCAGGTCCCCATGTGCATCGTGTTCGTAAACGCGAACAAAATTGCAGATGTGATTAAACTACAGGCATGGTGTGGTCTGTATCTTCATGCACGCAAGCACTATGAGGAAAGTTTCGTCGGACAAACAAAAAGGCACTTGTGTGCGCATTATGGAACGTCAAAAGTGGGCAACCGCATTTTCCAATTTTCTGCTAGTAGAATTTTAGGTTTTTTGAAGTGGCAACACCGGTTTTTAAAAAACTCAATTTTCTGTTAGCAGAAAGTTCGATTTTACTTTGACGACTATCTCGGCGCCTCAAAAGTGGACAACTAAAAATCTTAAATTCTTACTGACAAAAATCATGATGCTCCAAAAGTGGACAACCCCGTTTTTCCATTTTCTGCTAGCAGAGATTTAGATTTTAGAAGTAGCAACACCCGTTTTTAGAAATGTCAATTTTCTGCTAGCAGAAATTTGGGTTTTACTTTGCGACTTTTCTTGACACCTAAAAAGTGGACAACTAAAAATCTTAAATTCTTACTGACAAAAATCATGATGCTCCAAAAGTGGACAACCCCGTTTTTCCATTTTCTGCTAGCAGAGATTTAGATTTTAGAAGTAGCAACACCCGTTTTTAGAAATGTCAATTTTCTGCTAGCAGAAATTTGGGTTTTACTTTGCGACTTTTCTTGACACCTAAAAAGTGGACAACTAAAAATCTTAAATTCTTACTGACAAAAATCATGATGCTCCAAAAGTGGACAACCCCGTTTTTCCATTTTCTGCTAGCAGAGATTTAGATTTTAGAAGTAGCAACACCCGTTTTTAGAAATGTCAATTTTCTGCTAGCAGAAATTTGGGTTTTACTTTGCGACTTTTCTTGACACCTAAAAAGTGGACAACTAAAAATCTTAAATTCTTACTGACAAAAATCATGATGCTCCAAAAGTGGACAACCCCGTTTTTCCATTTTCTGCTAGCAGAGATTTAGATTTTAGAAGTAGCAACACCCGTTTTTAGAAATGTCAATTTTCTGCTAGCAGAAATTTGGGTTTTACTTTGCGACTTTTCTTGACACCTAAAAAGTGGACAACTAAAACTCCGTAATTTTCAGGTTGAACTTATTGTAGAACCCAAAATTAATATTTGTTTGCTAGCAGAAATTTAGTTGTGAACCAAAAGTGAACAGAAATAATTGTGTTTCCCGTGTTGGGCTTTGAAGGCCGCAGCTAAATCCCCCTTTGCGTTATGAAAGTATCTATACGTTAATTACAATTAGATATAGGGTCTACACTACTGGCTTCCACCAACTTAAAGGTAATATACAACATTTACAAAGATACAAATTAAAACTACTGAATTATTATGAAATACCGTACTAGGCTGTAAGTAAAGTAGCAGTCTCAAGACACCTGTTGTGCTGTCGTTTTCAAGAAAAGTGGAAATTTATATCGTTTTCCAACGATTGTCGTCCGACAATCGTTTGAAATAGTCTTGTTCCCCGACCTGATAATTTAGTGACGTCTATAAATTGCTCAAATTTGTCTGAGGTATGGTCAGGAAACCAGACTTCTAGTTTTTATCTCTCTGTTTTCCCAGCATCTCTATGCACACAAAACATTAAAAGGGTCAGTGTTACCGGTATTTTATATCGTGCTAGCAAATACTGTATCTGAACATTACAGCAAAAGCAAATCGTGTATAGTATCTTTAATCTCTTTGAACGCGTAAATAGGAATTGATGAAAAACTAACGACATCACACATGAAGTTAGTTTCTGCACTGCCTTCATAATTAGATACCCCGTAGAAATTATAATAAAATTGTTTTTCCTACTAGGAGCATCTCTTGCGGGCTGGTAACGATATTAAATATCCTGGTTACCAATGGCAACAGTTTTATAACAGCGTCATCTATTCTTAATAAGTGTGACTCCGCCGTCGATAGCCAGTTGTTCTTGGTTAGTTAAAGGGACAAGGAGCGGCAGCGTCAATATCATTTTGGACGGAGATCAAATGCGAACCATTTTGGGTGTCTGCAGAAGTGTATGGCGCTATGATTGGGCATTGGCTCACTGTCCTTATTACACTCTTTGGGGCCGTAGCAATCTGCCACGGCAAGGGTGTGGCAAACAGCAATCCCGTATTGGTTTGGTGTGGAATAGTTGATTTTGTCCTGTCCGGGCATGTCTTCAACACGACCGTCACCAAAACCCACAAGTTGTGCTGGGAAGCCTGCAAGGCGCAGGCGTATTGCGTCTCGTCAAATTTCGAGGCGAGGAGTGGCCACTGCAGACTTAACAATGTCACTCACTCTGACTACCCGAGGCACTTGATCGAAGGGCGTGGTTGGGTGTATACCTACTCCTCTCAAATACAGGTAATTATAACCCGTCGGGCTGTAGACAGATTTTGCTTTAATACCCTCATCATAATGAGTCAGGAACCGAAAAATCCTGGAAAATAACCAACCCTCTTTGATAACATGTCTAAACAAGTTGCACAAACTTCAATACTTTTGGGAGTACAATCCGTGGAAAATGAGTCAGAAATTAACATGCACAGCAGGGTTGATAAAGATAAAAGAATCAATTTTTGAAATTTAAATCAGATTTTTTGTAATTTAAATCGATTTTTTTATAAAATATATAAAACATTTTAACATTTGCTTTAAACACTTGTTTTAAATAAGTCAATTTAAATGACCATCCTTGAACTTCAAGTATAACCACAATGCACACAATTGTTCATGAAATCAGTACTTGTCAAATCCCTTTCATTTATCCTATTCTTTTCCAGAATACATATAGTTTGACTTAAAATCTCTGTAGCATTATAAGTTACAGCATCATCACCATACTGCACATTTTCTCAACTAACCCCCCCCCCCCCCCCCACACACAACCATGGTGAAATATAACTATTTAATGCAGCCACCATAAATATCACCATGTAGGCATGTACAGTATGTTTTGTTTTCTTTTAAAGTTCATTTTCTTAGAGTCAGAATACATCAAAATCATCAACTGAGAATTGAGGACTGTTAGGGTTAAGACATCATTTACATGGATTGCAATTCAAACAACGTTATAGGTTTAATAATCAGCTTCCATCTCTTATCTTGTTTTCCATTATATAATCATGTTTATGTGCCCACCTTACATTGAGCCTACATGCATTGAGTTAAACGCAGGTTTAACTCAACATAAGAGATAAATACTGTATCAGAAGCCTGTTTCGCACGAGCACTGGAAACACATATCTGTGATGATTGGTGCCGGGTGTCTGACGCCCAAGGATGCCTGCGATTTCATCGCAGGCTTTCATACGATAGAACACAGTCCAGTAGCGAACATCCCTTGTTTTGCAATGTTTTACGTGTATCGCTGGTGTTGCGATATTCTATGAACGATGAAATTAGGGTACCAGTGATTTTCCCGCACTATTAAAAATTGCGTAAATTAACAGTTTTTCCCCCTTTGAAAAGCAAACAATCACCGTATTTTAGTTTTCACGGATTTTGGACGTAAACTTACGGTACTGTGACCTAGAAAATATCACGTGTCGGCAGTTTTCGTGTTTTGAAGTCAATTACACAAAGACTACTTTGTCAAAATTTGCTGTAAATATACAGCAACACTAACGAAGTGTATATTTACAGAGAATCTACTGTTCTCCTACACGAATCTCATTACGCAGCAACTGACCAATCAGAACTGAAGAAATTTGTGTTTATAAAAGACAAACAGCAAACTGCGCATGCGTAAATGCGATTTCTCTGCAAAAACTGCATCGATAGAGTTCACTTAGGCCTAACCAGTCTCGGTGATCGTCGCACGGATGTCGCATCGATACAAAATTTAAACAAAATCAAAACGTGATTTTTATTAATGATTTTTAAATTTTGTTCCCATTGATTTAAATCATGATTTAAATCAATTGATTTAAATCAAACAACCCTGATGCACAGTGTGCACACTATTATAATGACTACATAAACTGTGCACTGTAAGTTTTTGCGAAGAACGTCGAACACATGCACAGTAAACGCACTGTTTTTTACTATTTGCACTGCCGCGACGTAGAGGACAGAAGAGACACTATCACAGTTCAGTCTGGTCGTCATCCAGTTTACACGTGTTTGATTTCGCTCTGCGCTGGCACTGGTTTGTTGGGCTGTATCCTACGCCACGGCCCGTTAGAAAAGCCGAGGGCCGTTTCAGGATTCAATAATTGTATTTTGGGGAGGCTCAGTCTTTGATTGACATCAACCACGGTGGTGTTAATTATTGACATGCAGTCGGTTTTGACGTTTGCCCCCCTTTTCATTCCCATGGAGAAATGAGGTAGGAAAAAAACAGTTTTGTTCCCGAGCTGTTTGTGAGGGTTTCACGTAAGACGGAGATGCCGTGGAGAAATTTACGGAGCAATTTGCACCCGCATTCATTGATATTATGGAGTTTATTCCTATTGCCTAAGATTGAATGGTTTTCTGACAATTTGGGAAATCCTTTCCGGGTCACTTCGTCCATTTCGGTCCCTTGTCGTTGCGGGGTTTCGTATTAAGTGCCGCGCCTCATGCTATTGTGTTGAATACAATGGGCGCATCGGCGTCCCTCGCCGATGCATGACGATGGAATGTAGTCCGGCTTTCCTTTATCGGAAGTTATTTGCGAAAAATGTGGCTTTTGTTATGCGTAAGATCGTTACTGGTGTCAAAGATAGAATCTTGACAGTATCTGTTTTATTTGACATGGCTCTTCTCATTTAAATGTACCCTAAGAAAAGTTAGGAATAGTTGGAGTTGCATCGGCGTAACATGCATTTGCATAACCGACAATTACGAGTCGCAGACCAGGCCTCCCAAGTTGACATTATTCTGAGTGTGGTATTTTTAGACAGAGGAATGGCCTCTGGAAACGAAACATTACTTTGCGCTCCATGGTGGAGGTTAATCCCCATGAGTTGAACGTGCTATTGTGGGTATCACACTTTTGGACAGGAAAAGACCCTTGCAAATGAATTACGAATGCATTTGTGTACCTTGCTGGAGGACGGTCCCAAGTACTACGCATCCTTGCGAGTTCGATATAAATAAATATTTAAAAAATGACGTCACGAAAATCGTCCAACGGCCCCGCACACTCGCATGTGGTGAGGAATGTTACTATATCTTCACTCCGAAACAAAATATGCTAATAAAAACTGAAATCTCTCGACAGATCTGATGAATTTCTCATGTCATTATCAACGGAAAATGCATCCAAACAGATGATTAGTTTTGAGTTGCGACTTAAAAATGTTCTCCCGTCGCCGTACTGTGTAGCCAAAATCTCCCCGATCGGCCGTGGACGCCCTTTGTCGCACTTCCCTCGGTAACAGTCGGAAGGCGCTTCGGTTTTTCGTGTCCAATCCTGGCGCTGTGGAATAGCATATCGGCCCCTGTTCGGGTTTTTTCCCGGATGGCCCAGATTCATTCTTTGTCTGATGCGTCCTGCTCAAAATCGGCCGAGCGGTTTAAAGAAGTGACGCTCCAAAAGAAATTTCGCGCTCAAATTTCACTTTGAAAATGGGTATCGTTTGAGATCCATCTTGATAAGCACTATAGATAGATATATAACATATATATATATATATATATTGTTATCGCAAATAGCTAAATTCGGATGATATCGGTTATGAAGTGGCTTCAGGAAATATGCTTTTGTTAGGCAGCTTTTTGGCCGATAATCTGATAGAATGCATGGTTCAGACAGGTGCTGTGTAACTTGCTGCGCGCTGGTACTGTTGGGTGCGCTTGAGTACCAGTCTAATATCTATATTCTCACACAAACCGGAACCTGCTGTATTTTTTATATACGCAATACTGCCGCATACATCATAATAATAAATTCAGAATTGCCTTTCACGGCTAATCGTCATGGCTTAAAGATGTCATGAATTATTTACAGTTCATAAAAAGTTGAGGGTTTACCTCTGAATATGACAACGTAGAGTCATCTGCTAATTGCTGTGAATCTATTTTTTATTAAAATGGCACTCATAAATTTTCATGCGCTCTTGCTGGGCATAACGAGGATATTTATAATAGAACGTTTCAATCATTACAGGGATTATGGCCCAAAATCTGGAGTAGACTTAAATCTACATGGTAATGTTTTGTTTATTGAAATTTAAACTTATCTCCCCTCGCAAGATGGATCTTCTAAAGGATTAGGCCTAGCCGTTGTTTAATACAGATGACTTTTGTTCTCGAAATGGGGTTCGCGCCCGCAGCGGAAGCTATGTGCATTTTGTAATATATTATATATATATATTTCATTTTAATAATTTTCAAAGCATTGACCACACAATTACTGATAGGTTTCACGTAGGTGTTGAAAATGGGTTTTGCACAAACGTACTTTCCCCTGAATGTCTTGTACACAGTTTCTCCGGTGAAACTGCAGTTATTTCGAAATGGTAATAATTGATTATTCCAAACCTAATCAATTATGCAAATTTTGTATGTAGATCTTAAAGAGTTATTTTCAGAGACTGCCTAAAATGTCATCTGCCGATTCTATGATGCCAGTGGGTCTATGTGTCAAAGAAAGATATTCACATCCTTCAATTATGTAAATTGACATTGAAATTAATTATGAACATCTGAAGTCATAGATGTTATTGGAAGAATGCATACATAACATGCTTGCCAAAAATGGATGAAAGCAAATAAACCATTATGGAGACTGGGAGAAAATATCTTGTGATTATGTGATTTTCTTGGAGCCGTGGCCGCTATAAGGAAATACATAAAATGGCATTTGACCTCTAAAGTAAAAGAAAAAATGACACAAGTTGTCCGTCCTTAGATTCGATGTATTTCGAGAACCCCTTGGGCTATTTTAAATATTTTTGCAGATTCTAAATTCTGGAGCCCTGCTCTTTCAAAGTAGCTATAATTTACGGCCCAGGACTATGAGCAAAAAGAAAGACAAAAAAATATGTAAAAAAAAATAAATAAAATGCAAACAACAGAAAATTCCTACTGCAAATGTGCCTGGGTGGAGGAAGGGCCTCCAAATTTGAACACCCTTCCTTTTTGTAGGCGTGATGCTTTAGGACAAAGTAAAGCCCTCTGAAAATAAAACAATTGTATCTACCGTGGTAGGGACGGGTCTCTCAATTCGAACGCACCATTCTCAGTGTGATATCTTGAGACCCTCTCAAAATGACATTTTTATGTGCCTCGCCGGAGGGCTGTAAAGTCAAACCCCTCCATATTCCAACACACAATTCTGAGTGTGATATTAGAGACAGAGAAAAACCCTCTGAAAATGACATTTTGATGTGCCTTGCTGGAGGATGGTAGAAGTCAAGCGCCTCTATATTCCAACACACCAATCTGAGTGTGATATTAGAGGCAGAGAGAAACCCTCTGAAAATGACATTTTGATGTGCCTTGCTGGAGGATGGTAAAAGTCAAACGCCTCTATATTCCAACACACCAATCTGAGTGTGATATTAGAGGCAGAGAGAAACCCTCTGAAAATGACATTTTTATGTGCCTTGTTGGAGGGTGGTAAAGTCAGATACCTTTATATTCCAGCACACCATTCTGAGTGTAATGTTAGAGGCAGAGAAAAACCCTCTGAAAATAACATTTTGATGTACCTTGTTGGAGGATGGTAAAGTCAGACACCCCTATATTCCAACACACCATTCTGAGTGTGATATTTGAGGCAGAGAAAAACCCGCTGAAAATGACAATTTTATGTACCTTGTTGGAGGATGGTAAAGTCAGACACCTTTATATTCCAACACGCCATTCTGAGTGTGATATTTGAGGCAGAGAAAAACCCGCTGCAAATGACAATTGTATGTACCTTGTTGGAGGATGGTAGAGTCAGACACCTTTATATTCCAACACACCATTCTGAGTGTGATATTTGAGGCAGAGAAAAACCCGCTGAAAATGACAATTTGATGTACCTTGTTGGAGGATGGTAAAGTCAGACACCTTTATATTCCAACACACCATTCTGAGTGTGATATTTGAGGCAGAGAAAAACCCGCTGAAAATGACAATTTCATGTACCTTGTTGGAGGATGGTAAAGTCAGACACCTTATATTCCAACACGCCATTCTGAGTGTGATATTTGAGGCAGAGAAAAACCCGCTGAAAATGACAATTTCATGTACCTTGCTAGAGGACGGTAAAGTCACACACCTAGCACACCATTCTGAGCGTAATATTTCAGACGGGGAAAACCATCTGAAAATGACATTTTTATGTACCTTGCTGGAGGACGGTACAGTCAAATGCCTCTGTATTCCAACACACCATTCTGAGTGTGATATTAGCAGCAGACACCAATCCTCTGGAAATGACATTTTTATGTACCTGGCTGGAGGACTGTAAAGTCAAACACCTCCATATTCGGACACCACATTCTGAGTGTGATATTTGGGACAGAGAAAAACCCTCTGAAAATCATACTTTACTGTACCTTGGTTGGGTACAATCTTGCGATGTTGATTCTTTGAGACAAAAAACAAAAGGATGATACAGGAAGAATTGGCCTTTATGAATGAAACATTGGTGTGCCATGGCGGAGGACAGGCCTCGCCAGTTGGGCATACCATTATGAGTTTGGTACTTTTATGCAGAGAAGAGGTTGCCATCTGTGAATGAGACATTTGTGTACCATGGTGGAGGGCAGGCCTCGTCATTCGAACATACAAAGGAATTTCCTTTGTAAATGAAATATATGTGTACCATGGTGGAGGACAGGCCTCGTGAGTTGAGCATACTCTCATGAGTGTGGTACTTTTAGACAGAGAGGAAGTTGCCATCTGTAAATGAAACATTTGTTTACCATGGGGGAGGACAGGCCTCGTCATTTGAACATACAAAGAAATTGCCTTTGTAAATGGAATATATGCGTACCATGGCGGAGGGTAGGCCTTGTGAGTTGAACATACAGACAGAGAAGAAATTACCTCTGTATATGAAATATATGTGTGCCCTGGTGGAGTTCAGGCCTTGTGAGTTGAACATACAGAGGAGAAATTGCCTCTGTAAATGAAATGTGTGCCATGATGGAGTGCAGGCCTTCTGAGTTGAACATACAGACGGATGAGAAATGGCCTCTGTAAATGAAATATGTGTACCACGGTGGAGTACAGGCCTTGTGAGTTTGAACATATAGACAGAGAAGAAATTGTCTCTGTAAATGAAATATATGTGTACCATGGTGGAGTACACGCCTTTTGAGTTGAACATACAGAGGAGAAATTGCCTCGGTAAATAAAATATATGTGTACCACGGTGGGGTATTGGCCTTTTGAGTTGAACATACAGACAGAGAAGAAATTGTCTCTGTAAATAGAACATTACAACAATTAAAAATAACAAATGGGTGCCATAGTGGACAGGCCTTGTGAGTTGAACATGCCAATATGGGTGTGGCACTTTTTGACAGAGAAGGAATTGTCTCTGTAAATACAACATTAATTGTGTACCATAGTGGAGGACAGGCCTGGTGGTTTGAACATGCGATTATGAATGCGGCGCCTTTCGACAGAGAAAAAATGGACTCTGTAAATACATAAAATAAAAAATGGAGCGTTGTGTACCATGGGGAGGACGAGCCTCCCAAATCGAGCATACCATTGCGGGGGTGATACTTTTGGACAGAAAGACCTCTGCATATGAATCATTTATTTGCCATGATGGAGGAACTTGCCTCTCCATTATTTTGCACACACCATTGTGATTTCGATACTTTCAGACAGAAAAAAAATCTTCTGAAAACGACATTTTGTGTACCTTGGTGGAGGATGGACCACCAAATTTGGACCGCACTACTGTGAGTGTGGTATTTTCAGAGAGAGCATGGCCCTCTGAAAATTAAGTTTTTATGCGCCATGGTGGAGGGCGGCCTGGGCCATCCAATTTGGACACGCTATCGTGATTTTGATATTTTCAGACAGAGAAAAACCCTCTGAAATGAAATTTGTATGTATCTTTCTGTGTGACCTGCTTTCATATTTAAGCGCACCATTCTGATTGTGATATTTAGAAGCAGAGTAAAGCCTTCTGGTAAAAAAAAAATAAAAAAATAAAAAATAAAAACAAATACAAAAATACGTGTAACATGGATAGTGGAGAACGGGCCTCCAGTTCGAACACGTCATTGTGATTTTGAGCCTTTGAGACAGAGAAAAGCCCTATGAAAATGGTATTTTATGATGGATGGCGGGCCACCCAATGGTTCGCCTGTTTTGCAGTGTGGAACATGCGTGCTGTCTCAAGCAGCCTGCCTAAATTCCATGGACATTTGGGTCACGGTCTTCGAGGAGACTACACCTTTATATACTGTCAATTTACTCGTTCATAAAAGGGGAAAAATCGGTTGATGTTGCAGGATTTGGTCAGATCATCCCCAATATTTTGTATCATTCGCTTGGCGAACCGTATGGTTGTATATTCTTTGTTCCCAGCTAAATCCCGAGTTCCTTTCCTCTCGCCGTCCGTATTCTGCTTATAGAAATGTGTGCCATCGTGTGTACTCAGAAATGATTTCTTTCTCGTGATGCCGCAGGAGTTTCCAGACGCCTTGTGTTTTCCCTTTAACTTGTTTGCAAAACATCCTCTCGATCAAACTGCAATTCCGTTTAAGACAGCGCTCCGCACTAGTTGGAACCGACCGGCCGGGAAACGTCCATTGCTAGCATTCGTCGGTTTTATCGCCGCGTTTTGTAGTCTTGGTTCCGAGACCCTTTTGTCCCCATTTTTGTTTGCTTCCGCTAAAACGAAGTCGCTGTTTCTCAGCGGATCGGCTCGACAATGTATTCGATTCTAAAATCTGTTGTATTACACGCTCTGAAAGAATCGATTCTACCGTTCTTTGCTCGGTTCTTTACTTCCACGAATGTCTCGGATATTTCTTCAAGCGGGTCTTGGCTTTTTCTTGACTTTTTCGATCATTTTCCCCCGACTTTCCGTGGGAGACCATGAATGGATTATGCATAATTTGGCTAACCCGCGGTCACCCTGGGTGCGGTTTTTGAGGTCGTGTTTCCGGAATTTTCAAGTTCATCGCGTCGCTTTGCCCGTTGAAGGATTGCGCGATCCGCGTGACCCAGTTTGTCATGCCTGGGGGAAATATTTTTCGGGTTTGCGTGCAGGCAGACGTGTCGTTAAAATCCGCGGAGAAACTCCTGTAGTGCAGCTGGTTTCCGTTTCGCAGCTGAAGCTTATTTAGACATCAAATAAGTGATACGAAATATTTGTGTGGCGCTTTCCAGAGACCAGTAGGGTAAGTATTTTAAAGACTCCATTCAGCAGGGCAAAGAATAACGACAAATAACTCGACGAACGGTACAGTGTTTGTGGACAAACACAGGGCTGTTTCGTTTTTGTGTAAAGTTTGGTGATTGAAATGAAATTTCAAAAATAAAAAAAAAATCATAGAAAATTAGCAGATGAAGTCATCATGACGTCACTTCGGCTTCTGCATGCTGGTGGCAGTATCTACCTACCCACCAATTTTCATGACGATTGGACCTATCCTAATATGTGTTTAAAAAAAAACAAAAAAAGAACATTGTTGGTGATATCATCATGACGTCACACATTTTCTCCCTTTTAGGGCATATCTTTGAGACATACCAAAGCTATAACACAAAGAATTTTCAAAATATCTTGTTTTGTTCGCTAGATATATTGAAAAGGATGTTACGATTTTGAGATTTCAAAATTCATAAAAAATCACGTGATGACGTTTATCATGACGTAAATGTTCGGCATACATTCTGAGCAGTTAGTCTAAGTGTCTGCCACATTTAAAGCCAATCGGCAGCATAAAAGTAGCCAAAGTGCCGGTACGAAAGAAAACGTGTACAAGTGCTATAGGGGGCCTAGGCATTTGGCTGGAAAAAAAAAAAAAAAAAAAACTTAGCGAAGACAAAGGCTGTTTTGGAAAAGTTTCCGAAACGGCCAATAATAATAATAATAACGAGAAGGATGACGAGTGAGCATGTGAGATATTTCTATTCTTCCGAATGTAAATTGAAAGGTATAACCTTGGTTGACAGCTAGTGTCTTTACGTACTTACTCTTCCGCCTTTCCAAATTTCCGCATCATAATTGATTTTATATTCAATTTATGTTTTCAAAGCAATAATATTCACGCACAGGAAAACATCAGAAGAGTTTCACAAATGGTGGTACGCGTATTCGTGACATCCCAACTTTGTATGGTTCAGTATAATCCAATGAAACATTGTCTACATAAAGAAGTATTGATTAGTGACAGCAGCCACATCATTTCGGGGTTGTGGGGATGCAGAATATATCTCCATTTACACACACTTTCTAGCAAGATCACCCACAGATAGACATTAACTCCAGATAAAAGAGAAAATGAAGATAGGCCAGAAGGCAATTAATATGGAGTATTATGTTTCAGGTGGAATTTACAAATCCGCGCGCTTGAGTGAAGGCAGCCATGAGATTACCCGACGATATGTACATGCATGATTGTACATTGCATGAGTTAGGACACTGGTGTGTAAAGAACTGAGGTGTTCAATTAAAATAAAACCGTCAGAGTGTAAATTTCTGGAGATCAGCCAGTTTGTATATAGGCCTAAGTAAAAGTATTATACATTTTGGTTTTCTTCAATGCCACATGTAATAGAGTAGGCCTATACTGTTTCCAGTTTCTTTGTTCACTTTGAAAATGTGTCCGGGTTTGCCTGTGGTCAGTTTCCATTGTGGATTGTTTGACGAATTTTAAGTTCAGAAGTCGTATCACTCATTGAGTGATCCCCACAATGTCGCTTCCTAGGTTGTATCGTAAAAATGGGTGTGGCCCCTGGCCATGCGGCATTCTGGGTTTATGACTTCTGGCTAGCGCTCACCCGAGCAAGGATACTGACAATTTGGGAGACAGCTGGCATGGGGCGGGATGGCTCAGTTGGTAGAGCGGCCTGTACGGTAGCTTGGAGGTCGCAGGTTCGAATCCCGCTCCTGCCAGTTTCTTTGTAAATGATTTAAATAAGACTTAGTGTACATCTGCTAATTTAATTGGATGAAATTCGGAATACATGAAAACAGATTACATACACATGGTGTATTTCATATTTCTGATAACCACACACTGAACTCGGTGGCAGTTCTAACCTTTAACGTAAATGCAATTTTGCAATAATGGTTTGCATTCTTGACAGAAATCAATCGTATTCAGCGAAAAAAAAAAAAATTATCTCAAGAATTAAAATAAATGAGTGAAGCTAATGGAGTGGACCATCTACTTTGATTTTAAATCGACAGCATTTGAGTGGTTTGCTTGGCTTGCTATACTTCTCTTCTTCATGTTCGCCTTTTCAAATATTAGTATGCACGGATTGCCACGCATGTAGGAATGTAATATATTTAGTGAAAGCATTTTGTTCGGGAGACATATGACTGATGAAGACAATGATGCATTTAAGCTCCGCCTTGCAGGCAAGGTAAGTACGAGCGTTTTTCAGTCAAAAGTTGACAAGACACCGCAACAACTACTTTATTGTGCACGGAACTGGTCTGAAATTTTCACAATACTGGGCCTGGCCATGATGACTGGCTGCCAAAAAAAAAAAAAAAAAACTAAGCCGGCATACATGTTGGTACAGGTGATTTAACAAGACTGGCAAAAACTCATCTTTTATGAAAAGGTAATTAGAAAAATTGAGACATTTTTTATTCATTCATTCATTTCATTCGCATTGGCTGGTTGGAATCCTGGATTGAAGGGTGCGCCTTCAGGTGAGTTGTCATTGTCGGGAGCGTCCGTATCAAAGAGAAACCTGAGAAACTCCAAGTTATTCAACCTTTAGGAGCTCCAAGCCGTTATTTTGTATAGCCATGTATCATGCTGACGTACATGTATCCACAGGGTGCATGTTGGGGTTTGTGTGCTGATGTTTGTTTGTCTCGGATTTTGCGCGTTCCACGTGGAGCGGTGGTTGCGCGTGGTTGGACGGTGGTTCGCAGGCTGCGTTGACACGATTCAGGTGCGATTCGACCGCGATAGGTCGAATCTTTCCGCGCACATGCTGCATCTTGGTTACAAGGTGGTGCGATTTGTTAGCAGGGCGCGTTCGCAGTGAGCTGATGGCCCTTTTTGCGCATGCTTCAAGTAAATATCCCGCATTACCGGATGAGGTACGGGTGAGGTACGGTTGAGGTACGGTTGAGGTATGGGTGGTATTTAGGGGGTCTAACAGCCAGGGAAAGGGAGTGGCTTCGCTATCTTGGTTCGGAGCGAAGAATCTCTCGCCCATATCTAAACCTAGTAGACTCTGGAGCCCGAACAAAGCGGTGCAAATAGAGTACTATGTTCCAGAAGTTTCTGTATAGGTGTATCTCGCATACGCCAGGTCAATCTCGTGTACGCCAGGCGTTTCGAGAACCTGTGTAAAAGATTATTTTTGGATGTGACGTAATTTGTACGACTCTCTAGAATTTCTAGTAATCTCTGGAATGAATGAAATTCTGTATATACGGGCTAAATTCGGAATAGAATCAGGACTTGATTTTCGACGGTGGACTTGAGATTTCGACGGACGGAGAATTTCGTTGAGTTCATTGAGCCATTTTATCCGGACCTATGACCTGTATATGACTAGTCTGCGTAGGAACGTCTGGAGGCAGTTAGAGCTGAGTTATATTTCCGGAAAAGAGACATTTATTTGTGAACTGTCGTCGGTTCATTATTTGGGGTCTCATATCCCCATATTATCGCGACGGGAGCCAGTTGGTGTCGTCCCCCGCTGTTTCTGTCTCTCTTCGGCTGTTTTGGAGGTGAATTCGCCCCGTGTTCCAGCTCGTCAAAGAACTGTATTCGCTCGCATTATTGGAGTCGGTCCTTGTCCGTTGCTGAGTGCCCAAGCTGTTCAAGTCCTCGACCAAGCCCTAGCCCAAGTCCTCGCCCATTGCAGAGCTGCCCAAGTCGTCTGAGCCATCGCCTATATAAGTCCTGCCCGTAAGATCTGTTAAGTTATATATTGTATTATATCTTTTCTTAATTCTACACTTGTTAAACCCTGTTGATTCTCGAATATTCTCATTATTAAATCACATTGTTTCTTTGTTCTTTATATCAGTGTGATCTTGTTTGATTTCTTTGTTGCATCTGAGAAAATTCATGCTTTTTCTAGTTATTTATATTTACGGATAGTCTGGAGATTTTCAGACCGTAACAATATATAGACCCAGACTAGTTCACGGACCAAAATTTACTAGAATCCCTTTTTGGGGTATATGTTGAAATGACGGAAATCAAAGCCATTTTATATAGTTTTTGTATTACACATCTCCATATTGTCCCTAGACCTATGTTACATGCCGTAATAAACGAGCTTTAAATAATAAGGAAGTTGAACATTTAAAGGTAGTTCAAGAAACGGTCCACGCATGCTCCATACATGTATAGACATTTTTCATACATGTGACGTTAAACGAGACCGTGTTGGACCTGCTATGGCGTAGGTAATGATAATGAAGTGCCTTCTGCAGTAAACCATGGCCAAGCATGCATTTCGCTTGGTTTAACCTGCATACCATTGATGATCACTTCAATGTTGTTTTCCAAAAATGCCCTTGAAATATTATGCAAACAAGGCAACAATAAGACGAACACAAATCCAGAAGGATCTGCTGTTAGGCCAAGTAAAAAAAAAAAGGAACCAGTTGATCGTCCCCGCCCGCATCCTTTTTTTGAAGCCGCATCCTTTTTTGTTATTTTTTCCCTCCAAAAAAGCTAGATTTTTCATGTATTTCGCTTTTGTTTTTGACCATTCTTTCGATGATCGATTTCTTTTTCCAATATTTTAGACTTCTGCAAAGCCAGCGAGGGTGGTAGTTCACTGGCATTCGCGATATGCGAGCTGAATAGTTTGTTGAAGTGAAAATGCAATTGAAAAGAATTCCATGTATAAACAATTGGGTGCCGGTACTTTACATAGAACACTGTTTAACATACTAAAAAGCTGGCGGTAATTTTGAACTGAACATTTGGCGACCAATTTTATATATTTTTTTTTATTATTAATTCTTTCTGGTAATAAAACCAAGGATTCCTCAAAAGCGCCCTTGGCACTGTAGCTCGGAAGCCTGAAGAAACCTGTAGAGAGAAGACAATGAGAAGAAGTTACAGTTTTAGAGGTGGGAGGAAAACCCCAGAAGAATATTCTGGGGAAACCCACGGAATCAGGTGGGGACTGAAAACCCAATCCACATGTGGACCAGGGCAGGAATCGAACCCAGGCCACAGCGGTGAAAGGCGGGGACAGTAACCACTGCGCCAACCTGATTTCATTTAAATTCTTAGCGGCCATCTTGAAAAAAATAACAAATAACAAATAAAAAGGCCCCCATCCTCCTCTTTTTGAAAAAAAAATCCCGGATGATCAACTGATATTTTCTTTTTTTGGCCTTATGGTAATGTGTTCGGTGAAATAAATAATTAAACCTAATGCAATTAGTATAATAATTACCGGCGATGGGTCATTTGGGAGACATTCCTATAGACCTGTGCACAACATTCTTTTCAACTTTAATGTAACCTAACCCAAATATCCCTTATCCTACCCCCACGAATTTCGGTATATTTATATTTTGGACCATCCTCTATCGATATAACCCAGTTCCGATAGTAAAATTCTCAATATTTAAGGGGCTTTGACATTAGGGAGACATTGAAATATCTCCCTAATGTCACTAGTCTCCATAAGGTATAATGACAAAATTATGACAAAATGTCTCCTTAAGGGACCATTAACAGTTATAATTGCTATTCCGTGTATTGTAATGGGATTTGTGGTGAAAGCCAACCTCATTAATAATTAAACCAAAGGCGTATATTCCGGGGGTGGGGCATATGTCCCCCACTTTTTGACAAGGGGGGGGGGGGGGGTGGAGGTGGGGGTGGGCCGTAGGACAGGGGTAAGATTTGAGGAAAATGACAAATCTACAAAACATTCGGAGGCATTTGATTTGTATGGCATTGCTGAAAAATGCTTAAAGAAAACTGCATTTTCTACCGAAAGATACGGTTCACAAAACTTCACAATTGGAGAAAAAAAATAGGGTTATAATAGAATTAGAGACTGTTTCAGGTTGCAGAGGTCATTTTGGAATGATTCAAAACAAATCTTCCGGAAATCTGGAAGACGTCTCATCCAAAATCCTGAAATCAGGAAAATACCGGAGAAACATCACCCCTTATAGGATGATCCCCCAGATTTTTGTTACAAAAAGGACGGAAAGAGGAAATTTAAAAGGAGAGGCCATGGAGCCAATACGGAAATGTAAATTTCACGTAAAATTCCCAGTAGAATTGTCGGAAAGTATATAGGTCTGTGTATGGACAATTATTACCACACACCGTATAATAAACAGCGCCTGCTATTAGAAAATGTCTGATCTCCCCCCCCCCCCCCCCCCCCCCCTCGAAATTTTCACGTTCGGCGGGTTTCGGAAATGTCATATCATCATCATCATTATTATCCCCTTTCAGTGCAGACTCGAATATACACCCTTGAGTTAACTTTTCCAAGGCGAGAGGCATAATCCTCGAATAATGACAGAACCTTTTGAGGCGAGCAGAAGTGACAAGTTGAAGTTACAATGTCTGATGCATGAGGTATGTTCGAATCTCACCGGGAGTTATATGATGCCTATGTTCCTGGGCTCTCTCCACCCATAAAAAGCCGCGCCAAAGCCAACCTTACCCCAGGGTTTAGTGGCTAGTGATAGCATCAGGCCCGTCGCTAAGGGGGAGGGAGGGGCAAGGGCCCCTTGGCAACCAATCCCCTCCCCCCCCCCCCCCCATTGGCAAAAACCAAAAGCATCAAGAGTTGTGTTTTTTTTCTTGTAATGTGGCCATGTGCCCCCACCCGATGCCCGGAGCTGGCGACGGTACTGGATATAGCATAGGCCTACTGCTCGAGCGCCATACATGGGGGACGCGAAGTTGCGTCAAACCTGCACCCGGTATATTTAGAAAATTAGTTTTGAAGTAGACGCGAAATTCATAAGCTTAAAGGAACCATGCTTCTCAAACTGGCCGGGTCACATTTTATTTCATAAATAGATTCATTTATATGTATTAAATGTGAATTAAAAGCCAAACTGGTTTAAGTGAAGTTTTAGTGTGATTATTTGCCGCCCAAAAATGGACCCCCCCCCCCTTTTTGGAATTTGTTGAGACTCAAATTGAGGGCGCTGTTCGTGACGTAGACCAAGGGGTGCACTACACTAATTCATGTCCGAATTTATGCGCCAGCTCATCAACATAAAATGTATACCCACAACTATTTTGAAAAAGGAGATTTTGTGCCTCCAAAAATTGTGGGATTGTGTAAACATAGCCCAGCATCAACTCTCTGGTTTCTGGGCTTCCATCTGTGTGCAGACTTGATAAAATTACTGTTGAAAAATGGGTCCTATTTGCCCGAGAAAGTGGAGGGATGCCATGTTAAAAATGGCTGTTGATCGGCTTGGGAAATAGGACTTTTTTGGAGGTGGGTTTGTTTTGTGTCAATAATTAAAAATGTAATTGGTTAACCCCCCAAAAATAGAAAAGAAATGGACAGACAAAAGATCAGACAATAAGTGGCATTTGTTTGTGTAGACCCCAGTGATGCTGGGGTACAGGTTATTGGGCCCTGAACTTTGTTGATTTTACACTGTTGTCAATGGAGCTGGAATTAGTGTGGTGCACCTCAAGGCGCCGAAATTCATGGATCGACTCGATAGTCTGGACCCGGACCCGTAAATGATGCATGTACATTGTATACACACTAGGTCTACACGTGCAATTTCGTAAGTTGCAACAACTAACATCGAACTTACCCTGATTTTTTCTCTTTTAGCGAAGGCTCCTCGGGGAATGGGCCGTTTAACTGCTTTTGCCTGTACCTTACTCACATCTGGGAACTTTGTTAAGATGGCAGTGGACTTGAGCATATTTTTAATGGTCATCCCATGATTTAAAAATACCAGTATCGAAACACGACGGCTCAAAGTGGTCGCTACATAACGCTGAAAAGCTGCTGGGGCCGGACCACTTTGCTCTTGTCACCTTCACTTTCGCCGTCCAAATTCTCCGATATTTCGCATCAGTTGGAAATATATGAAGGCTTACTCCACCCTTCGTTGTTTTGCTGCACCCAGCAGCCACACACCTTGTCGGCATGGCCGAAAAACACTATTTTTTGCTTAGATTTTGGACGAAGAATTTTCGCCGTTCTGCACACACACACGTACATGTACACACAATGCATACGCGTGATGCAGCAGAATCTGTAATGTGCCTCGATATACGTCACACACTTATGTTAATGAGGGTCCCACTCAGGGGGCGGAGTAGCTTGGACAAACATTTTCAAATATTTTTTTCTCATATTTAATCTGGGAAATAATTGTCTCTGGACACAAAATATCATTGTCAAGATAATACTTTATTGTTTTAAGCAGGAATAATGCAATATAAATCCTAAATCATGTTTCCTTTAAACATAACATCCTCCACTTCACCCGATTTGATACCGAATGATTGACTTTCGATGACGAACAGTGTTTGGGACTTTGGTTGTGCCGGTGTAGGCCCTATATATGATTAGGATAGTAATCGCAAAGCTAACTAAAGTACTCTTGTGGCCATAAACTTATACAAGACAAGGCATTGCATTGAATTTTGACATTTCTAAGAATGGTTTAATATTGACATTTGGGAAAGAAGTAAAAAAGTGATCATAAATCAAAATAAATTATGGAAGTAATTTCCATGCTTTGCTGAAAAATCACGAGCCGTACACTTTAAAGTATTTACGGGAAATTACCTGGCAGCTATAGGTGCCAATCAATTCCCGTAAATGAACCTAAAAAGATCCCCTGTAAAAAAATACAGTTAGTTTAATGGAAGCTAGGTTGCCAAAAAGTAATTGAAAATAAATGATTGAATTGGAAACCATTATTAGATGGAAGTATAAACCTGTTATACATACCTATAGATGTACCTGTAGTTTATTCCGCCACGATAAAGTCATGGTTTCCCATGAACAATTTCGATATTTGTACACAAAATGATATGTAATGAAATTCTTCACCTATGTTTGAAAAAAATCAAAATGTTATTGCGGAATTGTTTGAATAATTAGAAACATATTTACATAATTACATAATTACAGTACGAGTACATTTTTATGAGTACGAGTACGAGTAGGCTACGAGTACGAGTACTTTCTTCCAGTAAAAGCCGAAGTGTTTTCTTAAAAACAGCAAAGAAAAGAAAGAGATTTCTTCACAATACATAACATGACGCTGACACTGACTTGCATGGTATGTTTTCTATAAAAAAAAAATAAACAAACTTTTATTTGACTATACAGACTGGCAAAACAGTTTTAATATTGGTGTAAATCTATTTTAGACATTAGTTTGCGCAACTTCTAATGAATGTGAATTCCTACACACTTTACCTCTTCCCCCTTTTGAACTTGTCATGAACAATTAGGAAGTGTAGTGAGCGGCCATGTTTGTTTGAAACTTCAAATAAAGTGTATAAACATGGCAGCCGGTGCGGTAGAACACTTTTGAAATTGGGGGGGGGGGGGGGGGGGGGGGGCGAAGCATCGCCGACCCTATATGTTTTTAAACTTTATGCGGAACTGCCAAAAGTTGGGGGGGGGGGGGGGGTGGCCCTCCGGACCCCCTGTTCCTCCGCCAGTGCATGGGAGGCTGGGAGCCATGAAAAAGTGTGGTTACATTTTCACTATAACACTGTGCCATTATGCTTTAACGTTAAAACACAAAAACTACAGACGCGTGATATTTACATCCACAGTAGGCCTACCGTAATTTTACACCCAGAATCCGTTAAAACAAAAATACGGTGTTTTTTAAACCTTTTTTTTTTACAGTGGTGCCGGTATACTTCTGTGTCACAGGATTTCGTGAACAAACTCCAAAAACATGGTCCTAGTCGAAAAGTCAATATCTTGCGAACAATATAAGTTTTAAAGATATTTTGGTACTCTGAGGAACCTTATTAATTGGCCCTTTATTTTTTTATATAAAATATGGGTTAATTGTTGGGTTCGGTTATTTTGACTTGCCCATAAAGTCATGCCAACGCAATAAGCCGAAGGACGACAACTAACAAGCTCATTTCACTGTCATTTGTCTTACAAAGTTTTAATTTTTTCATCAATCTGTTTCTATAGGTAATTAAGTTACTCGTGGTTTTGCATGTATGCCTTACAGGGGGATTGGGGGAGAGGGCGGGGGGCTATATTGCAGGTAACCAATTTTCAGCCAATATGCTAGTGTAGGCCTATCATTAAAATTGCACAAATTGAAATAATTCGTCAAACAAATCACACAATTAAGAAAGACAGTTAAAATTTTACGAGTTTGAAGATAAAAAGACCGAGTGCCTAACTCAGTAAACAAAAATCTTAGCTGAAAATCGATTACCTGTAATATTACCCCAAATTGGACCCCAATTAAGGCTTACCATAAGCGAATTTAAAACAGAAAATGACTGATGACATCAAACTACGTATAAAATATGCTGATAGAATGAAGGATGTTGTCCACGCTTCATCATCATCATGACTGTTTCTGAACCTAGTTATTTTCACCATTTTCAATGTACAGAAACATGGATGTACAGCGCAAAAGACCTTGCAGCCTTTGAGTATACCCGAAGAATGTACGAGCAGTAGTATTAAGCTGGGTGGGGGTGGCCCCCTGCTTGTTACTGTTTTTTGTACTTAAAGGTACGATAAAGCACCGGCAGAGCTGACAACATTATAGTTGCAAACAGTGTTCATAGTTTTTGGATACATGAAATAAACCTGTGAATGTTTAAGCGAACTGAATACGTCATCCGAGTCGCTGATATATAACGAGCAGTATACATCTAATACAATTTTTGGCTAGTAAGCTGTTTTATTTTTTTGTCTGTGTTGCGGTGTTTGTTATATATATAGCTGAGCTGAGCAAAATTTTCTATGCTTCAGAAAGTTTTCAATAAAAATAGGTTATCGGCCAAAACTGGAAGTGCCATGTACATATATGAACTGGTTCCCTCTCAACTTATTTTTGCTTAGCAAGGACATTTGCTATCCGGCTCCATGAAATCAGGTCCAGGGACCAGTTTCAGGGAGATGCGTAGCTTTAAACAAGCAGCAAATTTTGCTGCTGAGCAAAATTCTGCTTAGAGTCATGAAATAAGCCATATGCCTTTAAATATTATGTTTTTACCGCGCAGCTGCACCGGGCTGGCCGCTAGGGACCTACGGCTTACCGATGCCTACGGCAGGCTGCCCAACCAAGGCCGGCTTCACCTGGCAGACAGGGCACCGCCTTCACGACACAGAGAACAACAACCCACACAACTATTGGTCAGACGTGTTGCATCTCCAAGGTCCGTACGCGAAATCCGACATGCAGCAGAACTTCTGCATGAAGACGACGCACTGCATCAGCGAGAAAGATCTCGCCTGGCCGGACGGGAAATACTGCGTGTTCCAGTATGGAGACAAGTGCCCAAATGGTACAGAAAACTAGTATTGTAAGAAAAAAGTCGATCACTATCTTCCCCAATGGTGTTCTCGCTTACCACTGCTCTAGTTTGCTTAGTGAATTTAGAGTCCACTATAAACTTGTAGATGTCCGAGTCAAAATCCTTAAAACCTCAGAAAATAATTATCTGGGAATAATATAGGTCTGATGTCTTCAGTGCATTCAATTTGGACAAATACCTGCAACTCTGGTTAGTTTTCAGTTGCTAAACGAGTGGGAAAGAGCTATTTTTTTTACTTCTGGGTGGAGAGAAACAATCATGATAAAGTGTCTTGCTCAAGGACACAAGTGTCATGACCGGCCAGGTCGGATTCGAACCCACTGACTCAGTCACCAGAACTTGGACTGGATACACACCCCACTATTTGTATATACCTAATGCTTGACTTATTTCTCCAGATATGTCAACTGGCTCCATATTCTGGGATGACGAGGATACTGTCAATCATAACGCAGTCAGCGGCACCGTCCCTGCGGGGGTATATAACCAAGACACCCTGATCAACTTCTGCTGCATGACCGCAGGCAACGCATCCCGGCCCATAGTCTTGCCGACCGGCCACCCATTCTATCTCTTCGCCTACGACAGCAAGCAATGTCAGGAGGTGCACGGCATGTCCGCGTCTGAGGAGAGGTTCCGATGGGACGACGAAGATACGAACAACCGGAACCAACGCCTAGGAAGTCACCCTTACGACTCTGGGAACCCGAATAATCACATACTACATTATTGTTTTTACCAAAGCCTAAACCATACCCTAGTCATTTGATGTGAGGTGCCTGTTTGCCTCCGGCTGAAATGTGGGTGTGAACTCATAATACCTAGAAGTGACGTCACACTGTGCTTACCACGTTTCCCAAATGGGGACATGAGAAAAGATTACCCCCGCCAATAGTATAAGGATTCTGTAATGAAATGTGCCATACATTATATCCTATGTATAGAAGCTTATTTTATGTTTACTTCGCATTAGGGCCTAAAGAAAACAATTGCCGTTTCCTTTACATGCGGGGATAATGTTATTTGGACGAACGTATCTATCATAGGCAAACTTAATTCGATTCACATGTATTGGCGAAGCAAGCAATTTGTTATTTTCTAGATTTCGTACTCGAAAATTAACTGGACCTGTCTGTTCGACCAAAAGATACGGTCCTAACCAACACTGTGATAATTTCTTTGACAACCCTTTCTGGATCACAGGGAAATAAATCCAAACAATATCGCCCACTTGGTATTTTACTTCGGTAGTGTTTTCATCATACCTCTCTTCATTTTTCTTTGATTTTCCTCAGTATGACGTTTTGAAATATCACGAAAAACATGCAACTTCGAAACTAATTCGTGTATGTGATCCCGTAAGGTTTTGTGAGTGTACTCAGCTTTGGACAGGAGAGTTACATCTATCGGCAATCCTAGCCTATCTTAATACAACAGAAAGAATGGACTGAATCCCAATGAATTGTGTGCTGGTGTTGCACGATAAGCAAATTGTATAGCATTAATATAATTGTCCCAATCACTCTGAAATGCATTTACATAGTGAGAAACAGTATCAAAGATTACCGAGTTAAAACGTTCTTGCACTGCATTACATTGTGGATGCATGGTAAATAGAAGTATTTAATTTCTCAATTTGCATGATTCTACAAACTGCACGAACAATGTTTCTTGAAATGTGCCCCTCTATCACTCAAAAGTGTAACTGGGCAACCATGTTCACATAACACCAAATCAAACAATGCCCGAGCTATTGTTACAGCATCTATGGTTGACAATGGAACTAAAATAGGCCATCTAGTACAATGAACAGTAATACAAAGGACGTATCGATTACCCGAAATAGTTGTCGGCAAAGGGCCCATAATATCCATACTAACTCTTTCAAACGCACCAGGAACTTCCATGGTCACAAGTGGAGCCCGATTTTTATGTCGGTGTGTTTTTCTTTTTGAACACGATTGACAAGACCTAACCCAATTATCTTTGTCACGGTACACATTCTTCCAAAAATACCGTTAACGGATTTTGTGATACGTCCGAGTTTGCAATCCAAAATGTGCGGCCAACACAATTATCATGACAGTTATATAACACGATGTCTACAAAACATACCGGTATCTGGCAATATATTGTTTGTCAAATATTCCGTCATTGGACCTGCAAAGTTACCTTTTAACAAAGATTCTTTAACCCTTTCAATACCAAGGCATATTTTGTGACTGTGCTCTGGATACCACACTCATGTACATGACATGTCCAGTTCTTTACCAGACACTTTTGGCCAAGTTTTAGTGTATAGCGCCCTCACAAGGCAATGTAATGAAAGGCTATTTTCTTTGAAGTGTTGTGGAATCCTGAGGTTCATTGAGAAACAGCACCCCAACCTAACTAATTGAATGAGAACTAAAATATTGCTCTCTGAAAAGAGATTTATTTTGAGGGGTGGTTCATAAATCCCCAACTCTCAAGGATTGTTGTGATAATTGCACAAACTTGAACAAATTAGTAACGTTTGGATGCAGTTAAGAGGGCATTTCTCAAACCCTGGCTCGGGCTTCACGTAATTTTGTCGCCAGATTAGGCAAGATCTTGAATAGTTTTGGCTACATGTACATGTACAAATGTATATAAACGTTTGATGTTTTTAATGCAAGCAACAAGCAACATTTATTTCCTCTTCATGGTAATTCACAACAGATATAAAAGAATACAAATAAGAACATCAAGTCAAGAAGATCTTATAGAGGCAAAACCTAAAAAGCGACAGCTTGTGTAAGGCATACCAGACATAACAAAACACATTAAAAAAAAAAAGTAAAGATTTAGAAACATAAGTTATACAGTGTACACAAAGCAACTATAATACGCGTCGCTAGCGCTGATTTGACCAGCAATGAAAATCTATACAATGTGTCAAATCGAGCTAACTCCCTATAGCTGCCCATCTCCGTTACAAGCCATGAACAAAATTGTGAAAAAATAATCTTTTAGAATGTCAATGTATTACGGATCTGACAAATTCGAAGGGTCGATCAGAGTTCAGGAGACTGCAAAAATACAGGTCTACCTAGACAAGTACATGTAAACAAAATAGTGTGCATTTTAGGTTTTTTTCCCATTTTCACTCGAATTGGTAATTTTTTAAGGAAACGATTGTTTAGGAAGATTATTTATTCATGATTATTTTGGTACCTTCCCCATTTATTATAATTATTAGTTGCAATTTTGCGTCGATCGTAAGATGTGTAATTTCTGATCAATGTTTTGCGTGTGCAGTCAATACGACATGAAATGTGTGCACAGGCAGGCGCAACATTGTGGAATTATGAACTACATGTATGCTCAATTGTTAACCTCGCTGACCAATTATTTTGACTTCCTAGCTTTGTGATTTTTAGCATGCTTCGCACGATGGTCAATGCTGAATCAATTTTCAGCGGGCGCTGTGCACCAATGCAGGGTATAAATGCTGTGTATGCAGCTTCCCCCCCCCCCCCCCCCGATTCAATGTTGGGTTGGCAGTGTGCACCGTCACTCCAACATTGAAATGGGGGGGGGGGGGGGGGGGACCGCAATAAAACCTACTCGGGCGAATGCTTATCACAGACTGTGAAACTTCTCAAAGCATGGTATTACACACATTGGTTTGTCACACTGTTTACAAATTATGCGAGTTTGTTTCCGCTTGGCTCTGGTACTGCAAACAACACAGTTGCGCTTTTTGCCAGCAACATTTCTCCCAGGATAGTGATGATTTGGAAAGCGGCTGGAACCACATGTCACTTGACTGGCATGCTGAGCTGGGTTGTGCTTCCAGGTGGAAAGAAGTCCTTCTATCACTTTGACCCTGAAATCCAAAGTGGTCAAGTGCTGGTTTGTAGGGATGCTGTTGTATACAATGGTAGCATTCAACAAACAGATGTCAAGAATGGTCACGAAAACTCTTTTCCACCATTTCATCGATTTGTGAGGGTGCGAGTAGTACTGACACATTTGTGCTGCGAGATCACTTCCTCCCATGTATTTATTATAATCATTGACGACAGCAGGTTTTTTGATTGTACGAAGTCCACTCAAACTGTTTTTGCTCCGAATGTCTTTCGTGTCGATATCGCAGTTTCCAAAATTGGTAAGAAGAGTTACACGTTTGGCATCCTGCCAAACGACGCACAGTTGCCCGGCTTTGGTGTAAAACTGGGGGTCAGCACCTCTTCTCATGGGGAACTTTTTGGGGTTTGCACAATCTGGAATCCCTTGTGAGGTGTAGCGTACAGTTCCACGAGCTCCGAACTTTAACTGTGACAACTTGCAGACGAGAGCCGGGCTCGTGTACCAATTGTCCATGAAAATTAAATGTCCCTTATGTTCGAGTCCTTTAATAAGGTCGAGGACTACATGCCCAGCAGATGAAAGATTAGGTGGGTGGTGTGTTGAAGCATAACCAACGGAGGATTGACTAGATTCTTTTGATGTGGGCTGAGAGCCGGTGAACACCTTCCAGGCACATGTATAACCGGTTTCTGACTCGTTCAATGAAAAACATTTCAATCCCCATTTGGCGGACTTTCGTGGCATGTACTGTTTGAAACCAAGTCGGCCTTTGAACTTGATCATTGTCTCATCCGGTGAGAGGTTTCGGCCTGGCTTGTAAATGCGAGGAAAGGATGGCAATACAATGTCGAGCAGCGGGCGAACCTTGGACAGTTTGTCAGGGGGAGCATCACCTGGTTGAGCTCTGTTGTTGGCAAGGTGGAAAAATCGAAGGATCGCAGTGAATCGATTGCGAGACATGGTCGCCGAATACAGGGGACTTCGCAGAACTTCAGACCTGGACCAGTGCATGCTGTAGCGAGGCCTTTTGTTGATACCCATGCACAGAAGCAAGGCCATGAATGCCATCATTTCAGGAACAGTAGTTGGAGTCCAGGCAGGCTGATGATTGGCTACATCTGCACACATTGTTTGGTCGGCATAGCGATTGGTCTCCTCCACCATCAACTCCCACACTGCTTGGCAGAAGAAGAGCTGAAAGATCTGCATGGGTGACAGGTGACTGAAATCTTCCGTACAGCCAGTCTCTTCATTGAAGTTCATCGGTGGGCGCTTGCTGTAGGAGGTGCTTGCTTTATTCCATCCACACCTGAAATAGGAACATTCAGAAAGGTAATGGGACGCTATTCATTTCAAGGCACATTTTCTTTAAGGTAGTATACAACATTAGCTTTTGTTTTTTGGGTCCAACGGATTGATCCGGGGTTTAGTATTTGTTTGGACGACGGTTGGCCAACCATCTTTGGAAATTGCTACAAAATGTCAGTTTAGTTAAACAGAACAGCACACCAGGTGCCCTGATTTCACAGGATGCTCGAGGCTATTCTTGACTGTCAAGTACGGTCATTCATAATAATGAGGTATTTTTTCTTTTCTTGTCTGTGTGGGGTGGGGGGGGGGGGGGGGGGTGGTCGCAAATGTTGTATTACCTTTAATGACAAAACTGTCCATACAATGCTGTTTTTGGATGCTCATATCTAGTGTTCCCACTGAAATAAGTGCAGCCATGATTTAATTGCTGTAGGCCTTTTATCCCTAAATTCACATGAGACACAGATTGTAGTTAATATTTCTAGTATCTTACTTATCAATCTTATTCTTAGCGAACAAGTAAAAATACGGACATTCAGAAACATGTACGAGGCTGCTGTTCATTTGTAGACCAATGTTCTTATAGGAAATTGTGATTAATATTTTGATTTCGGGGGTACATGTACATTAATTAATATAAATTGTAGTTTTTAATTACATTCAAATCTCCTCCTTTTTATAGATTATTATTGCTGCCAGTCTTTTTTTTAGTAATTGAATAAGGCCCAATTCAGTGGAATTGAAATGTGTTTTTTTTTTCAGCATTGCATTTGCTGTCCTATCTGAACTTTGATTTGGATGCAAAATCATCACACTTAAATGCAAACTTAAACGTTCAGTGCTTTTTATGATTTTCCCCGCGAAAGAACATTAAAAAGCAAAGGTTACATTACAGTAGCCCAGTAATATTTTTATAGACATGAATGACGGATGCGAAACATTTCGAGACTAGCCAAGTTGAACCTTTTAAGTTTTATGAACCTCCCTACCTGAAGTTTGGCTTTCCCGACGAAGTTGACGAAGTTTGCATAGCTTCGCCATCACTGTCGTCAGATGTCGCTAGAGAAGATTCATCATCGGACATATCTGAACCGCTATCTGCGAAGATTTCCTCCAAAATCTTGGAAGCGTTTTCTGCCATGATAGCGGCTATAATTATAAAGTGGCGTCGCGTGGGGATGCAAACTGCCGAGCGCGCGCGTGCCTTTTCAAGTAAGTGTACGTGTAAACCAACTGCACAGCGCTGCCCAAAGTGAGGGCGCTGTTCACATTTCAGTTGCAAACAATAGTAGCTCGTGCCAACAGAGAACGCTGGTCGTGTAAAGCTTATAAATTCCTGTGACAAACAAGCACGATGGTAGCGAACGTCCATGCAACATTGAGCCCAGGTGGCGCGCGCGGTATTGATAGGGTTAAACTCATCAAGTTTCTATTCAACTGGAAATGTAGGCATATTTGGATTGACTGTACCAGTGTCATTTACATGTCGTTTTCCCTTTTTGTAACAGGTATTTCTGACCACATTTACGGTCGATTTATCCATTAGAATTTGTCTGATAAAAAGCAAAATTCTCATCGATCCCATCTAAATCAGACTGTTCCCAAACTGGACTGAGTATTAAGTCCGCCGCTCACGAGAGCTATCTGCTGAGCAAAAAAAATCATTCGAGGCCGTTTGCTCAGCACGTAGCTCACCGTATGTGCGGTAAATTTTTGGTGCGTTTTCTGCCTCGCGATCGAGGCCGTCAGGCAAATATCTGTCATGTTTGATTTTTTTTCGCCTCGCGAGGCGAAAAACTCACCGTGTGCGGGCAACTGAGCTACGTGCCGAGCAAAAGAAATGAACAGTAGCCAATACAAGCGCATATTCTGTTCACGTGGGGCGTAATTGTACATGCAGCCTTTATGCATGTATTACGTGTTTGAGTCAATGGGATGGAACTTTTGGTTCAGGGCCTTGACCAACGGATTTTTATTTTTGGTTGAACTCGTTTGAGGGGAAAGTGGTTGTTGTTTAACGGCATCAACAGAGTCATTTCTCTTTCTTTCCATTATTTTTGGATTTGCGGGAAAGGTTGGAGGACGAAGGATTCTGTTGAGCGAAGTATCATGATAGGTTTATGTTAGTGACTGGTCTGCAATCTACGAATAAGCTGGTGGGTATGCCAGCCGTGTGGTAGTCTTGGTTCCAAGACCTTCGTGTTCCTTTTTTTCCTTCCGAACGAGGGCGCTGTTTCTCAGTTAATCGATTCGGATTGTATTCGATAATGTTTTATATATTACGCGCTCTGACAAGAATCGATTCTACTGTTCTTTGCTCGGTTCTTCACTTCCACGAAGGTCTTGGATATTTCTGTCCGCGGGTCTTAACTTTTTCATTACTTTTTCGACATTCTCCCCCGACTTTCCGGGGGAGCCAATCAGCGATTGAGTTTGACCTTGACAAATGAATTATTCATAACTTGGCGATCCGCGTGACCCAGTCTGTCATGTCTGTGGGAAATATTTTTTAAGTTGACGTGTAGGCGGCACGACGTACGTGTCGTTAAAATTCGCGAAGTATCTGTAGTGCAGCTGATTTCTGTAGTGCAGCTGAAGTTTATTTAGACATTAAATAAAGTGTTTTATGTAGGCCTATACGAAATATTTGTGCGGATGATGAGTGAACATGTGAAGTATATTTTAATACTTCCGAATGTAAATTTAGAACTATAACCTTCGATGACAGCCAGTGTGTTTACGTGCTTACTATTCCACATGTAATAGAAAAAAAACATGCAGTAGTCGGTGTACATATATTGGTTAAAAGAACTACATCACAATTGATTTCATTACAGTAATAATAATTGATCATTTTCAAAAAAAAATGTAAACAACAATTTTTATACAAAGGAAAACATATCAGAAAGGATTAACAAATGGTGATACATACGGCGTACATAATAGCCCAACTTTTATAGTTAAATATAATCCCAAAAAAATTGTCGACAAGAAGAAGTGTTGATAAAGTGAAGGCAAAAACATAGATTTCGGGGTTGTGGGGATGGGGAATATATCTCCACCCACACACACTTTATGATCACCCCTAGACAATAACACCAGACAGAAGAAAAAAATTGAAATAGACCAGGAGGTATTATAAATTTCACATGGAAATTACAGTAGAATTGTCGGAAAGAGGGTTAAATTTGGGTTTGTGTATGGACCATAATTAATACATGTGTAATATACAGCGTAGTGTCCATTCCCCCCCCCCCCCCCCCCTTCGAAATTTTCAGTTGGTTGGTTTTGGAAATTTCATGATACCCCCCCCCCCCCCCCCCCCCCCTTTTCCCGGTCTCCACACATGTCATAGTCAAATCATGGAGGCGCGCTTGAGTGAAGGTAAAAATTTATGAGAAGGTATTACCCGATGACATGTACATTATATATTGTGCATGTACACTGTACGAGCTAGAACACTGGTGTATAAACATGTGAGGTGATAAACTTAAAAAGACTCCAGAATGGAGGACGTCCCAGCCAGTTTGTATAAGTAAATGTATTATACATTTTTTTAAATGCCACATGTACATGTACATGTAATGTCGATTATTTTACACTGAGTAGTAAATGACCGGTACATCTGCCAATTTAATTTTTCAGGATGGAAATTGAAAATACATGAAAAAAGAGATGTAACAAATGGTGTGTTTCATATTTCTGATGAACTCTGTGGCAGTTCTAACCTTCAATGGTAAAGTATATGTTAACATAAATGTAACCTTACAATAATGGTTTAAATCTTTACAGAAATACATTTTATCCAGTGAAAAATTATGTTTACCTCAAGAATTAGAATAATTGAGTGAAGTTAACCATCTACTTTGATTTTAAATCCACTGCATTTAAGTGGTTTGCTGGTAAATTGTCATTATCTCATTCTGGGACGTAGCAAGAAAGATCAGAAACTCCAAGTTATTCAAACTTGAAGTTCAAGTACCTATACATACGTACAATATACATGTATCCACAGTGTTCATATGTGGATATGTACATTGTACCATGGAGGAAGAAAACACAACCTCCATGATTGTACATATACATGTACATGTACATTGTATGTACAAGTGGCTTTTGTACACAGTAGTACAGTACATCCACGATTTTTTTTCAAACGGTATTATATTACACGTCCCGTCGACCGCAGGCGCATTTTGCATAATTGGGGCAATCGGTCAAACTTAACCATGGAGGTCAGACCAGTCACGTGATATGAATGATGCATGTTTAGCCACGATTTCCATAGTCGGGTCCCGCCCTCAAAAGTAGAAATATCCAAGACGTTACTGTAACTCCGTGATTGATCGCGCGCTCGCCCGCCGGTGACAGCCTGTAAATTGCGCCCTCTGTTGATGACAAGTATCAGACAGTTACGTCTTGGAACCAAGACTAGCCGTGTGGGTGGGTGTGTAACAGGTATTTCTGACCACATTTACGGTCGATTTATCCATTAGAATTTGTCTGATAAAAAAAAAATTCTCATCGATCTCATCTAAATCAGACTGTTCCCAAACTGGACTCAGTGTTATTGGGGAGGGGTTAAATGATGATGTAACACGACACTGATTACAATAAGTACAGGCATTTTCCAAAGTATTCCTACTCAAGGCGTCTGCATTCGTATTCTGACACCCCTTTTTGTGAATGACTTCAAACTGGTAAGATTGTAACTTGAATGCCCACCTTGCAAGACGGCCATTAACATGTTCTTTGTTAAATAACCACTTTAAAGCACAGTGATGTCACTACTTTGAATTTGACTGTGTGTTATGGAGCATATTTTTGTATGCCCTCCACTACTGCCAAAGCCTCTAGTTCAGTAGTACCGTACTTCTTCTCATGTTTATTCAGTATTCTACCACCATAACAAATTACATTTTCTTCTGTATTTTGTACCTGCGCCAAAATGAAACCAAGGCCCGAGTTACTAGCATGTGTTTGCAAAATGAATCCAGTTCCATCAAATCTTGGATACACTAAAATCGGTGGTTCCTGTAACTTTTGTTTAAGTTGGTCAAAAGCCAACTGACATGAGGAATTCCAGACAAAAGTTGTCTTTTCGTGTTAAATTAACAAGAGGTTCAGCTATTTTAGAGTATTCTTTGACATATTTCCGATAATAGCCGGCCAACCCTATGAATGATCGGACTTCAGACACTTTACAAGGTACGGAATAATCTTTGATTACTTGAGTTTTACCTGGGTCCGCAGCCACACCCTCTTTGCTGACTAAATGTCCCAAATATTTTACTTGTTCTTGAACAAAATTGCATTTTGGGGTTTGAGTTTCAATCCAGCTGCTTTAATTCGATCAAAAACTTGTCGTAAGTGTATTAAATGTTCCTCGAAAGTGTGACTGAAAATAATCAGATCATCCAAATACACAAGAACAAATTTCGAGTTTAGCCCTCTCAAAATTTCTTGCATGGCTCTCTGAAATGTAGATGGTGCAATATGCAAACCAAATGGCATTCGCTGAAACTCAAAAAGTCCATCCTGTGTTATAAACGCCGCCTTACTTTTTGATTTTTCTTCTAAGCCAATTTGCCAATATCCAGATGCCATGTCCAGAGTAGTAACATACTGAGGATTCTCCCAAATCTTCTGGGATTTTCTATTCTAATAAGAAAATACTCACCTCCGATACTTACAAATGCATTTCCAATGCGCATGCGCCAGCAATTCCGCTGACAATAACAAAAGAACATTACCTAACCACACACACGCACATAAGGGTGTAAATACCTGCAATCGTGGACGTCCCATTGTTCCTCTTTTGTTTATACTCTAACTTTTTCGGAAGGCCTCCTATATGTTTTGTACACGATTTTCAATCGTGGACGTTCGGTCAAACGTGGACCCTTTGTCTATGACATAACCCTTTTGTCCCTAGTCCACGATTGCCGGTATATAGGCCTACATACTCACACACACACACAGCATGTCCCAGAATCCCTTGCAAGGACTCGCACTTTTTTTCCCTGTTTTACCATCTATTTGCATTGCGTGGGATGGTATCGGAGGTGAGTATTTTCTTATCAGAATAGAAAATCCCAGAAGATTTGGGAGATTCTACTACAGAAAATACATGACCTCCGATACCTACAAATGCAGAGTAGCACCGGAATGCACTGAAACATGGGGTGGGGGCGCGCAGTATGGAGTCAGTGTCTTAACTAAGCCTATAGCTAGATTGAATTAGCAAGAGATAAAGCTGTTAAAGAGCAACTAAAACGCCAATATTTTTGGGACTTTTGGACTTTTCCGACAGTTTAAATACTCTTTTAACTGATGGAGATTAGTTTGCAGACGAGAGGAATTCTTTTTATTATAAAAAAGGGTTGTTATTCTGAACCATTTATTCTGTTTCGCGAAAGCTCATTATGTATGTAAATGTTGTACGTGACCCCATGACGTACACGTGTAGAGTCGGTTGATGCTACAGCCAAACACTATGCATGTACGTACGTGGAGTTGATGCTGCTGGAAGAGTTTTGGTCGACATAACTCCTCCGTTTTCCCATCTATTTTGTCTAATTTTGAAAGTATTTCAGTATGAGCATGGTTCTGAGATAACCATTATGCCTCGATCGTGTGTAGTTGGGGGTTGCACGAGGAACAGCGACAAAAACCCTGACCTAACCTTCCTGCGATTCCCAGTGCTGAATGGAGTTCAAAGGCGACAGTGGGTCCGCTTTGTAGACAATACAAGATCTGATTTTCGGCTGTCGAAATGGTCGAAAATATGTGCACCTTTTTGTGCAGAACATTTCGCCAAAGACTGTATTGATGATAGTGTTAGTATGAAAACTCAGTTGGGTTTGAAGGCACAATTCCGTTTGAAGGCTGGAGCCATTCCAACTCTAAAGGCACCGAGCATTCCAATCCTGTCCCGGACTCACGCGCACCACCCCCACCACCCCACGGTTTCCGGCTCGAGCAGCCAGAGCCCGGCCGTCTCCGTCCATGTCCACGCTCGCTTGACTCAACATGCATTGTACACGTACGGTACCGTAAATAGGCTGCATGCGATCGAGTCTAGTACCATATAACAGAAATTGTGTGTATAGTTATGAGAAGGTGCGGGTCCTTATGAGGGCTGCATAAGCAAAGTCGCCAGACTAGAGTATAGCATCAGCTTAGCCCTAGAAGGACGCTATGATATAGCGTCCTAGCGCCCAAGTATGCAAAACAGGCCTATGCTAGAAACCGAAGATCAAAAATCACACTTTACCTGCATAAATATTCTTGGCATCATTTTATTCAAACAGTTCAACAGCCCATCTCCCTGTTGGGATAGCAATATTCCTCCAAGAATGTCAAGAACAGGAGATATTTGCGGCGCAAAATCGTCTCCACGCGACGCTGACTTCACAAACACGAGGAGTAATACCCACATTTAGAACGTTCATCAACAGAGGGCGCAATTTCGGCCGTGCACGCCCACAGACATAAATAACCCATACGTCTGTCGCGTGGTGCACGCGGCGGCTGTAAATTGCGCCCTCTGTTGATGAACGTGTGATTTTTGATCTTCGGTTTCTAGCATAGGCCTGTTTTGCATACTTGGGCGCTATGACGCTATATCATAGCGTCATTCTAGGGCTAAGCATCAGCTCACACACAACTCGCCGCGCAGGTCCCAATAAAAGCCGACTGCAAACAAAGGAAAGTATGACTCATAACTAAATTTTCAGCAAGAACAAGCCTACAACCCCAATTCAAAATGTGTCTCACAAAGATGTCAACACTTTAAAATATGTTTACCGTGGTGTTACACCTGAATCATCATGCAAAAAGCACAGCAATTAATACTAGCCTTAGACAAAAAGATACGTACAGACTCTACGTAAAACATTGTCGTATAATACAGTGACGTCATATGTTTCTACACGATACGTCATCACTCGCGCGATACGGCACGCAGTTGACCTCGGCCTTTTCTGAATGGAGTCAAAGTGGCTGAGAAGGAAAAGGCTCAAACAATTTTTTGGGTGTTTTTTCAGACTCATGAAACTTGTTATATTAGTTTTGGGTAGACTTAAACTATCAGATAAGTCCAAAAAGTCAAAATTGTAACAGGCGTTTTAGTTGCTCTTTAAGCTTTCTCCCAAAACTTTGTCATAAATCTCACCCCCTAGGCATTTTTACTAATAGTGTCCTCAACCTGTTAAAATCCAACACTGCAATATACCTATGGCACAATCTTTGGACTTAGACACATTGGGGCATTGTATAGCTTCATGTAAGGTAATGGTGCCAAGGCACTACAGTCTTGAACCCATCAAAAATTAAACACAACCTGCTGTTGGAGTTTGTAAGGCTTGGTTTATATTAAGATTCTGAAGACATTGTTACATATGTATAAATGAATTATATAATATTGTTATTTGCAAGCGACAATGTATAAATTAAATCTGTTTTCTGCAAGTTACATTTTTTTCTATAAGCTTTGTAGTGGGATGAGCTGTTAAATCGTATATCTTGAATGATTCAGCTCACGTTTCTTGGGAGTTGTAAACGAGTTGTTTTTGTGAAAAGAGTGGTGAGAAATAAAGGCCTAGTGCCCCGAGATATCAGAGGAAGAGTGCCTGTACTGTGTCTCCTGGAAGAGTGCCTGTGAGAAGACCTTACGGTCGGTCAACGTTACAATACTTAAGATCGACTCCGTACGGAAGGGAAGTGTCACGGGATAGCGCCATCACTCTCTCAAACTGTTAGTGTATCTCCACAAGCATCACACTGTAGCTTGACTCTCTTTCGAGATTTGCCCTCTTTAAGCTTGATCCATGATTTTGTAATCGTCACTAAAAAGAATCTGCTCAATTCGTAACTGCCTGCGAGCGAGCACGTACGTGCTTGAGTTTTGCACATCATCAGCTGCTTGAGTTTTGCACAGCTGTAGCTGTCAGCCGCCGTATATGAAGCGCCCTCGCGCGGCAGCTCATGCCGATAATGTTCTTTTGCATGGGTTGCAGACCCGGATTTTAGTTTCGTGGGGTTTTGAGCAGCAGTGTGTATTATTTTATACATTCTCCATTTTGTCTTCTTCCCCCATTCCTTTCCC